>OX103950.1:5042084-5449521 GCA_944470405.2 Schistosoma mattheei
GATAGGTTGGACGAGTCTAGACATATCTCGGGCTTTTGAAAAAGGTAGACAGATCGCTTGTTGTTTCAAGGACAAACAGTAGGTGAAACATTTTAAACAGTACATGTTATTATTGACGGAAGTCGATTCTGTATTTGGTCTAGGCGTTAGCCTATATTCCCTTATCTAGATGAAAAGAATAGATATATACATACCTGTTATTTCTATACATTATAACTTGGTTTGTCAATAATAATTTCACATTCATTTCTTCGTCTTCTTACTCATATGACTGGTTGACCAAACGTATATGAAGTGTATGTATCTGATATGGACATCGTGGATTATAAAACTTCTTGATATATCTTCCCTAGTAGATTATAGATACAAACAACCAAGAATAATGTTTGAATACTATCGCCTCGTGATTAGTGAATAATTGCTTGCATTGTTCGTTTGAATTTGGGTTTGAATCTGAGAGCACAAAAACCTTCATTGGTTATTCTACTTACTCATAGTGTTCACTTTTCTAGCTTTCAATGGTGTATCATAAAATTAAACCATTGAATTCATTTTAATTAAAAGCAACTCAAGGTAACCAGTATTAAACTAATTCTTTCTCATTTTCAATACTAGAAATATGATTCTGCTGCCAGACATTTCACTTTCAATTGATGATACATACTACTTATATCTATCGACATCAGCAGCACAGGCCACAGTGTCATTTAGTAGTGAAAATTAACTTCATTTTTTACCCAATTGAACTGAATAAAGAGTATGTATAGTATAGAGATGAACTTAAAACAATCACAATGTATTTCCAGCTAGTTTTTAGTCAGTCAAGAAGCAGATCTTATTCATAGATAGATAATGAAAAGGAAAACAATTGTATGGTAAAGTGTAAACAGGTTTTACACACTTAGTGAATTTATTGAATTCCTCCATAGTAGTTCACTCTAACCGTAAATCGGAAAAAAAACATTGACAAGAAAAACTGTCCTTACAGATATAGACAATCCATCTCCTTGAACTTTAATAAGGACTCGAATACATCTTTTAAGATCCTGCAGACTATTTTTTGGTTAAGATTGAGTATTTTGAGTAACGACCGAGGGTTTAGTTTTAGGGTTTTTATCACAAATTAACGTCAACTATCAAGCAAAATGGCTTCCTCTGTAATCATATGGATGATTGAATTTTGCTTAGAAATACAAAAGGAATTATCTGATTAGTTCTTCTTCTATAAAACAAAATATCACCAGGTGAGGAGTTGTTTCAGGATTGAAGGTTTATAGTTAGGATTTAAGGTATAGTATAGATATTCCCATTATATATAATCTATGGAGAGAAAATAGAGTACTTGATGTTACTTCACATTAACATTTTACCCCGTGAACGTTTAGAGCAATATATGAAGTCATTTCTCTTGTTAGTTGAATTTCTGACGAAAACTTTAAAGTCGCATACTCGTTTCTGATTAACTCTTATCTGTATTTGTGGTGTATACTACTTATGTTGATAGATATAACTATTATATAACACTAATCGAAAGTAGAAGGCCTGGCAACAGAAGGCTGAGAAGATTGAATTCAAGAGAATGTCAATGTAAACAGAGAATAATTATTATAGCAATAAGGGAATGGTGAAGTTTGAGATAATTGCTGGAAGAGTTGCAATTGAAGTATTTAAAGTATGGTTTTTACATTTTACCAAAGAGCTCTGGAATTTTAGATTGAATAATAAGTTGGTTATCCCCACTTGAGTGTTCATTTACTTCATACTTGATACAGTTTTACCTTAAAATTATTTATTTGAAGACTATGACAATGTTAAATCTATCTAGTTCTGTTATATGCCGATGACAATAATGAATGGTAACTGTTTGGAATCTATTTCTGGACTAATACTATACGTATATTCTCATCGTATAATTGTTAAGTAACTAAACTATTCATATTCGTGTTCCTCATATTCTGAGCTTTATTTTGACATATGAACTATCACCACACGATTTACCATTCTTAAGTTATGTCCAGTCTATCAATTACTATCTCCCACATTCACAGCCACATTAGGCTAAATCTTATACAGGTGTGGTCTCCCTATTTTATGGTATGCTTTGGTCCGTTTGATTGGTATATAAACCCAGTTTGTTTGAAATATAAGGATTCATATTGCTGAGGCTGAGATTGGTGTTCTGGACTTAAACTGGCAGGGCTAGGTGGAAAGCAGAACCGATAAGGACTCGAGACTGCTCGTACGTGTTTTATGCGTCCTAGGTCCAATCGATAATTCACTGCTCTCTAGTTGGTGGTATCATTACGTTATACATTAACAGGGCACACAGGTCATAAGTTATAACAAGTTCTAATTGACCAGTCAACAAAACGATGACATTTTCACATTCATTTAATATAGTAGTAAAAAACAAATTCTCAATGAAAAAGAAAAACAATCAAAACTCATTACATGTTGTTGTAAACAGTTGATGAATTTGTGAGAAAATTAAGGAAATACTTGTTAATTGATCAATGAAATGAATAAACCGTCTAGATTAAATTGGATATTGATTTGGACTTTGATCAATCTAGTTCAATTGTTTGCACAAATGAGCAGATCTTCGATAATATATGAAATACTAATGTATCAACTAAGCTGTTTCATGATCTCATATAAGAAGTAGCGGTTAAGCTATGGATTTGATAAAAACAAACATTTTTAGTTGTGGGGAGATGGTAAGATTTGATTTGAATCATGAAGTGATCTAAGTCTGGAGTCAATGGACGACTATCTCGTCCTAGTACGGGACCCCCATGGGAGATTGTGAATGAACACTACCCACCATGGAGTCCAATATTAAGACGGGACAGATTCAGTGATTCCAGGTTCTCAATGGTGGTTTAACTTTGATCGACTCAGGATTTCAATGGAAAATTTTTGGACAGTTAGAAAATATAGTTTGTCCATTTCGATGCTAACAAAACATGTAGGTTTTCAGAAAAGAATGTAAGATTATGATGCAAGTGAATAGATTAAGATTTTGAGGAATTCTATGGGTGCTTTGAACAATGGAAGCTTAGATGGGCATATTGTACTGTCATAAATGGCAAGGTCTATCAAGGGTATTAAGATAATATATATCCTGACCTTTTATGATCTGAGTTCAAGCACTCATTGAACCAGGCAATATACTTTCATTTTGTTGTATACAGGTGTAAAGCAAGACTATAGTTATCATATCCTTATACATTGAAACTTACAAGGTTCAAAAATTAATGGTCGATAACAGACTAAAATATAGTCAATGAATTGAAGACATTCCCATATGAGCATTAAGAAAAAGAAAACCACTTTTTCTTCACTTCTGTCTAGAACGTGAGTATATGTGCATCTTTTCTCGGGTGACGATAAACTCCGCCCTCGTTAGAAATTTTCACCTAGATCATAGCAACTAACCAAAATGAATCAGAAATTACTATTTACATTATCGTAATTCATGATGGAAAACGTGTTAGCATGAATAATCTCAAGTTTTCTACAACGAATATACCACTCCATCATGCTATGGACATGTTAAGTGTAACGTACTCAATAATGATGGGAGAAAAATTACAATATAGAAGTGATACCTTCAATTAACTCTATGATAGAAATGATTCCGAAAGACTAAATACCCGAAACGATAACTCTAATTACTAACTATGATACACTTAGATGATTTGACAATGTGCAAATTATCTTTATCCAATTTTCTCTTGTACTATTTCTTTTAATATGTAAACCCAGACACATATACACTTACTTCATTATTATTACTAGAACTAGATAAATTTACTAGATTTGGATTGGTTACGAGAACAAAATCGATAGTTTCATTGAACTACTTTCAGACAAGACAGTAGTCCAGAAAGAGATAAAAATTAACAAACATTCAGATGAACAGAAAGACTGAAATATTCATATTGATTTTGATATATTATACTTTACCGAGTTTATTTATATTCAATATGGATTCGATGGTAGAAATGAATTTAGAGGCTTTTATTATTATTCTATTCTATTGTTATCATGAATTATTGATTTTATAAGGAATACGAACTGACTGGAATTTTGATGTCCGTCTATGTGACACTTTAACATATGTGTTTATATAATAGATTTTAAGAAAAAAAGAGGGATCAACCAAATGTCTTGATCAAAAAGCCTCCTTAATATGTTTTGAAGTCGATGACTTAAAAGAAACAACACTATAGGGAAAACTGAGACAATAGTGACCAAAGTGATTCTGTACGATGTTAAGAATAGATTTGTACTGGCAACATATAAATGAACAAGAAATATTATGTCTTTTCAGATGATGGAGAAGATTTGTAGTTCAAATGAATGATTTTGATGGAGTTTTTTCCTCTGAGCTGGATGGTTTAGTCGTGGAGTTTTCATCGTTCTTCTGAACGACATCATATTATGTTCGATTAAGCCATTATTTATATCGGAAGAAAACATTTGGAATGCAACAGGATAATGATTCAATGCCTCATACTGATTGGTCGAAAATTTATCCAATAAGATTATTCTAAATATAGTGTAGAAAAATATTCTATTTTATTATTGATCGACAACGATAAATCGATTAATCCTAAATTAGTCACTATTTTCGATCAATAATTTTTACTGTTATTCTTAAATTGTACATAAGGAAATTAACTTTTGGGAAACAGTATTCTCTGAGTTCGTGTTATTTAATTTATTAATTAACAGAAGGGGTTTTGTGGAGATTTTTTAGAAATTTCACTGGTTGAAATCATAAGTCAATTGAAGTTAGACCACCATGGAAAACCTGGAAGCACTGGACGGCTATTTCGTCCCAGTATGGGACTCCTCAACAGTGCGCATCCATAGTCACATTCTCCGCGAGATTCGAATCCAGGATCTATCAGTCTCGCACCAGGCGCTTAACCAACTAGACAACTGAGCTGGCCGGCATCCAACGGTGTTGATGTCTAAACTCAACCAATTCACGAAGTTGCGTCACCGTACACCATTGTCTTCAGTGAGTTGATATCTTACAACAGACCTGGGGTCCCATACTAGGACGAAACGGCCGTCTAGTGCTTCCAGGATTTCCATGGTGGTCCATCTTCAATTAACTCAAGATTTATTTATTTATTGTTAAGTCTGAGAAGGGACCAAAGTGCCGTATACAAATCTTTTGAACTTAAGTCGAAAGTTATGTCCTTCAAAAAGATTAAAAAGCTCCTAAGAATAAATAGTAGTCTCCATGTTATGAATCAGTTATTCTTCCCTTTATTATTGTGAATAACTCACCTTAACAGTAAGTTGATGTGTTCCTCGTTAGACTAACAGTAAAATATTTTAATATCTAAAGTGTGCCAATTAACAAGAAAATCTGTAATAGTAAGATGAGTACTGGAAAAGTTGGAACTTTCAGGATTATTTATCGAATTATCATATATTTATATTGTAGAATTATTAAATAACCATTTTGTTGTATTTTTATGTTCTTATTGTACGCTATTTCACAGAAGTTAGAAATGTAAACCATTATATACTTACTCCATGACCTGACAGTTAGACACTTGAAAAGAGACCTGAAAGTCTTGTATGTGAACTACTGTAGAGTTGAAGACTAAGAACAAAGAGCCGTCAAGTGCTTTCTGATTTTCAATGGTTATCGAGCTAAGGTCACCCCATGATACAGACTATGATATTTAAGGTTGTTATAGAAGAATAGTTTTCCTTAGTTTGTATCATTCAGTTCAGATTATGAACAAACTTTAATGTGGACAAACCTTTACTAAATAACGATAAAACTTAATATCGGTGAGCCTACACAATTAGAAATTTATTTATAAGCAAAGATGGATGGTGGCTAATAGTTGAATACAGGACGCGCGTTCCCTCCTAATTGGAACTCGTCAGCTCGATTCAAACACACAATACAAAATGAATAAGAAATTTATTCATTTAGTATAAGGAATTTGTGGAGATTAAATTATTTTCTTAGTTGAAATTACAAACTGGTCTTAGCGAAACCACAAATGAAAACCTGAAATCAATGGACGACCGTTTCGTACTAGGTCATGTTTGCATATATAAATACATATTAAAAGTAGATCTAATGTTGTGATTTAGTTTTATCACACCATAGAGTTTTCCTCACCAATTGACACTAGTTATAATAAGAAAATAGTAAGGTTTTGAGTTGGGTTTACAAGTTAGGGTCAGGATTTTACACACGAACTGACATAAGCTATAATGCAATGCTTTGCCACCTTTCTACTTACAAACTTTATAAAATTAGGGTTGAGGTTTAGAGTATGAATAAAAAAAAGGGAGAACACTATCTAATTTCACCAAAAACTCTTCATTACACAATGAACCAAATCAAGTACTTTAAGCACATAATCTACCTTAGAAGCAGGTGTGTTTTGTAATTTAGCTGAAGCATTGTCTAACATTCACTTTTTAATTGCAAAACAGTTGTTTTTTATTGATTTCAAGCATTTTAAGAATCAAATATTGCCAATTTCCACCTAGTTGACATTAATATAATACAATTGATCTATTAATGCACTTTTAATTTCGCGCAAAATATCTGAGGCGTTATCTTAATTCTGATTGGCTCGTTCAAGGTCATCGGTATATTTTACTTTTCCCGCCGAATTCATAACAGCCGTGATATCCGAAACTGGTACAAAATACATATTCTGTGGGTAATTTCTCTCTGGTATTACATAATCTTGTCGGCTGATAAATAACAACTATACGGCAATGTAATATTTTCTTTTTTTTCTTCAGTTGTAATAGGACGAAACGGCCGTCCAGTGTTTCGAGGTTTTCCATGGTGGTCTAGCTTCAATTGACTCATGATTTCAATAATAGATAATAGTTCATTGAACAAACATACAATAATATTGACAAATTAGCCTATTCACTCCGTATACAACCTAATTATTATTAACTATTGAATAAGTAAACACTTATTGTTACCAGTACAGTGCATAATTCACACACACTTGACACTTTAAAGTCAATAACTATTCAATGTAAGATTATCTTCTAACCATAAAAAATCTGTGTTGTTGTGATCATTAAAACTAGCCTTGACTTTGAAACAAATGGTATTTCGTACTATAAATAACGAAATATGATTAAACTAGCCGTGTGTGTGTGTGTGTGTGCATCCGTTTTACAGTCGACTTACAAACAAACTTGCTATGGTTGTTTCTAGATGTCCTGAGTGTGTATACGCGTGAATATAATAGATTTAGGTGAATTTTTTCCGTTTTGTGATGCACTTCAATGAAATGTATAATTTAAATATGTTTTGTTTTAAACCGTTGAACGTTGTACACGAAGCAAGTTGCTACATGTTTTTTATTGTGTAGAAAGATTTTAAATTAAATTAAACATTAATTTTAACTTAATTTTTATAAACGTGCCCCCCAAGATAGAGAGTGATTAGCAGTGGAATCTAGGATGCAGGTTTAGTCCTGTTTCGGACTCCACTATAGTCGGATATACTTGTCAAACCCTAGTGTTGATGTTCATTCTGGGAACCCGAATCCAATGCTTTTCAATTCAGACGTAAATGTGCTTATTCATTTACGTACTAAGTCTAAATAGCCACTGGCTTGTTTCACGTAAATAAATTATGATCCAGTTGTAGTGGTTTGAATTTTCCTGTTGTTGGTGTTAAGGTCAATAATTTATTGGTCCATTTTGGCATACACGCATTCTGACTGACGGAAATATCGAGGCAATCTGCTTACAATTCATATGTACCAAAAGAGACTGATTAATTGCAATCCTTAACACTTAAGATAGAAATATCAAAGCCCTTATCATTGAATTATGCTAAGTGTTTAGAACCAGTGTTTAGAGCAAATAAATGGAACGAAAATACGAGAAGAATTGAATTTTAACCGGATTAATAGTTGGAAGATCTGGTTAAAAATGGTCGGATGTTATCTACAACGGTGTCAATGTTCAACAAGTTCTTCGTATGCAGAACTTCCAGTCTATTTTTAGGGCTCATTTAGTCAGTAAAATGTAGATAATGGTGCATAACTTTTATCAAAGATTTCATTTAGTATATAGAGTCAACCATAACTGTCTGCTACGAACATAGTCCAAAACACAGAAAGAATAAATGTTACCACTTAAGAGTTCTATGAACATAGATATAAAATGTCAGATAGGTACTTCAAACAGATTGTCAAAACAGTTTCTAATCAAAATACTGACACTTACAAGTTAGTAATTAATGAGACCTACACTTATATTCACAATAAACAGTTTAATCAATGATACTTCAACAATAAGATGATTACAACTGATTATAAGTTTTCACGAATGTATTTGTAATTAGGAATCACAGTGAGTAATCTTAACGCTAGACTTATTTCCATTCGTTAAGATTTGAACTTACTTACTTACGCCTGTTACTCTCAATGGAGCATAGGCCGCCGACAAGATTTAAAATCATCATTTAATGAAGTATATACATGATGTGAACGGAGAAACAAGAAGCCTTAACAAACTACTGAAGCTATTTTTGGGACTTTATTTCATTTAATTCAAAGCTTGTAAAACATCGACTTTTAATTTTGTCCGTAGTCTATTCAACAGATCATAAGCTTCCGTTTAATGTATGATTCACTCCCATAGCCCTTTTTGTTTCAAAGCTATTGTAATTTAAACGTATTATTTTGTACTCTATTTTCTACGCTAATCTCCAGTTTTGGACATCATTGTATTTTCCCTAATTGCTGTGCGTTTTGGTCGGGTTAGTCATCTATTTATTCATGTATCTTTTTACACTGATCCGAAATCGGCAAACAGGTGGGAATCGGGAATAAATCGAGTAGTGTTCCAGTTGACTTATTATCTATCACTCGCGTGATTGTCAGCCAATCAGGTGACAGAATAGTTTTCTTCTCTCAACACCGCTTCGAACTCATGCATACTAGCCTCAGGGTTAGGCCAGTTAATCTATCGCGTCAAGACCTTAATCTAGGTAAGACAAGTCATCCTCAGCTACAAAAGTGGGTAGACAGATCAAGGACGTAACAAAACATGAAAATGTTTATTTTTAAATGTTCACTAATGAGAGAGTTTGATATTTTAGGTGTAAAATACTTCAGGTTGTGAAGTTTATTCCAGGTTAATCATGTTAAGAAGGAAGCAATAAAAAAATTGAGTCGTAGTCCAAAACACTGGGGGAATTTTTAAAACCTCATGAAAATTAATCATTAAAAACTAATTTATGGAGTCCATATTTCTGGGTAGAATCTATTAAGATGGTTTAATGGGTGGTGAGTATGGTTGAGCTCTTTCCAAGTGGCTTAGATCAGAGATTGAGCTCGATTTTAAAGAACATTTCCTAAACGTTTTGCTACTGCCGGTCCCGAGTCTGGGTAAAGGAGGAGGGTTAGGCATGGAGTTAGCGAACCAATCCTGTAGAAAACTAACTCGCTAAAAAAACGTGAAAATATTCCGTAACTAGAAATATTCCTCACCATCTATTTACCTCTGATTCCAATCAAGACTTCTCTATCAACAATATACAGACATGTTTTTCTATTTATATTCAATAATACTATTATTCCTAGGTTATAAACAACTGACATGAGGTAATCTACAGTGAATTAATATAATTCTGTTATTATTTCAATTGTATGTAAAGATGAACTGAACAGTTCCTTTAATTAGTTATTACAATTTGAATGTCCTCTTATTTTAGAAATATCATTCAGTAGATTGGCAAAGCAAGGGCCACATCCCTACAATTGAAGAACATATGGAACTCAAAACAACTTTCAACCAATATCAAAGTCACAATCTTCAATATGAACGTCAAAACAGTTCTACTGTACGGAGCCGAAACTACTACAACCATCACCAAAAAGGTACAAGTATTTATAAATAGTTGTCTACGCAAGATACTCAACATCCATTGACCGGATACTATCAACAACAGCCTACTGTGGGAGTGAACACACCAGCTTCCAGCTGAAAATGAAATTAGGAAAAGAGGATGGAAATAGATAAAACATACATTACGGAAATCACGAAACTGCATCACAAAGTAATCCCTAACTTGGAATCGTGAAGGGAAGCGGAAAACTGGAAGGCCAAAGAACACATTAAGTCGAGTAATGGAAGCACATATAAAACGGATGAATAACAACTGGAAAGAGCTGGGAAGGATTGCCCAGAACAAGGTTGGATGGAGAGTGCTGATGGGTGGCCTATGATCCTTCACGAGGAGTAACAGGCGTAAGTATGTAAGTAAGCAAGTAGTACAGTTTACATAAACTCATGATTTCCAAACGTCTTTATACAATGAATGAATAACTGAGTAATGACAGTTGAATATATATATATATATATATATATATATATATATATATATATATATATATATATATATATATATATATATATATATATATATATATAATTGAAAAGATATTATTAACAATTTGAAGATAGATTACATAATAGAACCCAATCAATTATATCAAACTAATAATCATTGTCAAGTTGAGTATTTAAAGTTTAAATTATAAGAAATATCATACAGTAAAAGTATCAATCAATAATTCAAGAGTGAAATGAGGTAACCGTGTCAATTTCTTTTTCTTTTTTCTGTTAGTAACAAGAATTTTAATTTCATTTAGTTACTATTGTGTCCTATTTTATTATTATAGGTGATTTATAGATATGATTAAATTTCATAGATTATATCATGAACTGATCATAGTTAGATAATAGTTGAAAGCGATGGAATGTTAGATATTTGTTCCATCTCAATATGCAACTCTTTCTCACAAATTCTAATCTTCTGTATTCTTAATGTCCCTTTTCTTTTTCTCTTTCCAAATTTATTTCACTGGATTATACTCCTTGAATAACATCTTCAAACCCTAATGTTTCCCATTACTGCTTATATTCTCACTACCTATTCCACTACGGGATTTGAATCGACAACTGCATTTCTGTTGTAATGTGGTATGGCAACTCGGACTGATGTACGTACGTACGTACGTACGGAGTTCTACGTTGTTACTGACTGATTGACTAACTGCAACTCTTTAGAAGTGTTCAATCCACGATTCCATATTAGATTGAACATTGGATCTTCACACCTCGTAGTGAGTGCCTAACTTATAGACCAATGAGTTGAACCTAATGATTTTTTTCTAAATATCTAAATTCAACTGATTCATGATATCGTACCCTTTAGAATATCACCAGTGTGCACACGATTATGCTGAGGTTAGAGGGGTTTCAAAGACTACTGAATTGCACAGTTTAAATTGGGGATTATTATCTGTGTAATGTCTGGTGAATCTGCAATATAGAATATAGAATACACTAGCTTAACAAGTTCCTCTTAATCTTCAGTTTACAATCCTTGCCTAATTGAAATAAGTTATTTACGTAAACTCCAAAAGTTCAACAATCTCCACAAAACGTTCTATACTACTTACTACTATGTGTTCACGAGTGACCAACTTTGAGAGGAAATTCCTTTTCTTAAATGAGAAGTTGTAGTTAATGGAGCTCAACCTTGTCACATATAAGATAGTTATATGAACCGTAAACAATGCAAGACGATCATAATGTGAACTGGTTGAAGTTAGATATTTACATCGTTAGATGTTGACTCAGTGGTTTCGAGTTTAAGAGCCTAAGCGCGAGACCTAAATTCTAGAATTTGATTTGCAATAGAATATACGGGTTTACATTCGAAAAAAACAGCACTTCTTAGTTGTTTGCAAAATTTCAAGTTTCTATCCATAATCATATTCACAATAACGTGAAAAAATTCCCCAATAACCCTACTAATCACAATAAATAGACATTTCATCTCAAATGTCCAGAACTAATATTATGAAACACTGTAGTATAGTAGGTAATCCACATGAGTTTATATCCCCACTATCGACTAATGTAGAGGTAAAATTCATAACGTTTTACTTAGATATCTTTACTGATAGAGTTCAATCGTTTTAGAGATAAAACAAGTAAGTAACTATTTGAATATCTCGAGTTAGTCAATGTTGAAAATGTAGACAACTGAAATTCATTTAAGTAGTTTAATGGTTGTAAAAAAAACAGTCACAGTCTATAAAGGTGATGAATTTCAATATTATAAAAGTTATGAATATGTTCATTGTTGTGCAATTCTCATACTAAAAAGTGTCATCTGTCTAGTTTTTTTTTTTTGGCGAGACTCTAATTTATGGATGAGCTTTGAACGAATTTTAAGTGACCTTGAGAAATATTAGCCAATCAGCAAACAGTCACTACAGCGTAAAAATGTGTTATACAAAACCAAGAAAATAAAGTGGGTACACTTCTTATATGTGGTTCAAAAACTTGTCAAGGTTAGAAAGAGGTTCAGAGGTTCTAAAATCTTAATACATTCAGTAGAGGAAATCATCCAAACGGCTACAGAATAGTCGGCCTCTGGAGCCATGGTAAAGTCTCAAAAACTTTCAGCCTCGACCTCATAGCTTCGATATTGTTTAGTTGTGCACTCCGGTTGTTGAGTGCACAAAATGCTACTTATGGATAACGACACAATGCACATAACCGCTCAATTATTACGCTTTGTACAAAATTCCCTGTGAACCGATCGTAGGTTAGCATAAAGGACTGAAGTTGGCGCCGTAACCTTGAAATCTCTAAAACGCTTCTGTTTGGCTCATCCATAACTTGGAGTCTCACCGGTTTTTTTATTTTCTAAAAATTCTAATCTATGGTGATGAAAATAATCGAAAACTAATCTGTACAGACCATTTTCCTCCATTAAACAATGACATTAATTAAATGAAAAAAAAACAGAACTAAAACCGAATGTTCCGATATGTATTATTTTTGGTTTTTGGCCGTCAATATTTACACATAGCAACATTACATGAGATCATTTACACAACACTCACTCACTCAGTCACACACACACTCACACACATACAAATCAATATTGTCATAAACAATGAAATAAAATTATTCTCCTTTTTTTTCATCATCCTAAAACTAGAATTAAGACGTGTAGTAATTGAATATAATGAAAAATAAATAAATAAATAAACAATCAAATATTGTAACATTTATTATTGTGAAAATTTATTATCTGATGAGTGAAAAAAATAATCGGCCAAGGTATGAGTAAATTAAATATTAATTCAATCATTAGTTCATCAGTCGGAATTGTGATTGTTTACCATTTTATATACCCGAAAATTTAGTCAACGAGGTGTTATTTTCATCTGTATATCTATAATGAAGTTGAATCAAAATGGATATAGTGGACAACTTTGTTGGGCACTACTTCAGGTCACAAAATCAGATGACAGTTCGCCATAAGCTCAGACTCAACTAGTAGTGTTCGAGTAAAGAGACTTCACAAGGTTTATGTACTTTGAAGGTACACCTTTCAATGGCAGACACTCCTACAGAACCTTTCAGTCTAAAGAGTCAAATGCTGCTTTAAAGTCAAGAATAACTATCATTTTTGGTAGACATTCAGGAACTGTCATCTGATTTTGCGACCTGAAGTAGTGCCCGACAAAGTTGTCCACTATATCCATTTTGGTTCAACTTCATCATAGACATACAGATGGAAATAACACCTCATTGACTGAATGTTCGGGCACTGATCTCTTTCCAGGAGGTCCATTTATCGATTTACGTAACGATATAGTGCAGTTTGGCGAAGACGCTGATAAAATGCAGAGTCTTTTGGCAGCACTGAGTAACAATACCAGGATATTTGGGATGTGTTTCTCCCCTTCTAAATGCAAATGTTGCTTCAAGACTGGTCTGCGTCAACACCCGAACTAAGGATAGGGAGTGAAGTAGTCGAACGCGTCGACAACTTCACTTATCTTGGAATTCTGTCAGCCCTAATGGGTTGGTGTCTGACGAGATCTCTGTACGGATTCAAAAAGCTCGTTTGGCTTTTGCAAATTAATGTCACCTATGACGAAGGCGAGATATCCGTCTATCAATTAAAAAACGAGTATACTGCGCAGCAGCTCGCTCTGTTCCACTTTACGGCTGTGAAACGTGGCCATTAGGAGTAGAAGATACTCGGAAATTACTAGTATTTGATGACAGATGTCTTCGAAATATTGCTCCTACTTGCTAGGATCACCGGGTACGCAATAGTGAGTTTAGACGCAGGGTACTAGGGAATGATGGTAAATCAGTTGGTGAGATTGTAAGTCTACATAGGTTACGTGTGCCTGAACATCGGTTACCACGTTGCGCAATGCTGACTAGTGTTGAAGACGGGTGGGAGAAAGTTTGGGGCGGTCAAACTAAAACGTGCAATCAGTGCTTGAAGTCACATACTTCTAGTCTTAACCATGTTGTTTGGTGTAGACTATTTGGTTAGGGTCTGTGTGACCATCACAACTTATGGTTGAAGACTAGGTGATATAGCTCAGAATAGATCACAATTGCGTCGGTGCATACATTCTTTGTCTTCCCTTAAACTGTGAGATAAAAGTTGCTTTGTATCTTTCTTTCTACAAACTAATTCTTTCTTCATGTATTATATCACTATATACAATCTTTCTTTTATATTACCGCCACTGAAGTAACCACTTATGTGAATATGGTGTTCATCTTGGTGAAATATCATAAATTATTCACATTTGAAATTGTACCATTGGATCCTAAACCAGTGGTTTGAATAAGTAGATGTTCACTGTGGA
Organism: Schistosoma mattheei; assembly: GCA_944470405.2. NCBI lineage: Eukaryota > Metazoa > Platyhelminthes > Trematoda > Strigeidida > Schistosomatidae > Schistosoma > Schistosoma mattheei. The sequence goes on from OX103950.1 coordinate 5,056,823, forward strand.
ACTGAAGTTGTCGGGTACAATCCTTTGATGAAGTCGTTATTAAGAATCAAAGTATTTAAGTCTATCAGCAAACATGTCACAAGGCTAAAACAGCCCAGTGGTAACGTTACAGTTTGTGAGCCTGAGTGATGGGTGGTTTGAATTCAACTGGGAGTATCGATTTCCTTAAAATTGTAGGTATGAATTCCTGACCACTTCCAACTAGTTTCAAAATCTTAATCTCAAACTTCGGACCGAAATCCAAGACTTGATATCATTAATTTCATCGTTTCATCCATAAATCATAGTCTCGTAACAAACTCAAATGCAAATGAAGATGTTATAATACTACCCGCATAAAAATTCATGTATACGATGAAAAATTGAATTTTCAAAATAAAAAAACTCAATGGAGTCAAAAATTAATTATTTATTATAAGCAAAGATGGATAATGGCTAGGATGCATGTTTCATCTTATTTGGGACACGTCAGCTAGATGTACCTACATCCTAGAACTTAAACTCAGTATCGTCCGCTTCAGACGCCATCGAGTTATCCATTTAGCCACTGGGTCCCACTAGCCACTAGGACAAAATGAGTGTCCTGGATTTCACTGCTAGCCACTATCCATCTTTGCTTATAATCCTAGTAACTGAAGGCAGGATACATATATGCCAATAAGAGATAGATCAATTACAGTCTTAAACATCAATGAGAAGTCTCAAACAAACAATATAAAATTAGTTTTTGTTATAATAATTAAAGGTCATAGAGGTGCAAGAAATCAATAAGGTGATATGATGAGCATTTACAAATAAAATAATGAGAATATAATAATAATAACAATAATAATAATAATCATAATAAGATAATCAAAATAATTAAGGCCAAGGTAACGATAACGATAAGACGTACTTCTTTTGTACGCATAGTTCTGATTTAAGCTCCTGGATGGTAAGATCTTCGGCTATTTTTAAGAGTTGGATACGAAGAAATCTGGGTAGATTTGAACGAATCATATGAACCTTTGTGGATCTGTAGAATGGTTACCGTCGATTAGGTGTTCAAGTATAGAACTCCTAACTGTTTTCCTTCCACTCTTATAGAACCAAGCTGTTATATGTTCCCGTATCCAATTTGAAAGCGAGCGCTGGCTACGGCCAATGTACCTTGCTCTACAAGAGCAGGTGAACTGGTAGATGCAAATAGAGGCGACCAGACGTGGAAGCTTATCTTTTATGGATACAGAAAATAAGTTCCTACAAGTGAAGGTTATTCGCCATTTAGCCGCGTCAAATGTTCTTCTAATCATTGTTGGTAGGTGTAGACTACCTGGTTGGGGACCGCGAGATGATTGCAACCGATGGTTAGAGACCCTGAATCACATTGCTCAAAATCGTTTGCAATGAATCAGGTGCATACACTCTTTGTGTTCTCCCAAATTCTAATCTCCTGATTCCTCCTTGTCTCTTTTTTTTCTCTTCCCAAATTTATTTCACTAGATTATACTCTTTAAATAACATCTCCAAACCCTAATCTTCCTGATTACTGCTTATAATCTTACTACCTCTACCACTAAGGGATTCGAATCGACAACTGCATCTCTGTGCTAATGTGGTATGGCAACTCGAACTGATGTACGTACATACGAAGTTCTACGTTGTTATTGACTGACTGACTGACTGAATCGTTATTTTTAGACAATTTTTGATTACGTCTGATGTTCGATCACTTTTAAATTCCAGACTTATATAAAGATTTTTCTTCGGGACGGAACAACTTGGTTTCTTGTCACAACTACTTTTTTTTCATATTCTTTTCTATGGAACGTTCTGGGTAACCATTTATCGTTACCTTGGCCTTAATTACTTTGATTATCCTATTATTACTATTATTATTATTGTTGCATTCCCTCCTTTACTTATGTCTTATATTCTCATTCTTTTATTCATAAATGCTCATCAATATAAAATTAGTTACTTATTATGTCATTACACTATCAATCTATTGATTGTATAATAAACTAAACTTCATTAAACACCATTGAAAAAACATGCAAATCTAGACACCAAAAAAAACGAAAGAAAAATTGATAATTAAAAATTCCTTTCTTTCTTTTGAAATAGTCATGACTAAACTGAAGTGAATTTTGTTGATTGACTAACAAATAAATTATACAATACAAATAGAAAATCACATGACCAAAAACAAAGAATTGTTTGAAGTACAGGTGAATCAATTGATTATAATGTTAATTATCACTTAGCAACATACTAAGAAATTGATTCTTAGTTGTCACTCTTGTTATATCACCTGGACTTGTCAGCTGGATGTACCTCTATCCCAAATTTGAAGTTTACTTTGAGACTCAAACCCAGTACTGTTTGCTTCAAACACCGTAGAGTTATACACTTAGATACTGCGTTCAGATATCCCTCGACCAACCGGTACAATTGACACGTAACTACTTCACACTCAACATAGTTAAACTTCACTAGCCACAGTTGACCAGTAAGACTTTTAATGGATCTGGAAGTTCACATCTCTACTTCAAATAAGTGCTAGTCATATCGTCTACAATGATAGTAAGACCTCCACAGACTAACACAGAAAATGTAAGGTCGATAGAAATAGGATCATGTCTTAGTATGGAATTCTTAAGCTGTTCTTATCAATGACCTTCGGATCTTACAGAAAACGATTAACTATTACAAATTGAGATTGTACCCACGCCAGTCGAACCAGTGGTTTGAATGGCTAATTGTAAGCTGAGAGACTTAAAAACAGTGTGTTAGCTTCAAAATGAGGTTGTGAGTTTCCAAAAATAGGGAAGCTCAATATCGTGACCAGACAATTTTTCATTGCTCCCTGATGTCAATGGAATCTCAATTAAGATCAGTTTGTGACAAATACAATTGATAGCTTAAGCTAATCTCCATAAAACCTCTTTAACTGAGTTAAAATATCATTTACTAAAAGTTGGAAAGCCAGAATAATACACTAAAGACACAACATTCAGTAAAGTGGTCTGCTAGTTTTAGTCAGTTTATTTAGTATAGAAGAAATCTTTAATATATCAAGATTTCATTCGTTAAGATCATGAGTCAATTAAAGCTAGACCACCATGGAAAACTTGGAAGCACTGGACGGCCGTTTCGTCCTATTGTGGGACTTCTCGACATCAATGAAATTACTATAATAACCACAAAACCGCCTTCTGATACAAATCAAGTAGAGTTTTAAAACCACACAGATTTCTCAATACAAATGATTGTGTTTTCCATTGGATATTGAAAGTTAGGATGTCACTCTTTAAAGCAACATTTTGGAATTCGTGTTATTTGTTATTAAATAAGCGTTCATAAACAAATTTTATGACAATCATAAAATAAAATTATGAATAATATAAAGTACTACTTACTGTTGAATGATTGTAGTAATATTAGTCTCGTTTACATTTTTATCAAAACTACCAATGAATGTTTCATTGACATTATCTTGTTTTGATGAAATAGACAATGATGATGATGATACTGATGATGATAATAATGTAGAATCTGTTAAATTTTTACTAAGTGTACGTTTACGTGGTATTAAACCAAGTGTTTTACAATATTGTTCATAAGTAATAAATCCTGTATGTTCAGGATCAAATAATTCAATCCATTTATGTAAGAATGTTTCTTTATAATGCATTTATACATATAATTTTTTAAATCTTCAATTGTAATTACACCACGTTTCTCAGTATCTAAGTTTTCAAAACATTTACGAAATTCAGCCATTGGTTATGTATATGTATATATACGATGATGGTGATAATGATGATGAAAGTCCTGGATACCAGCACAGTTAGATTTATATCCCGGTTCTGATTAAATTCTCAATAATACAAAATGTGAATAACTACACTAAATGTGGTTTGGTTATTCCAATGCCACGTGTAAAACATACTGTTTTTTTTATTTTTTTTAAAAAAATTTGTAAAGTGATGGTTAATTTGTATAGCAACCTACATAAAATCATTCTTATTGGTTAATTTTAACAATAATCAATGGGCCGAAAACTAGTCGAATAGACATATATGAACCAATCAGAGATAAATAATCAAAGTTTGAATTTAACCAATCAGATTTTTGCTTAGAATGTCGTATTTACTTTGTCTCAAAATACATATATATAGATCAGAACGACAAACACAACCAACAAAGGTAGTTGCCATGTTGTGTTCAGCGACGGGAATCTTATTTGAGTTCCGTTATTTCAACGCCTACAGACGTGTTATGTAACATGTCGTCTAATCTAATGAAATATTCAATACATAACGAGCGGTCAATTTCAATATATAATGTGGGAGGTAAAAAAAGCTTAAAGATTATATCTTCAGAGTGTTATTTATTTTGGTTATATATATATATCATTAATGATGTGATAAATGAGTTAATCTAGTTTTCCTAATAATGTCATCGATTCAAAAGAGAGAAAAAAAACGTTACAAAGAATTTAACATACAAATAGATTTTATTTGATAAGATTATGTGAAGATTGATTAAATCACAATTGATTGATCACTGGGTGGTGATCAATGTCATTCGTGTCTAGTCCTTATTAGTGCAGATCCAATGCTATCGATCATGTTGCAATGTGGCCACCAGTCTAGGTGACTCGACACTGCGGGCACTATATATTGAGATTTAGGTGGTGGTTGGAGGTAGTCAACAGGAAACCCTGGACCCGGGTTTCGTGCTACTTGGCACTCGTCAGCAAGGTGTACCTGTAATCTTGAGGGAACTGGTGCTCCCTAGCGGATTCGACCTCGTGTCACCCAGCTTCACAGTCGGAGACGTTAGCACTGAGCTGTCCCAGCCGCGACTGACCTATCTCCAACCATCATCTAAAAGATTGATTAAATGTATAGGTTGTATTCATCAAACGTTTAAGCACCATTGAAAATTAGAGGGAACTGAATGGATGTTTCGTTTTAGTATGAGACTTTTCAGTTGTGTTGACCAACAACACGATAACTATTGAAAAAAGGAATCTTAGGTCTATCTATTAGAGCCATGGTGTCATCATCTTACTGTGCCTATTCAACTTCAAAAAGCCTGTAATATAACGTAAAAACCACTTAATACCATACTCATTCCTTGATGAGGTTGTTCCAGCTCCATATTAAAACGAAAAAACTAATCAGCTCTCTTTAGCTCCAAATTGTACCTCGAGTAAGATCAGTCAGTCTATGATGAGTATTGACAATAAAATAGGCTTTATCATCAATTCATCTTTTTTAAATAGACTTAAAGATAGTGAGACAGAATCATTCAGAGAAAACTTAAATTAAATATTGAGACTTACTTGATAGAACGTAATTAGTGTGAGGGGTTTGAGGGGATTGCTTAGTTTTGTAGTTTACATAACAAAACGATCATAGTTGGATAACTTTTGAAAACCGGAAAGCACTCGAAAGTTGTTTTATTCTAACATAAGACTCTCCAGAAGGAAGCATTCATTAATTTATCTATTATTTGAAAACAAACCCTTCATGACTCAAAGCAAGTGATTAGCACTTGGACTGCGCTCTCCACAATACATGAGAGTTTCGAGTTAGATCTTCAGTGGGGTCATGGATGCGTCATGCTAAATAGCCCCAAACTAGACTGAAGCACCTGTCCATTGCTTCCTGTTTACAATGGTAATCTAACTAAGGAATTTCATGCTGTAAAATACATAAGTTAATTATCATATATATAGTATTGGTTTGTAAAGCTGACTGCGCTTATAAATTCTTAGCTTAATAACAAATGCTTCATGTTCTAATCTACAGTTGTAGTATGGTGTGTGCTACTGATGTCAACAAACATAAATAATATGTACACACCAATCGAAAGTGAAAAACCTGGTGGCAGAAGGTTTAGAAAATCGAAGAGAAAAGAACGAGAACAGAAAGTGATTGGTATGGAAACGAAGTCTGAGATTATTGATGAATATCTCTCAGATGACGTAATTCTGTATGATCCTCAGAATTAACCAAGATATAATGTAATATTGTATTAGAATACATTTGGTTGTACTCACTTGTGTTGTCGTTCACTACAGTAGTTGTAATGTATATGAATTGTGTATATGAATTATCGCTATCAACCAAAATAACTTCTTAATAACATCGATCAACTGGTGTCCATCTTGAGTAGAACTTTGAAGTATATTTTTATACTTGTTTTGCATTTATTAGTAAGATGCATCTACGACATTTATGTAAATCGATATTTTCTTGAAGTATTTGGATCTACATTACACAAGATCGTAGTTAGTAAAGTTACAAACGGACTATTGATAACATGGTTGATTAAATAAATGTTATAACTGTGATAAACTAGTCTTAAAAATTGAAGAGCTGGAATTTTCACGATTCAGGGCTTAAGACAATGATTGACGGCAGGTAGAAAAGAATCGGTTCGTTCACATTTTTATACAGAATGTAGTGACACCGAATGATTGATTAGTTAGGTAATATGACACCTCATACGGAACGAATGTTGGACCTAATAAAAACACCATATCGAGTTCTATCGCTTCCTGAAAAAAAAAATACTGGTTTATTTGGGTGATTATGTGTAAAGTTGCATTTTTGAAATAAAAACATGACAGAACTAGGCAGTTTTTTCATCCCACTTTATAAATCCTCAACTATGTATACCCGAAAGCTTCAACTGTTATCATAGTTCTTGATAACTCTCACACTTGAACGTTCGGAAACTAACCTCCTAACGTCTTCCAAATTCCTCCCCCCCCCAAGAAGTCGTCCTATATTGAATGCAGAACAGGAAATAAACGACGAGATGTATGGAAGAAGTTAGTATCGAAAGGTTAGTTTCTATACAAAAAAATGGGTATTGAAGTGACATTGAGTTTGTAGAATCTTCTGGAAAAGATATGATGACATTGATGACAAATCCAGTGATGGTTCAATTAGAATAATGAAAACATAATTATAATATTTGAAAGTATTTGAATTATCGTATGAACTAAGAATCATCGAAATAACGCAATTGAATCAAGAAGTACTAGATGAGCACAAACGAATGTATTGTATTTAGAATTCGAAATCAAGTATTCAACAAGTACAATGGTATCCTTAGTTCATTCAAACACCACAATAATCCACGCTTGTCTAGTATTCTTCTAGAGGTTTCTAATGGACACTGATTGGTCAAAATATTACCAGGATTTTCCTAAACTTTATTGAAAAGTCTTTTACTCGAATGCCTATTACGGCAAGAGTTTTAGCATTATAGCTGACGTCAGTTCGCGATGAAACCCTGAATCTAATTTTTAACCCTAACTTTAAATGAGAATTCTAACTGCTTTATAGCCCTCATTCAGTCCTAATCAATAGGTCTTCACTTTCACGGTCACTTCAGTGTCGCTCAAAGGTCGTCCTTAAATTATACTCTCAACTCTTTTTACTGACTTTTTAGTTGCTTCCTATAACTGTAGACAACTTCTACACTTTGGCTCGAACAATCAAGTAAAAGAGTAAAATATGAGTGAAATCTTTACTCTGAGGTTCACATCACTACAGAAAATAAACTTACATAGAGGTGTTAAACTTCTACAGCTTCTAGAAACACATTAAGTTTTGTTGAAGTTTTGTTCTCTGAGATGGATGGTTTGGTCATGGAGTTATCGTCGCTCTTCTGAACGACATCAGCACAAACATCAGGTAGAAGTGAAGTTGAACCTCTCAACAAATCAACATCGAGGTGTACAGGACAAGTTGTAAACCACATGTAGAGAAATTCGAACACTTCACTTCTACCTGAAGTTTGTGCTGACGATGTAGTTCAGAAGAACGATGAATGCTCCACGACCAAACCATCCAGCTCAGAGAACAAAACTCCAGCCAAATCATCCACCTGAGCTACAAATCTTCTCCGCCAACACATTAAATTGAATAATAGAGCAAACAATCATTCAATCAGAGTCTGATATATAATTCATTAATTTTCTAGATCATTACATGGTGTATACATTAACTGGAAGAAGTGTTTTCATTCTTATCCTAGTTTCTAAATATCTTATTTAGGAATTTACTTTTATATTCCCAAACCTATCATATGTGAATTCACATAAGAAAAGTATAAAAAGTAGCTCAGTAGAATTATATTCTGTTACTATCAGAAACCAAACCAATCTCTTTCAAGATATCATCATTTGTACAGAAATATGTGTACACAAGAAAATGGTTGAAAATTAATCATTATAATATGTAAAACAATACAATAATACATAGTTAAACAAGATTAATGTTTAGTGAAACGGTAAATAAGATTAGACATATATTCAGTAGTTTTAGAAGGAAATAGTGTTCGAATTATCGGTTTGTAATTTAACAACAACATATGGGGTTATTCAATGTCCATAGTCACATTAATATTGACTTATAATGATAAGATAGTACAAGTATTTTGGTTAACAGATTCTTTATGCTTTTGTTTTTCTATTTACATGTAAAGTGATGTAGTTATCTTGTATGAAAGTTAAAAATGTTCGAATGAATGAAAAGACTCGTTACAAGTATATTATGGGGATGAACCAGTCATAATCAAGAATTTTATGGGAAATTCAAATAGCATGTATGACAATCTGTAGAAATAACTCTAGGTATTATTCAAATCATTCACAATGATGGAGAAAAATCACCTTTTGCTACCGTTTATTAAAAATGATGGCGTTGAACAGACTGCTAAATTTTAAGCAAAGATGCACAGCGACTAGCAGTAGAGTCCAGGACACATGTTTCATTCTATTTGGGACTCGTCAGTTGGATGCACCTCCATGTCAGAGTTGATATCCACTTTGGGATTCGAATCCAGTACTGTCTAATTCAAATGTCATCACGTTATCCACTTGGCCACTGAGTCCTGATAGCCACTTATTTTTCCAAAAGGGTGAAGTTTAAATTCACTTGGTACTGTTTATTTGTATCTTCCCATTGATCTTTAGCATTGCAGTTGATCAGTCTGTTATTGGTATATGTGCATACTGTGCGTATTGCCTCTATACTGCCTTAATTCACACTAACTAACTTACTTACTTACTTACGCCTGCTACTCCTCGTGAAGGAGAATAGGCCGCTCACCAGCATTCTCCATCCAACCCTGTCCTGGGCAATCCTTTCCAGCCTCAATTCACAGGCGTTATCAATTAACATTCTGATAATAAGATATATCATCTAGTCCTATCTATGTTGAATAACAATTCACTTCTAAGCAGCTTTGTATGATGTACACAATCAGGAAGATAGAAATTAACATTCAATATAAAATATTCAATTTATAACATTCCTGTAAATATGTGAACCTTATTCATGAAAATGTTTTCTCTACTTAAATTACAATAATCATATTCTTAAATGCATTCAAGTGAGAGAAAATTGGTCAAGACTGACCAATCTAATATATAGCTTGCAGTTTATTGCTCTTCTAAAGAGAGGTATTTAGGTCGTTCATCGAGGCTACTTTTTTATTACATTCGAGAGCATTTGCCAATGTAGTTTATCAAAGAGTAACACAATTTGATGATATCACAAATTCGATGGCATGTTGTAGACACTGAATATTCAGCCGCTGACTGATCATTTGACGTCATCTATAAAATCCACTCAAAGATACCAATAGGTGAACGCTTTGATCTGTGGTATGTGTTACTGATATCAACAGCTATAAGTAGTGTGTATCGCTAGTAGAAAGTGAAATGTCTGGTGACAGAGGGCTAAGAAGAATGAAGAAAACGGAGTGATAAATGAGGGAAAGAAGGAAAATTCAAGTTTAAGACACTTGACTGACACTTTGCAAATGACGTAATTACTGCATGGTTCTCAGATGTTACTAAGTGGTTCTATAATTTTGCGTTCAGATACATTCGATTGTCCCACTTTTGTGTTCTCGTTTACTACAAATCGACTTTATACTGAAGAAGATTTGGGTATTTATGATTTAAAACCTGGGTTGTATGCGAAAGAAAAATTGTTTAGATACTTTTCTTTACTTACTTACTTACTTACTTACTTACTTACTTAAATACGCCTGTTACTCCCAATAGAGCATAGTGTAGTGACTCACACTTATCACGAGAACACGACTGGTTTAATAAAAACAATTATTATTATAACCAACTGTACCAGTGACTGTTTTAATGTGCTTTAGTTTGACTGTGCTAATGACAGCTATTTTGTGCTTCCATTCATACAGACACACTTTTGATTGTGGCTTCGCGCGAATTCGGTTACGTTCTGTAACCAAGCTTGTATCCTGGCACGATCTCTGTATCCTTTCGATACCACGAGGTTGCCAGCGAATATATCTCGATTTGGTCCATTAATTGCCTTCTGCTATTTGGCTTCTCGGGGATTTTATGGATTTATTTGGTTACGTTAAACCTTCGCCTTCTGATTTACTTGGCACGTGTTTTTTGGTAGCGGTGTTCATAGTCTACCGCGACTCGACTCCACGCTACAATAGACCAACAACCAGAATTTTTCAACACACTCTGTCTTCGGCCTTCCTTTCAACTTCTATCCAATTGTTGTTCATTCTTCTCATGTCTGTCTCCATTGCTCAGTGTAATGCGCTCTTTGGTATTCCTCTTCTGATTCGGCCTTGAAGATTCCATGTGAGGGCTTACATTCTGACACAGTTGGGTACTTTCCTCAATGTGTGTCCTATCTACTTCCAACACTTCTTCCCTATATCCTCCTCTGCTGGGATCTGGTTTGTTATCTCCCATAGTGTCTGGCCAACGAATCGGAAGTATTTTGCGTAGACAACTATTAATAAACACCTGAAACCTATGCATCATGGGTTTAGCAGTTCTCCAGGTTTCCGTCTCATACAGCAGAACTGTCTCGGCATTTGTATTGAAAATTCTGACCTTGTTGTTGGTTGACAGACACTTGTTTGAGTTCCAGATGTTCTCAGTTGCAAATATGCTGCTCTTGCTTTTCCGATCCGCGCATTCACATCTGCATCAGATCGACCATGCTCATCAATGATGCTGTTCATATATGTAAAGGTTTTAACATCTTCCAAGTCTTCTCCATCAAGTGTGTATTGACTGATGAGTGTTGTGTTACATAGAAGAATCTTGCTTTTCCCTTTGCGTATGTTGAGACCTACTGTTGCTGAGGCTGCTGCTACACTGATCGTCTTCCCCTGCATTTGTTGTTGCGATTGCGATAGGAGGACCAGGTCATCTGCGAAGTCTGTAGACAGGACAACTCTATGTAGGCTTTTTCAACACTGAGGCGTGCCTGAGAAGATAGTCAATATCATACGGAATTCCTATGATGGATTACCACAATTCTGAATAACATACGGCTTCCACAATCTGTTGTCTGGAGGAAATACAATGGGTTTGTTTACTTTAACAATCACAGAGGCCGAATATGAAGTAATATTTATGCAATTTTAAATGTGATGTAGTGCCATTTAAAAACAAAACTGAAAAGACAGACTTCTGAAACTAATATCTAATATTAGTGTTCTACGTTTGTTAGTGTTATGAGGAAGTATGCTGACAGTTGTTCAGTCAGATAACCCGTTCAGATTACTCTGAAGATTCTTGATGCACATGAGTTTTGGCTTCTCCTTCCCAAATCTCTGTATCATCTTCACAAAAAAAGCGGAAGAAAGTATACTTGATAAACTATCATTATAGAGAGCAAGTGAAATCGGTACAAGTGTGTGAACTTCTCTAACTTGTCATTAGGCGCATTTTCGTTTAAAGTAAAAAAATAACTCAGGAGAAAGAAAGAAGTTAGTTAAGATGCTTTAACCTCACTCGCTTAATAAAGTCTGTTTACTCAGTGAAATCCATTTCAGGCTGATGCGAAATGTAACTTCGTAAGTAACCTCAAGAACACCTGACAAAAAGACCGTTTTTCCCGATCTCAGATAATCGTCCTTTAAACTTTATGGTTAAGTGCCAACAGAACCAAGGCCATCATTGGTTCAACTTCTTTTTCAGATACCTCAAAAAGTAGTCTTCCACAGTCCGACCGCCTGGGTTATGATAACTGCCAACAAATTCTAAAAGCGCTTCATGCTAAGGACTAGTAAACTTTCAAATATTTCTTCTATCCCTATTGTCTGTGCTTATTCTGTGATCCACTCATTTCGCTCACTCCATACTGATTTGGGCGACTACAGTTCACGAATAGCCACTACCGTTCACATAAAACCGCTCTCCGTATTACTTATTGGACTTTAGAATAACACGAGCGCGCTTCAGTTCAAATCTTATCGTAGTCAGGAAAATGACGACAGTATTATAAAAGCTACTCAGAACTTCCAATTAAATTCAAAGTTAGTCTTACATGGTTAGAATCGATCGTCAAAGGTAAAGGTATTAAATATTTTCCGAATCAAAATACCACTGCTACAGATAGGCTACTAAAAGCTTGATAGTTTCCAGTTTGAAGTGGGAAATCGATGTATAAAACAGACTGCACAATCAAGTACTTTACTAACATTTTGGATAATATGTTCCCTGTATGTCTGAATACAGTAGTTCAGCCGATACATTATCTAGTCCTTCTACTTCCACACTTTTGATTTATCTGATATCCCAGGTGATTTCTCCTATTGTTGATCAGGTAACAGCTATGGCAACGTCCGTTTGTTCTGCTTCGGTGTCCAATTGGTTCAGTTGGTATGGTCTGTTCAAGAGTTGGTTAGGGTACTCCACTCACCCCTTACTCAGCTCTTGAATCTCAGTGACTATCTTGCTTTCTTTGCTCTTGAATGATCGCTCTGATATGCTGTATTTCCCTGCTAGTTTCTCCGTTGTATTTTGTGCCAGTAAAAACCCCTCATCCTATCCATATACGTATCCAGACCAGTAGTGGTTAGATCCTCATTTAGATCACACAGGATTATCTTTTAAAAACAGATGAGGATTCGCAAAATTAAAGATATAATAACAGTTGTTACATCATCTTCCTTCCAGTACCGACTTCCATAGTAATATCGATTCCATCAACTCACCAAGCAAAAACATATCAGTTCTGTTTCCGCAGCCTAAAGGAGAATTACTAGCTCGTTCAATGTTCGAATTTTAGCCGATGATAACCAAAGCCCAGTCAGCATTCGATACACTCTATGGGTGTCATATATTTTACTAGCTTGTTATTTTGATTCGTAACACTTACCTTCTTCCGCAAATCATTGCTTCCTGACTTGGTGAACGTTTTCTATGTACCACAGCATGTAAGAAAACAGAGGGTAAGAAAGTAAAACAAAATATTTAGGAAAGTGTCACAAGTGGGTTACTCAACACCGTGTTGATGGGGTACGATTTACCTATACTCTGTCCGGCTATCAAGTGTTCACTCACCTTTTAGTTGCCCCCATCGCCGAGGCAATAGCCATACCTTTTTGAAAAACCAGAATTATGTGTACAAAAGAGACTGGTACAACCTCTTCTTTTACCATGGTCTTAAGGTATTAATAAAATTTTTCTCTTTCTTCATACTCTTGTTCTTTTACAGCCACCTGCTTCACCTTCCATCTTCCCTTCAAATCTTGTACCCCCAACCGGTTTGTTTTCATTTCCACGATCATTCCGATTACATTTCATCTCTGTTTCAACATTTTATGTTATTTTATCATGCTGAGCTACCCTTACCCGATGAATATCTAAGCCATTAACTATCAAACGTTCCTTGTTTTAAAAAAATTTTTTCTAATACCTTTGTTTATTTAACCTCACCGTCACTATGTATAACATAAGTTTATTATCAGTATTATTATCACCCTGTAAAAATAAGTATATATATTTGCGATTGTACAGCTTTGAAAATGAATTCGCCGAAGAAAGAACTCTTCGCTGAACTAATCTTTCTTTCTTAAAAAATAAAGAATCTACTTCGAAGAAAAAAAGTCTGTCAAACTTGGAGAATTGCTCACTGCCTTCACAAAATAACTAGACATAAAAGGGAATGTACAATTATAAATTATATATGTTAGGTTCCACATAAGTGCTAAGCTTCCAGAACCTATTGATAATATGGAAGGAAATAGACGCGGTGTGGACATCTTAGGCACGAAAATGTAATAAAACGAAAAATGACATTTCTCTTGAGATAAATTTAAATGTGTGAACCTGTCAGAAGTTGGATTCATCACCAAACACGATCGAATATATGATCATGAGTCTGTGACGACCGCTTTTTATAACCAGAGTTGTAACCGTGGATATACAGAAAGTGTTCGCTGACCGGGAAAGTTAAAACATAAGATCAGGAAAAAAACAATAAAACTACTGAGAATCCTTGAGTCGACTAGGCTTCTTGGGGTCAGCGACATAATCGAAGTTTAACAGATCAACATTTTAAAGCCATTCCTTATTTTTGATTTATCTTCTGGTTTATTATTACACATAGTTCCCTTTTCATTCTTTTGGTAACCTCCGGCGCGCGACAATCTCACTCGATTAGCAATCCAACCAATTTTACGCTGATCCTAGTAGGAAAGTAGTGAAATGATATTGGGTCCTAACCACGTGGTCTTTGAAACTGAACGTATAATTACTAGGGGGATTTATATTCAACATGTAACTTTTAAAGAAGGTCAAAAGTGGTTAAAGCGGGGATTATTGATCGGTATGGTATGGCTCTGCCATACAGGCATAGTAACTCTATGTGACCCCTTGATTTTTGAACCAAAAATACTCTCCTCCCAGCTTAAATGTGTTCTTCAGAAGTGCCAGGAATCATACTGTTCATTTTCGTAATAGGACGAGCTAATGTAGACTGTGATGTGACTTCCTCGTAAAATCATATTGATCAGGTAGTCATATCATGACAAATGTACAGTTCCATGATTATGCTTAATAATATTATTATATCACCGTAGGTAAATGTACTGGTGCCGAACTAGACCATAGTTCCACGGTACCACAGAGTTGTCTGATATCTCTTTCGCTATCAACGTTCCCAGCTGTCATTGCTAGGTCTTCTTCGTATTTCTGCTTGTCGGCTGTAATACTTCTCTTCACCCGCTTGTTTGCTTCAGTGCATTCAGCCCTTATCTTTCTCTGTTCTCATTAGACTGTTGTTAATTGCAGTCTTCTTATTCTCTCTTCTTTGAATCTTGCCTAGTGTATCGATGCAGGCCCATTCTCCAGGATGGTGTTTCTTGCGGCTCAGCACCTCTTGTAACGTTGAAACTAGTGCTCCTCTAATCTCTTTCCAGTTGTTCTCCATAGTAGCTTCCTTTTCTTTGAGTAAATTTTATAAGGCACGTGGCCAGTTGCTAAGATCTGTCTTCAACTTTGTGAGTTTTTGAATTTCTCGAAGGAAGGCTATGTCAAACCATTGCGATGCTGTTTCCTTAGTTGTCCGGAACCTTTATAGCTCCGGTATCATCTTGACCAACACCAGGTGGCGATCTAAAACTGTATCAGCTCCTCCATTTGACCTCACGTTTTCTATGGACATCCTGTATCTTACTGATATTAATAATATGTTTCTGACATACCAACTACATATCATTTTTACAATTATGATCAATAATTTACACGGGTTTTCAAGTGCGACACTTCCGAAGTCGGATCACCGAATAGATTAAACCAATGAAATTAAACGGTAGAATATTTGTGCGGATATATCGCTGAGTTAAGAAATGGGTTTATGATTTATTACTGTACTTAGTTCACGGTTGGTGTGATCAGTTCGAAAGTTCCATCACATCATATGCCTAGTCCGAACCTGTTTCAAAGTAACTGTGAATAGGCTCTTAATATCAGCTAGAACTTTGACAAGTGCATACCTGTGGTTTGTATTCCTGGCGTATGAAAAAGCTCTGTGGCTGTCAACTGTAAATGTGGCACTGATAAAAGAGAAACTGAAGATCAGCAAAGCACTTGAATACAAAACAACAACATTGATGGAGACATGATCGGTCTAGCTCTCTATAGTGTGGCTCGGTTTGGCCCATGTAGCTCTGTATATATGTTTGTGAGTTGACTTTGTGACACCTATAACCATTTTGTTGAATGGACATGGCATCTTCATACTTGGTGTTGTTCATTTCGACTTCGAAATTTAGGTGTACCATAAGGATCGTCGGATCTTCCCTGATCAGTTCTCTATGACCGATTGTAGTCATTCGTAAAATCGGCCCTTATTGTCTTCATTGTTACCACTGATAAGTGAATATCATTGAATAAAATTCATTATAATCCCTTCCCTCTTTGTTTTGAAGTGGGCTTTGATGACTTTGGATCCATGAGGTTACCATCCTACTAAGTATTTTCATACTTAACTGAACAGCATCACGCAGCTCTCTCTCTCTCTCTCTGTGCGTGTGTGTCTGTGTAGAGCATTTTCGTCATGACCACAATACATCAGCACATCTCCAAGAGCCTATCTCTATCTAGCTTGTGTTCAATGGAGTCCACTTTTTCTGAAAGCTGCCAAAATATATCCCCTCATTTCCGTAGCCATTCGTTGGGCCCTTTCGGCCTCCTATATTGTCCGGATATTTCATTTGCCTTATTAACTGTTGCGCTGATTGTTAGGAGGGGCATTGGCCTCGTGACTTCCGACGGATCTGGGCTTTCACCGTGGAGCGTCATAGATTTTCTAAACGAAAATCGTTGAACTCTCAGGACAGCTTTCACATGGAATAAATTATTTTTCTGGTTACGATCCTTTTAACAAGGCTGTTTTTTATCGGACGGAACTGCTTGTCCCATGCACAACCCTCCTCGTTTATAAGGACTTGACTAAGTTCTGTTAGATAACACCAAAATAAATAAATAGCCTACTGTACTAAGAACTGACATGGAAATGTTGTTTTAGGATTCCTGAATTGCTGCCGGCGCTGGTTCGTTATGTAAACTCCAAAATCCAAACGTATATTCCTAATTACATTTCAGTAGCTTCCTCACAATTTTTCTCATTTCTCATTGGTGCTGCCGTGCCCTTGGTTTGATAACTAATGTTGGTGGCTGAAAAATCGTCCTAGCTACTTAGTGATCAACGATTCAATGAAATTGGCTAGTCAAAATGTTTGAAATTTTAGTCTTGAATATGAACTTAGTATCACTTAACATTATCTCCCGTAATGCAGTTTTCGGGAAATGTTTTTCGCGAAACGTGCATACCACATTTGTCATGAAAAAAATCAACTTAACCCTCCAAGTTCGCCCATAATTCTTGAAATTACCTCACGTTGGATTGAAGTTCAGTACACAATCTAGCTCCCAAGTAGGGGTGGAGAAACCACTGTTTCTCTGAAGAGCGTTTAGAATAACCTTATTCAGTTCAACACTCCCGAATTTACCCCAAGTGTTCGCTAATCTAATAGTTTACGAGCAGGATATTAAGGTAATTGGGGTAACGGCCATTTAAGATAATTAAAATGGCCTAATTCAGTACATCAACTACCAGTCTCCAGGACAGTTTAATCCATGCTATATAGTCGATTATGAACCACTGTTTGAATCACAGGGGATTTCGAGTGCTCTTCTAGATGCATTGTATTTTTAGTCAAATTTGAACGTAGAACATAACATAAATGAACTATTAGTTTGCAAAAACACTACAATCGTCTCAGATTAAATCCAGATCTGGATTTTTATAATATATTGTGCGTTTTATCCCTAGGTTCACCGAATGTTTGTCCAAATCTGACTTGAAAGTAGACTCTGCGTAATGTGCAAAATATTTACTGACATTATAACTACTGAAAGAAACTGGAACAGACTCATTTGCTACCAGGAGTAGTATTTGATCCACATGTCGGTTGTGAGCGCACAATTACAATGAGGGCCGTAGATTTTTCAAACTTCTTCTCTAAAGTTCTTTTGAATGGTTAAACATCATTCGTACGGTAGTATGTACCTCATGAAAACATTCATTTTAACCATGTACGAAATTCAATACAGTCCGTTTCTTCACACTCTATTGCAGCCTTGACTTTTGGCGTTCACACGGACTTATTCGTTTGATGTCGCTTCTCCTTGGTCAAGGCATGGTTGCTTGTTTTCTTGTGTTCCTCGTATTCTTATCCCAAAGTAAATATCATTTTCATAATTAATTTGACCTTTTCCAAGGTTTTTCTGTCAGTTACCTGAAGTTCGAAAAAATAAATGGAGCATCTGAGGAATCTTTAATTTTTCTGAATGACGCTAATCCAACAGCTCTTCTTGATGCTTCAGCAAATACTCAAAGGATAGTTTATTTTGCACAAAAAAGCCCACCATTGGGTTTAAAGTTGAATTTTGCTTGTTATGTCAATAAACAAGCGAAACCTTTGGATAAAGTGTCTTTATGCTGCCGCAGTAGTGTGAAAGATACCAAACGTACTTGTGTTCAGCCAGAGGCTGAAGGTACATTTTCCTGTTTAAATACCGAGTTTCGCTTCAGTGCTGACGAAACGACGGGGGCAAGTTTCTCAATTTCTTTAACACAAGATGGTCCCCTGAGCAATCCAATCAGCGGACTGTTTTCGTGTATTGTCGGTACAGACGAACTCAATGTTATTGAATCAAATGAAATAGAAATACGAGATGCTGTATTTTACATTCTTCAACTAAAGGGTACTCCTTCTACAAAGATAGATGTCGTTCCACCAATATCAGAATTTCCGCATGAGTTAAGGTGTGTAGATGATGTCAGCATTGTATCACGCTGGCCATACTGGATGCACCAACTAGATGGCAGATACGGACCATACAGATGGGAATATTGTCTGACTACAGGCAGACCAAATGCCATTACGTGTTCTAAAAGGCCCATTCAGTTTTCTCCTAATTCTATTGTTGAATTTATAAATGGGAGCGTGTATCTCACTGATGCACTCCTAGTTGAGTCGAAGTCGATAGCTATCGTGTGTAAGCATGTTGGACAACTTGGACCTATTAGGACTTTTGCTGGAAAAGTTGCCGGTACTGAATCCCCTGTGGTCCTTGAAGGTCTTTCAATCGAGAAGACTAGGAATTCCAGTACTACTAAGCTGTATCCTTTAACATCGCTAACATCAAGTTATGTCATCAATAAAGGTACCAAACTTCAAGACTTTATGCTTAAAGCTTTATATCGACAACCTCAAGGGGACTATGAATTTCATTGGTTCAAGGATGAGCAGATGTTACACAGCAGGATTGCGACAAAATACAGTTATACACTTCCTAGTCTTATTGATGAGTCTGTATCAGGAGTTTACTCACTTGTTGTGAAATCGAATGAGGATATTTCCGATAGGTTAATATTCACATACGATGTTAAAGTCGTTTCACCTCCTTTCTTTAAAGATCCAAGATGTTTGAAAGAACTGTTTTACGTAATGGAAGGGAATGACTTCGGCTCTGTTTGTGAGTTTGATGGCAGGTGGAATACAGTTGTATTTGTCGGTGTGGCTTCGTTTGAAGCATCTTCGTATCAAGAACTTCGCATGTCTATTGATAAAAATCTCAAGTACTCAAAGCAACAACTTTCCCAGTTGGATATTATTTTTCATGTAGATGGAGAAGAAATGAATAAAAGAATTACAGTTAACATTACAAAACTTAAACTTAATCAGGATTGTGAACTATCTATTCGTTTACATTCTATATACGGTCAGTCACGCATATCGACGTCACTTAAAGTTGTTCGTAAGTTAGATTTTTACATATTTTTGTTGGGACCCGTCAATTTTTGACGAAATATGTGTTTTAAATACATGGCAAGATACAAGATATATACATGTACGTATATAGCTACAATCAGAATTCTTAAGGAAAGTGAGAACATCACTACTCTTATCCCTACTATCAGCTTGGAACACTATTCTTGTAAATAGACTACTATATTTTTATTTATAACTGATCGTAATAATCGGAAATGCATTACTATAAACAACGTATTTTAATCCTCAAAAGTGGCGAATACCATACGATTTTAATCTCATTTAATAGCCGATAATAACCGTCAGGTTGATTGACTCGTAACTATCAAATAGTGTAAAAGATATGGACCATGGATGAGTCACACAGAGAAATCCAAAATTTTTAACCTATTATCTGTAACATTTTGTAGTTTACACCTCTTCCACACATAATTAGCCATTTTCGGACAAGTTTGGTGTTTTCAAATCCATATATTTACCTAAAATCATAAAGTTGTGGTATAAAAACTGCTCATGTAGTTTCACAATGGATAACACCTCATTCTTGCATTGTTTTATCCTGAACGAACAGCTGAGACACAATTGTGAAAAGTTTCTTGTACTTACGTATATATGTATATATCCTTACTAAGTATTGATCATTATATATTAGTTATTTGGCGTTTTATATAAAGATCCCAATCATTTAACACTAACTATAGGCTGTTTTCTTAAGTTCAGTATGTCTGACTCAATATAGTCTACCTATGAACCTTTATCAACCAAAGTGAATAAAGCATACCATATACTATCTAAGCGCTACTTACTCTATGCTGTACAGGATAGTGAAGTACTTTATTAGGTTAGAAGCAATTATCAGTTAATGATACTATTTCATTTTAATCTGAGCCGTCTCGAGAAGTCCACCCTTCCTGGTTACACTCTATGTGATAGTCGTAATCTGTGGTTGATGACCTTAAGTGAGATTATTCTAATTCGATGGCAGCAGCGTGTTTGTATCTGTCTTTCTTTGTATCTTCACTAGAAGCTTAAACTGTAGTACTCTCCACTTCTCTTCATTTTTTTCTAAATATGTTGATTTTAGTCAGTTTTCAACTACAATTCATCAAATCGTTTTGATTTCTTTGCCTTCCGCACCGCTAATGTTGTTCAAATGTGATAGTTTCAACCAATATATGTTTGCTTCAGATCATGTATTCTTCACAACTGGGTGACTGATTCCCTGACCTTGTCTGCATTACCGTAGTATCACTGTAGATTAACAATTCATGTTATTTGAGATCTCATTCTGTATCTGTCATCCTCATTCCAACCCCTTAACTAGATTGATTGCTACTTAAATAAAGCCTTATACACAGACAACAATCTTACATAAAAATTGATAAGCAAGATGGATCACTTAGCACGAACATATTTTTCTAAGCGATTAAGTTCACCTTATTTCATAGGAATAAATTGTGCCAGATCAGCTACTTAATTGCAAAATCTTACTCAAAAATTTACATTGGCTTCGGTGTCAAAGCTGTAACGAAATAACGATTGGGAAAATTGAAAGGTTTAAAATGTTCGTCTTAAAGTTAGAGTTTGTTTGAAAGAAAAGTTTGAATGTTCATTTTGAAGATAGAAGTAATTTAACGGTTTTTTCTTAACACAGAATTTTTCGTCATCTGCTTGAGTGTAACCTAACATAATGTGATAAGCCTGTTAGAAATTAGATTTTTCGTACTTCATACAATATTGTTTAAACTATTTTAGCTAAGCCTCAACTCACAATATCACCTTCCGATGAAAATTGCATAAAAGGCTGTGATGAAACTCCGTACAATGTTTCTTGTGCACTAAATGAAAATATCGTTCAAGAATGGAAATCAAAGTTTAATATAGAACCATCTATTGATTGGATCATTCAAAATCACTGGACCAAAGCACATTTGGAATCTACTGGTTTAGGACAATTTATAACTTCTAATGGTGGACATGATGTAAGTTTTTATGAGCATTAGTTTCACCGATTTCAATTGCATAAGTTGAATATATCGGTATCACAATGCCAAGGTTGAATTTGATAGTCTCAAATAAATTGAGCATCGGATAGATAGTTAGTAACAAATGTAAATTTTTTGTTATATCTCCGTAGAGGTAGCTCACATTAATTCATGAAATGTCAGAAATACAGCTTTTCTATCCATTGAGATATAATAAGAAGATATTTATCATAAGTTTAATAGTTAGGGTTTGGAAATTTGTGATTAATCATAAGTACTTGGTTATATATAAGTACTTTTAGTTTTTCTTGCCCAATGCGGCTTATGTAACCAATATCATCATTGAATTTTTATGACATATCAGACTTTAATTTTTGACCCTAAACGATTACCTAACATCCACATATGTTTTAATTAAAGTTGAAATATCTAGTGCATAACTGAACATATATTAGGGAATTAAAGCAACCATTTGTGTGCAACATATTCAAACAAGGTAGTACAACTTATCAGGTAATGAATAATTTATCAAGAAACAAGTGAAAGTCACAATAACACCTTTGGAATTTCACTTTCTGTCCGTTATATCAAAAAGTACTCTTGTTAACGATTTCAAACAAACTATACGATATAGCTCTTTATATCTATTTTTCTACCACCGTCCAAGCAATTGTCTTCATAATTTCCCTTAACGATAGTTGAGATAAAAACACATTTTAAAGTATGAGTAAATGTTAAAGGTGATCTTTTTACGTGCAGTCTAAAAATTAGTGTTTGTTCTGAATTCATTGGAAAGATGAATCAGTGTTCCGATTTGTTTGTTCGTTTAAGGTTGATTTGATTTTTATCATACTAGGTAAGTATAATGATTAACTGTTTTCACATAGCAAATCTTTACGTAATTTAGCATCCATATTTATTTATCTAAACAAAATTCCACGAAACGGAATATCTAGATTTGATTAGAAAAGCAGTGGGTCAAACTGGCTGTAATGTATTGTTTCATGGGACTAGAAACATCAGATGATTTAAGGTATCAACAAACCATATGGTAATTAACGTATTTATTGTTCTTTAAACTGTTGGAACAATTTTTCAATGAATATACACTCGATAAAATTTAAATTGGCACTTTGTCATTTCAAGAACATTCGTACAATCCAAGGCATAGTCATATTTGACCAGTATTGTGAAGTGAATTTTTGTTAAAATTCATCATATTAATAATGGTCAGGCTTTTACGAATGGTTATATCAGTTTCTTATGAACTATGTTATCAATTGTTTCTGTTGTCTCTGATAATTTAGAATATAACCCCCAAATCCCCTGGTACATTCGAGAGTGAAGGAAGTTCGCTCTTCCCCTTGAGATGCTCTCATTTGGCTATGCGTATACAACCATTGCCGGGGAAGTCCTACTCACTGCCTTCAAGCAGGGCGTTGTTTACGAAATTAGGAGGATAAAAGCGCATACCCGGCGCTTAAACCGGGTTGATTGGTATCAAGGATCCACTCTAATTCCAAACTAACGGTACACATGGGTTCTAGGGATACGATAGAACCTATTATTGGTCTCCGGTTACCATGGGACTTCATCCGTTTACGTTCCTCCACTATTTTGTAGATTAGATCTCTTGGTCAAAAGCTCAGGGAGTGGCCCCATAGGAAAACCAACTGCTTCGGTTTAGGCACCTGGACAGTGTCCCAGCCCACACAGAAGTTTAGTGGTTTGTTTGGTGCATGTATATTTTGGTGCCCCTTTGTACTGGTGTTTATATGTTTGTACAAATAACAAAATTCAGAACATGATCTTATGTCACATTTAGGTTATTCTACTATTCAGTCATAATTAAACAAAATTTCTATTAAAAAGATTGAATGAAGTAAAATAATATAGGCATTAAGAAAGATTAATATTCCAATATTTTTGCAACACTTTCACCGGATTTTAACCATCCAATATATTCAACTCCAATCCAATAAATCTATCGCGTTTCGAACTATCACACAATAATCTATTAACTTGTCGTGGTATGAAATAAAGCTGTGTGAGACTGATATCTGTCAGTCCACCACGACCCCTTGGTTAGGATACTAGAGAGAAACTTATAACTGTTTTTGACTAAACTGTATTGCCTATCATCTGTTATTTTCACTAATTTTTGATTTCGCTCCCGTTCCGTCCTTTATTTATTTTCAATGTCAACTTTTTTCATGTGTGGTACATTCATATTTTGTTGTCCATTTATTCAAGGACTTATGTTTATTAAATGAAGGCAATACAAAAAGCTTGTTTCTCCAAACCGTTGAAATCAATAATCATACACTTAAGTCTTCTCTAAGCGTCAATGGAAATGTTGACTAGCAATGAGATGTATGATAGTTGACCAAATTAACAGTAACAATGTGTCACTTTGAATCTCCCTGATCGATTCACTTGAGCTTCTTGAACATTCTCTTGTTTGTATGTTGATGAAATGCCACACAATCTATCCTCTTAATTTTGTCGTGATTAAATGCTATTTCGTTGTTTATTTATGTCAGACAACCCTAACAGTATGGCCAGTAGGTAAACCAATTCCTTTTATTGTTAAACATGAAGAAAATAACAACAAACGACCAAAAGAAGAATCTGGGATAGAGGAAGAAGAAGCAATAGAGAAGGAGATAATGAACTTAGACACTGAAGATGAACCTGTTCAGATACCTAGTACGACGACACTAAAACAATTTCTTGCACAAAAAATAGGCGGATCTGAAGCTCAGCCACCGAAAGATCTTATTTTAAGCTGTTGGATTCGTTTATCGGTTATTGGTAAAGAAGCTGAATTTGAAATACCAAATGGATTAGTATCACATCAGTCATTTGCACGTCAAGCTCAATTTGCACAATCTTCTGGTATAAATCGTTTAATCTATGATTCCCGATGGGAAACAGACACTGAACTAGCGAAACGATTAACCGCTGTTCGTACATTTACTCCTGATATGATACCTGGTGAGTTTTTCGAGTTAAATTATTTTGTTTTTTCTGGGGGGGGGGTGAGATTTCATGTATGCTTATGATAATTTGACATCTACATTTTTCTGCGTAACATTTTTCGGTGATACGAAACATTGACAGTCATTCTTAGCCAACCAGCACTAGTGGATGGTTGAAGAAGACTCCAGAATCTTCTTGTGTAAGATTATAAGTATATTAACGTTTTTCTTACTGTGATTCACTCATTCAACTTGGTTTGTTTTGGTGTATAAGTAAGTTCTTGTTCAAGCTGTGTTCTGATTTTAAAAACTAGTCGAATTAGAACTTAACAACACGGTAACCTGATTGTTGGTGGTCAACTAGACAGTTCTCATTCTTTTTTACTTTCGTTATATTCTTTTCTCCATCAGTTAAATGAAAACATCTTCAAGAATTTATTCTTATTCTACTGTCCTTTTTATCTCCTAATCAACTTACTATTGGTCGTTTATCCAGTGACTGAGTTTGAGACAAATAGGATGTTCTTGACAGTAGTAATTAATCTCGGACCCACTCCTGAATGAAAATCATGATTTGCACTACAACTTTATACTTTTACTTCTAAATAATTATATTGCAGATAAGAATGGAAATTACTCAGATGTCGATATGAATATGATAATAAATAAGTTTTCAGAAATTACCAAGTTATTGATTGAAGTTAGACATTAACACTGTTGCATGCCATCTCAATGGTTCATAGATTAGGCGTCGCTGCACAATCCCAGATTTCAGCCTTCGGGGTCGTGAACTCACACTGTCCCACTAAGGAGTCCCGTACTATGATAAAATGACCATCCAGTGTTTGCAAGTTTTCATCGGTTACTTAACTTATATCGGTTCATTGTTTCAGTGAAAGTCAGCAATATCCACAACCCCCTTATTGACAATTCTGGGATGCAAACACACCCAGCTGACGAGTCCTGAATAGGAAAAAACGCTCATCCTAGATTCCACTGCTAGCTATATCCCATCTAGCCTATATCAACCTGTGTCGAGGTAATCCTCACAGGATGCCAATATATTCCAACGAAGACTGGTCACATTTCAGTCAAAAGTATCAACAACGGGATAACTCAAACCATTTCAAATTGAGTTGTCCATTCAAATTACATAACCCACCTACATATTGAGCTTTGGTGGATGACTTTAATCATGCTTCATTCGATATTTTTAAGAATTCATGGTGTTTCCATTTAATTAGTTTTTTACTGGAAAACTAGATTGGAAATATAAGGAGGGTGACAAGCTTTAGTTCATATACTAAGCGTAAACATAAATAATTTATTTATAATCTTATCAAAATAGTGTAAATAGCTCAATTTGACCATATATATATGGATATATTATCACAGTTTTTGAAATGATTGTCTGTTAATTGATGGTTAGGATGTTTCTTTTACATATGCTGTCATTTATAGATGATAATCCTTTAATGATGATCTAATCTCTATTCTCTCTATCTAGTTTTTAATTTGTAAATGAGATTACAGAATCTATCATTATCAAATCCTACCTTTTATGCTTATCTCCAATATATGAAAATCTCCTTCATATGTATAACCAAATTTTATCTTGAGCTTAATTATATGTTCAACATAAAGTCAAGATTTAATGTTAGTCTGGTTGCATTTGTATCCAAAGTCATCTCTAGAAAACTTTAAAATCAATAAAAGAAACTGATCATTGACATAAGTATCCATGTATCAAGCACTTTTGCTCATGCAATCAGACCAACTCTGATCGAAATAGAAAGGCCACTTATTCATTAAATCAATTTACCGTGGTGAATTAATCTGGTGAAAACAGGATCCAATTTAGATCAGTGTTAAAGCTAGTGTTTACAAAGTTTTCATGAGGCGAGAGTGATAAGATTTGTGCAATAGAATAAGTTCATTGTATTCCAAGGTTTCCATTCAGCTTCAAAAGACTTAAATTTAAAATAAATGGTATTATCATAAACAAAGTTTTCCATACCTTAGTGAGTGAAGTTGTGTTTTTGGAACAACACAGTAAATAATATAAGAAACAGAAAGACGCCATAAGACATAGTATTTACGAATGATTAGTATTAACATTTCTGTAGTTTAAATCACAAACAACTGGAAAAAAGAGCCTAGGATAAAGTTGGTTGGAGAACCCTAATCGGCGACCCATTCTCCATGAGGAGTAATAGGCGTAAGTGACCGGACAGCTGTTTCTTCGTAGTATGGCACTCAGCAGTGCGCATCTATGACTCCACTATCCATCAGACACAAGACCTTAGGTCTCGCCCGCTAACGCTAAATCTTCAAATCACTGAGTTGGCATTTAATATTGTACGTGCCTACCTTCAGTAGATTCATGATATTGCATACCCCTCATCCATTTTCTACGGTAGGTAACTGTCTCACATTTGACATGATTGGACTCCATTGGTTACGACTTCACACTAGAACTCCAGGAGTTGTACCTTGAATTTTGTCATTGGTGAGCACAATTATTATCAGTATTGGGGGTATAGCTAAGATCGGTTTTTGTAACGCAAACTGAAAATTTTACGATTTCCAATACTGATAGTACGTACATGGTGATAATTAAGCTAATACGAAGAAGGGTGTGACGTCATGAATAATAATCAATATAAAAACGTCAGTGGAATGTTTAAAAATTCAAGATAAAATAATGAGATTATGTAGTAAACATTAACGGGTTCATGATTTCTATGAAACTATCTCCACAATCCTATGCTGATAATAAACAAACGTGTCAATGTGATTATTTGCCATAGTAATGAAAGGTTTATCACACTTTTTTCTGTGTACAAAAGGTTATGTCGAAAGAGTTTGATAAAAACGAGCTTTGAAAAGCGGTATAAAATTGGCGTCCGTTACTTTTTTTCTGTACTTTTTATGATATCCACGTTATATCCATTATCTATTAAGTGTTTTCGCACTTACGAACAATTTACTTCCTTTCACAAACGAACTCCGAGGGATATGTCCAAAAATCCCTGGAGATACCCTCTTTTCAGTTCACTCTACGTGTTTGCTTCCACATTTAATCCCATTTACATCTGAAAAGAAGCTTCTAAATATGACGAACCGATTCTACTCTGCAAAACATTTCATTCTCCTTTTATCTAAATTTGTCAACAGCGTTAGCGTGCATAGAACAATCTTTTACAGTTTGAGATGGGACTCCATTATAGTGGCATTATTGATCGGTGTTTGGTGCCGATTATTTATTTATTTAAACATAAAAGTTGATACAAACGGACACCGAAATATATATGCGCCATACAAAAATGAGATTGTGAAGAGATAGAGAATGGAGGGTGAATATAATAAAAAAGAAGAAAAGTGAATGAAAATTAGTCTGAGTAAAAAATAATGGAAAAAGCAGTTCAGTTAAGAATACGATCAGAATGGGATCTTTCAGTTTTAGAAGTCCCTCTCACTTATACTGCGATTGTAAAATAAATTTACAGCAGGACCGCAACTGGCTTTTATTCTGAGCCATGTCTGATGAAGTCGCACTATCTCCAGGACCCTAACCAGGGGGTTGTGAAGCACCAGTCGTGCACCACTTTTGTCCATACCACTGCTCCATATCATAAAATATTTACCTCTCCGCCTATCTAACCAGTCCCATCGTCAGCAAATAGTGTACGATATGGACTTCACAATGCATACCCAGGCCAGCGAAGTCCGTTTTTCAAGATAGTTTCATCAATTGGATTATCGTCGCTGTGCAAGAACACACGATACAGAACCTCTGCATTACTTAAACAGTGTTGCCACTGGGTGTCAGCATTCCTTCAAAGACAGCGATGATCAAATACAGAGAGTTGTCTAGCATCCTCAACTCGGAGAGACCAGGTTTCACAAGAATAGAGTAAAACTTCTCTCACCGACGTGTTGTAGATTCAGCTTTTTACAGGCAGACTAACGTCACGTAGGCTCCAAAGATGGCACAGATTGGCATAAGCTACTTTGGCTCTCATTATACTTGAATTGATATCACCATCAGCACTTACACAGCTACCCAGATACATGAGTTTGATGCATCACACATACAATACATTAAATAACTAAGTGGAGTAACACGTCAAGTTACCATTGTTTGTATTAAGCTATTCAGTGATGACAGTTACTAAACATTTTGGCTTCAACAAAGTCAACTTTCCAATTGTACTACCTAAAATCATCAACAATCACTGAGTTCATTGTCATGTGTTTCCAAAATTTTTTTTTCTAGTTTATCAGAAAACTTATGTGATTTCATCTTGTCTTCATCAAGTCATTTTGAGGTACTTCCATCCTACTCTTATTATAAACAGGACTATAGTTCGACGTTAATGTTTATTTATTGGTATTACTAAATGATGAATTGTTTTTTGAAGGTACAGTTTACAGAAATTCCAAAACAGTTGAAATACGTCATATGTGTTTGCAGTTTATATATGAACAAGATTTTTAATGAGTAGATAACACTAAGTTTAGTGTTAAATGTAAGCTGTTTATGACTCATTCAATTTGACCTAGCCTGATTACGTAATGCTGATTGAACTCGAGTAACTATTATCAGTTACACAGCTTTAGTGGGTCAGTCTGTTTTATGCATGATGTCATTTTTCTCACTGATATGTTGAATCGGGCCTGTTAACATTAGAGCTCAGTGCATATGTGGAATTTTTCAGTGCTTCCAGAACTTTTTGGATACTACTGTTCCATTTAGTATCTGAATCCAACATGAGAACATATGGCACTCATGACATTTGTTATTTGAAAGTCTCCAAGCTTGTTGTGTAACTACTACGCTGCGAGCCACGATTCCAGCATCTCAATCCTTATAATATACCACTCAGATTCACTATTCTAATGTATGAGATCCCAATTTATGAATTTTCTGTCCTTCAAATGTGGTAAGAATAGGTAGCGCTAACATACCAAAGTTAAATTTCTACACTTCCTTCATCTTTTTTGGCAGTTAACATTAGCCATTGAATTGTTACGTCTTTCAATAAAATCATTTGTATTTGGTCACTGTTAGTATGTACTGATGATATATAGAAAAGTAACTTGATCAAACAATTGTGTCATGGTTTGATCTCAGTTGTAGTGCCACTAAACAGTTGTGTCGTCCTAGTATGGGACTCCTCAGCAATATGAAGTCACTACTCCCTGAGAAATTCAAACCAGAAACCTGGTCTCTTGGAGAATACGTAGCCAACGAGACCAATGGGTGGTCGGTATGCATTAACACATATTAGGCTTAATATTGTATCGATTCAGATCGCTACACTTTTGAAGTATGTAGTAAAAAATGTAGTGTGATTTAAAGAAGTGAGACAGTGATTGATAAAAATGCAAATAACATGTTAAAAAAATACTTGGAAAAGTGAAAATGAATGCAATCTCTGCTTATACACTTGACATTGAGTCACATTGTCTAACAATTTTATAGTTTTCATCATTCTAAGGATGCATCCTTTCTTCGTGTACCGTATATTGGCAAATATAATTGAATGAACTTCATTTAGCCTACGTTAACAAGATAGACAGTAACGCTTAACAGGGATATCACATATTGCCAATACTTCATTTGTCCGTTTAGTATATTATTAGAAAAGTTGTTTTTTCCTATTGTGTTCATTGAAACAGTCTCTGTCTATCAGTGACATACTATTACATAAGAATGTAATAATTTGGTCAATTACTACTAATATTTTCGTAACATGAAATATATATAGTTCTTTTCTGTTTGCTTGATTTTTCTTTCCGTTCGGTACTTGGAAGTAGTTGGTAGAAAAACCTATAAACCTTAATTTCATGCTAGTTGGCATTTGCCAATAAAGCATACATGGAATCTCGAGAGAACTGACACTGCCTATGAAATCAGAACCCGGATCATCCAACAGCTTAGCATCTCAACACAGTATATGCACTGTCAAGTTACTTCTATTACTTTACAACTAAATCAGTAAACCTTGATCAATCAGTAGCAAGAAGAACTAGACAAACATAATACTGGTCATTACTTAGTGACCAATTAATTGGTTTTTTCTTTTATTAACTCCTACTTATTATTTGAATGTGTTCAATTGATCTTGTCTTCAATGTTCCGGTTTTTTGTTCTTCTCTTTCTAGCAACTGCTAGTTTCGCATGGATTGCAGCTGTGATTATCGGTGTAATTATTTTTATAGTTGTGATTGCATCAAGTATATGGTTGTGTACACGTGATCGTGGTGAAACTTACATGGTATATGATAAGGAACGTGCACATGGAAATGATCCAATACAAGAACTGAAAGAAAAAGAAACATTTCAGACATTTCAAAGACAGTAAGTGTTCTCTTTCTTTCTTTTTTTATTAATTAAAATGTAAACTGTTTTCCAACTGCAAATCGTCAACAGTAATCTGTTGAAGGTTTACAACATCGTATCAACGCCGCTGACAAAATTTTTCTTTTAAATTAACAAGTTTTCTTGACACTGATAATGTGGTTTTGATCATCAAGCACTTTAATTTGTTTTTGTAGACAAAATTATCAGTATAAAGAACTTTAATGAAGTAAAATGAGTTATTATAGAATTTCTCCACAAGTAGTAGGTAACAGCTTATTTTATCAAGATGAGATTTGATTGATTGTAACCAGTCGAGTTTGCTCCGTTGTCTGCTCAAAATATGTTACTTTAAATTGTCCTTTTTTCCCTGATGTCATTTTAGGGATGTCATAGTATACTTATGAATCTAGGTGTTTCCGAATTCTTTCTGATATCCAGTGGCAATACTATGTTTGTACTTCTAAAGTTTCTTAATGTGCGTTCGAGCACAGTGTCGACAATTCAATTAGCGTTACTGTTTTGAAACACTGGTTTTGATGGCTTAGACATGTTTTTCACAAGTTTTGCAGTGTTTGGATTCCCAGCTCTGAAAATAGGACGGGGCTTCGTGTTAAGGATGAAAGCCGTCTTGAGCTGGCATCTCTAGGCCCACTATAACTGTCCCACTGAGGTCTTAGAGATAGATATTGCAACTCATTGTCTTGAAATCCTATCATACATGGCTTAAAACAAAAGCCAATGGTGATCGTCGTATAGTTTCGTTTAACATTTTCTGAAAAGGAGAGGAACTCATTTAACCGAAGGAAGTTTCTCTTGATTGTTTTGTCAACTGAACTGTATTACATATTATATACTATTCTTGTTCACTTATTTTTTGGTTGTACTTACGTTCCGTCTTCTTTTTCTTAATATTAACTTCCTATTTGTGTATTACGTACATATTTTGTTGTCCAGGTGTGCTAAATTTTATGAGTTCTAAGTAATTAGGTAAATACTTGCCAACTCAGTCAATATGAGAGCACTTATTAACTGGCTGAGACGAATTTTTAAAAAAATACTATAACTTGAGACTGATGTTAAAGTAGTCCCCAACCAGAAGTATAATGATAAATTTTTCGATTCTGAATCTACCATTTCTTCTGTAGCCTGGTTTCGATTCCTCCGTGTGGGATTGTGGATGCGCACTACCACTGAGGAATTCTATACTGCCGTCCAGTGCTTTTAGGTTTTTAACGGTAGTCTAACTTAGATCAGTTCATGATTTGACTGAAACGCGTAACTATGTTGAACAGTGTGGTACACTAGAAGTACTATTTTGTTAGTTTTTCACAATACTACCACATGTTTATGACTCATAAAGCATTGTGTATTTGGAGATCGACATAGTTACTCACTCGCACTACATTTCTCACCATAATTATCTCATGGTTTAGTAGTTCTGTTTATTTTATATGTTTATGCACAATTTGCGTTGTTTATTTACTGTTATATTGTACTAATCTCATTTACCTTTTTCAATGAGTTGTATTGTTGAATCAACCCTAATAGTTGTTACTGCACGCGAGAACATTATCATCAAACTCACAAATAACCAAGTCCATATAGAGAAACATTCTTAGTTGTTGTATTTCAAAATCTAGAGCGAGGTATTCATTCACTCTCTCTTTACATAGTTTAGAGGTGGTGACTGCATACTTCTCACCATTTCCATTGATTGTCATCATTAACTACGCACATATATATATACAGACAAACCGCATATGTATAAAGTTATTTTAGTTATTACAACTACTTCATATTTCTAGACTTGAGCAAATAAAAATTTACGATTATTGTTACAGTATGATATCTGGGTGTACCTAAATGAAAAGCACTATAATTCTGAGTCATAATCCAATGACACCAACTGCAGTGTTTCTATATCGAACCAATAATAGCAGATATTGTTCACATTAATTTTTTTCTCTCTCTTTCTATGTTTATTCATTTGTCCACTGTTGTTGTTGTAATATGAATCCTGTCTTACATTGTTCCTCTTAAATTGGAGCAATGTAAATAAACATTTCACATACACATACACACTATTGTGCAAGAATAGTGATAGTAATTAGATGATATATTATGTCTTTTTGGATTGAATATTTCTAGTCCTGAAAATGTGTGTAATCAATCAATCGGTACCAATATTTGCTTAATCGGATTTATGTTCAAGTTGTTATTTATTTTGGCGATCAAATTAATATAACTTAATTGTGTGTTAGTTACTAGGGTAGAATTCATTTGGTACGCACATACTGACTCACTCGTTCATGCTGCTGTGGATAAGTTGGATAAATAGGTTATGTGTATGCATGTGTGTGCATGTATACGTGCACACTTGTGCTCAGTTGAATAACATGAAGAGAAGTGTTTATGGCCTTCTAACAGTTAAGGCGTTTGACTTCTAATCAATAAAATTCCTGGTTTAGAACTCCACTTCGCCTACTTTGCTTTTCTTCAGCCACTTTATTATCATTAGGTCTCATGGACAAACATTATGGTTTTAAGTGAATATTATTCAATATAAATGAGTTTTTAACAAAAGATACATGCATTGTTTTGATCGAACCTCGTTCATAGACAAGCTATCATTTCACTGGCTCATAATTGGTACAAACAAATTACACTATTTTTATCAACACTTCATCCATACTTAATTTGTTTAATCGAATATTACTAACTTTTTATTCGGTTGCCTTCATTATTTATAATCAGTTTGTATGACGTAATATTCTCTTTTACTGTATCATAAACTAGCTAGCATCTATCATAAAGGTTTCTAACACCACACAATCAGTCCTCTAATTGAATTTACCTCAATCCTATTGGCAGTTACCTGTGTATGCTCTCAGCAGCTATTCAGTCTAAACTTTTAGCCGCAATCTATAGAATTAACTTAGTTAACTGTGAGACATTTATGGTTTGCAGAATTCCATGTTAATCTTGCAAATCATTCTACGTCATCCAAGATCCCCTTGAAGAAGTTCATTGAGTCATCACTCTCTTAACCTACATTTGTAGATCGGCCTTTCAAATTAGGTCATCCAAGATATTTATAGTTTACAGCACAAAACTTGGAAGCACGGAACATCTCTTTCGCCTGAGTATACGAATCCTCAGAAGACCATTGACTGGACAGGGATCGAATTCAGAACCTCTATGTCTTGAGCGTAAAACTTAACAATTAGAGTACTGTGTCAGAATTTAAAACCTTAAGTTCTCAAGTTCAATCAGTTGAGGATATTGCGCAACCTTCTAATGTCAACGGTGGGTCACTGCTTCATATCTGAAGTGATTGAATTACAGTAATCTCTTCTTAAAAGTCCCACACTAAGATGAAATATCTGTCCAGTTCTTAATCGTTTTCAGTGATTGTTTAACTAACTATAGAATAGCAACTATTCGTTATTGACTACTAAAGTCATCAATATCAGTAGAACATTTTTTGCATTCTTTTTTTCTATTCAACATGGATTATTTTACCTACAGCTCATTCTAGTACTTCTTAGAAACGAGCATAGTTAGTCATACTTTGATAATCTACTGTTTAAAGCATTCATGATACCAGTTTCATTGAAAAGTAATGACATACTGTCAGTCATTTTCATCTATCTATTTCTTTTTATATTTATCTTTTTTACATGTGATATTGACCTTTAATTGATATGAGATTATTTTAATTCGTAAGTAACTGGCTCACATTCGACATGGTCGAACTTCACTGGTAGCAGTTTTTCATTAGGACTTTGGGAATCATTTATGGAGATTAGTCGCTAATGTGCACATCTATGATAGCCTGATAAATTATTTTAAACGATTCCAGTCAGTTTATCAGGTAGATGTATGCGTATACTCGACTTAGAGCCATACCTTCCAGTCTTGAAGAACCTGAAAAGGAAATTGGATTATTGTTAGTCTTAAAGACCTGGGAGCGTGACCGCAGAGCCCAAGGGACAACTGCTTGAGGCCGGTCGCGCACGGCCTTTTCGTGGAAGGTTCTTAATGTGTTAGCTCCGTTCTTCAAAGGGCCTTACCGCCGGAGACGGAAATCCGTGAGGTAAGGTGAGGTGCGACATTTTTAGGGTCGACCTTTTCTAACCCCACCCCTCCTTGTGGGAAGGCAGCATCGCTTTAAATGCTGGTTGTCTGAGGGAATCACCTTACTGCTGTCACACCTCTCTACAGTCATCAGTACGACTTCTCCCTCAGACCTTGAGTTGCTGCTTTTAGTCTTACCGTTCTCCAATCGACCTGCCTGGCATGGTAGGACCTACAGGAACATATGTTCCAGCCAATATAGCTCGATCGGGTCATCACAATAGGCAAGCCCGACCACCGCGTGAAGGTAGCAGCTTCGGTCGGGGAGCCATACCTTAGGTTAGTATTTATACTATGTGTGGTTATCTAAATTAATATATTGTAAATATAGAGTTCTAGGTATTGTTAAGATTCATCGAAATAATGAACCGATCAATGTTAGATGATCATTGAAAACCTGAATTCACTGGACAACCGATTCATCCTGGTATAGGAGTCATTAGCGGTAATGCAAATCCAATACCCTGCACGTGGGAATCAAGATTTTGAGCACTCATGTAGAATATCGAAGTTCCTGGGTTCGATTCCCGTATGCGAACTCGTGGATTCATACTGCTGGGGAGTCCTACACTTGAATGAAACGGCCGTCCAGTGCTTCCAGATTTCCAATGTTTATCTAACATTGACCAGTTATAATGACTTCAATAAATTAATGTAGGTTTTGATGCATAGCGTACAGGATTTATCGTGTCAAATGGTTAAACACTGAACTCTTGACCAATAAGCCTTAACATTCCACAATCATTTCAATTATTTTATCTGTGAAAAAAATGTTTCTATTGTCTTATGATTGAAAAATTTTTTTTGGTATAATAATAATAATATCCAATGATTCAAAAGTGTTTGACTTCCCCCCACCATCCCTTGACTCCATAATATTTGGACTACATTTCGCCTACTCTTTGGTTCAAGCAATCGATTTGGTATCATTGACGAACTTCACATTTAAAATGATGGCCTAAAGCCAAGTGTAGAAATTTACACTTGGCAAAAAATGGCTAGGTGTTTTGTTTTAAAAAAAATCATAAACGTCAACCTTATATAGAGTCATATGATGAGAAATAGATCACGGTATATATGAAATGGACAAATTAAACGGGTTTTATTTTCTAAAAAAAACAATAAAAATAAAATCATTATTTGTTATTAGATTCATTTTTTATTGCTAATAATACACTATTTTTGTCATTAATTTGTTATGATTAATTTTGATGCCAAGAATTGGTAAATAATAATAATAATAATAATAATAATAATAATAATAATAATAAGGTTTCTAAACTTTGGAATGTTATTTTGTTTGTATGTTTGATTGCTGTACATTGTCCTTGACTTTAAATGAAGGTGAACTATATATGTATATATAAGGCGGTCACTTAATTTACTTTATATGTGTGTGATTTCTCTTGGATTTAATCTATTTTGGCATTTCTTTGTGTGTGTGTGTGTTAATGGGTTGACATCAAGAGTATTCTATATTAAGGTGATTGAGTTTATATATGAATAAAAAAACAACCACACGTTATCACTGGATTCGAATCTGTGATCTGCTCAAGTCACACGAGTTCGTTTATTTAACAGTTATAACATATGATAATTGATTGATAATCTCATTTGAAAAGAAGTACTTTTAAGACCT
This sequence comes from Schistosoma mattheei, assembly GCA_944470405.2. NCBI lineage: Eukaryota > Metazoa > Platyhelminthes > Trematoda > Strigeidida > Schistosomatidae > Schistosoma > Schistosoma mattheei. The sequence goes on from OX103950.1 coordinate 5,093,591, forward strand.
GTAGTTAAAGATTAGTGGACGATAAGACCTGGAAGTGAACTCTGAACATAAATGACATTGAACGTACATCTCAGTCCTAGAGGAGGTCAATCTCAGCCACTATATCTCAGTGGTAACGTCTTAGGCTGTGAATCTGAGTGACAGGTTATCGAGTGCTAAATAGCACGAAACCTAGGCCAGACAAAGTTTACTGTCAACTAGCTCCAACTAACATCTTACGACTCAACTTAGTGCACGAAATGTCGGATCGTTTCGATTAGTGGCCACATTACAACTTGATCGATCAAATTCTATCTTCACTAAGGGGTTTAACATACATGACATTAGACATTGCTCAGGGATCGATCAGTTGTAAAAATTGGAATTTATGTGCACCTAGCTGTCGTATGTAAATATAATTATTCTTAATCGATAGGGTAAACTGATGATCAGTTATCATTTCCTCTTTTATTGAAAACACCTATCTACGTAGAGCATTTTGTGCGGACTTGATAGTAATAGCTAAATAGATAGCCTGAATTATATTTGTATCAACTTGCTATATTATATAATTCTGAATACAAGGTATATTTGCCTGATTACTTTATCTTATGTAGAGAAGGAAACCCTCCAAAGTTTACAATTTACTTTGCTTAGTGGACAAATCGTTAGTGTTTGAGGTGAAAGGTACTTGTTTCTAGTTTTAATGTAAACATCGACACAGGTATATCCAGCTGATGGGGTTCGAATAGAATGGAATACGCATCCTGGATTCCACTGTTAATCATTCATCTGTTCTAAAATAAATCGACTTAATGTTTATGTAATATCGCATTCTCCGATTCACAGGTTAATATTATACCTAAGGCATACCTTTACTATGAACTACGTTGATGGTGACTGACTGGTGTCTATGTTATCTGATAATCTTTTCATTCTGTTTAAAGATATTTCGTGAACCGTTACTTTTTCTATCCACTTCCATCTGCTTACGTGAATAATATTTTCTTTGTCTCATTTATATATCATTATCAAAGTGTATTAATCTATCTAGTTGATAAATTGAAAATCAAAGAGTGAACAGATATTTTGGTCAACTATAAGATATTAACTTAGGTTATCTAAACATCTAAATATAATTTCTTTGACAGGTTAGCTTTCGTTATTTAAACATTTCGAAGGCCAAAGAACGCTAAACAAGTATGTTTCGTCCCAGTTTGGAGCCCCTCATTCGTGAACATCAATGATCCTATCAGAGATCAAACTGAGAATTTTCATCCCTCATGGTTAGCGTATTTTACTTAGACCTCTAAGTCGGTGTGTAACGTTCCCTATTTCTGACCTCAACCGATTCCTGATATTATACGATTATCAACCAGTGTCACCTGTGATACATTTGTCTCACACCTAACATTTATTAGACTCTAATGATCTCAGCTTTTCAATATAACCTTTAGAATACTTCCCAAAGTAAGTCACTAGGTTCCATAGTGAACTGACATTCGTTAAAAAGCAAAGAGAAGTGAACATTGAATATAACAAAGTTCAATATATGGTGGAAATGATCTGTTTGTTTGTTGTTGCTTTTTTTCAAATTCATTAACCTCTCAAATACTTACCATATTATGAGTTGTTATTATGGTCAAACTTTGGTTTATGTGTTAATCTCTTTGAAAGTTCGACAAACATTCAAGTATCGATAATCTTTATTGTAGTTATTTTAACATTTTGATACTCTCAGAATTTACTGAATTCTCTGTTTTATTTTTTGTGTAGAGAGGAACCAAGAATTGCAACGAGTCGTTATTCTTTAAATGATGGCAGTGTACGTTTCGAAAGTGAAGATGACGGGGAATTAGATGAATATGCAGGTATTGTGTGTATTTTTGTGTGCTCGTGCATGTGTGCGTATTTACTATCTTGTGTAATTAGTGTGTGTATTAATTTAAATCGTTGTTAAAATAAGCTAAATTGAGGACTATTTGGTTTGCATCATTTTGCAATACATTTTATTTGTTTATCTTTCACTAAAACGTTTATAGTCCCGTATTTTCAATTTTGGTGTCTTCTTCACTGGTCTTTCTATGAATCTAAAATGCTATAGTGTTTTAAATCATAAAGACTTTTTTTCATAGTTGAAATCACGAGTCAACCTAAGCTAGACTATTATTGAAAACCTGAAATCACTGGACGGCCGTTTCGTTCTAGTATGGGATTCCTCATAAGTGCACATACTAGGACGAAATAGCCATCCAGTACTTTCAGGTTTTTAATGATGGTCTAGCTTAGATTGACTCACGATTTAAACTGTGGAAATACCACAATCTCTACAAATCCCCATACTGACAACATTTTTTTTCATTAGTTCACACGTTAAGTATCTTCTGACATCTCCATGGACATTGCCTTCAACACGCTACAAGATTTCATCATTAAATTGTTTGTTCAAACATCCTATTATGATGAACGTCAAGCATAAGTCTATGATATTGTTGGCGGAATATAGATTGGATAAAAGCATGTTCCGTGCAGGATTATGTTCGGGCACGTCGGTTGGTTATTTCATAACCATTCCACGCTAGTGGATACTTGGAGAAGACTCTAGAATCCTCTCGTGTAAAAACTATAAATATACCAACATTTTTCTTACTATAATTCCTACTTCCATCTACCCTTCTTATTTGGAATATAATTTCGTCCCTGTCCAACCATGTTCTAATTTCGGGACTTGTCGAGTGAATTGGTGCCCAAGAATACTAAGCAACGTGAATAGCTGGGTCGTAGTAAGAGAAATTATAACAGAAATCAAGTTTAGGCCATAGATTTGTGTGAGGGTTAGTGAGTGATACTACCTAAACAAAAGTAGGTTAAATTAGGATTCAAATGTTAAACCTCACCACTAAGCCAACCACTTAGTGAAGATATTGAGTAATATCATTTTATTGAAATATACATCCACGTGATCACTAAATATTGAGGAAGGTAATTGTGTTTGTAGTCCAGCTCTTATGTAACATTACGTTGAAATGGACTTTAGTAAAATATATCGTTTCCCTGCTTATTTTGTTAAGAATATTTTCAACGAGCTACTCATCATCATTCCATTCTGTTTTCTTATAGTGTTTACTCACTATGATTTAACGAATGACACAGAACCCCTTTGATGCATTCACCGTTTCCTATCCACGATTTTTTCTTCAATTCGGTATAATTATTAATCAGTCCACTGATCCCATTTGATAGTATATTTAAACCACTAACGTCATTTTACGGATCATAGATAGTACAGTCATACAAACGACTTGACTTTAATAATAACTTACTACTGGGTCACTAGTTTATATTACATGAGATTGGTAACCCTGTGACTTGAGTGTCAAATTACTTAACTTTCAGCTAATTAGTTGTTGCTTCGAATTCCTCTCTTCATATACTTCTGTGTGAAAATCCATAGTGTATTGCTCACTGTCATTTAAACGAACAGTTTGACTTGGTCATCTGTGTTCACAAACTCGTACTTGTTAAATACATTTACACATGAAATTAGATTGTAATCCTTTTCATGAACAGTGGTTTAATAATTCAATAATTATTGAAATAGTAGTACAACTGTAAACAATTCTATTCCGATTCAATACTTTAAAGGTTAAGTGCTCTCTGAGAGATCTAAAAGGTTCTAAATTTAATCTCTAGTGTGGTCGTGGATGCACACTTAGGTTTAGTCTTGCAATACCATTAGATAAATCAGCTGTCAAGAGCTTCCTGGTTTTCAGTGGTTATTTAACTAAGATCAGATCATGAGGTTGTAAATCTTCATCGACTGAGATGGTTGTGTCACGTATTACTTATGCCCAACCACTGATTACCACGGCGCCCAAGGCTGACTGCTGTTGGAGACGAGTGGAAGAAAGATAGAAGTGGCCAAACCAAAACGTTGCATCAGCGCTTGAACTCACTAACTTCTGGTCTGAGCCATGTTGGTAGATGCAGACTACTTGGTTGGGGTCAGCGTAATCAGTGGTTGGAGACTGTGGGTGACATGGCTCAGAATGGATCACAATGGCGTAGGTGTATACACTCTTTGTCTTCCCTTAAACTAAATTATGAGATTAAAATCGCTTCATTCCTTTCTTTCCACGAACTAATTCTTTATCCCCTTTATTATATTCTTATATGCAATCTTTCTTTTTATATATTACTATCATTGAAGTGACTACTTCTTTGAATCCGGTGTTCATCTTGTTGTGCAAATGAGGTGTGGCAACTTGAACCGATGAATATATGTGCCTGGTCCTACGTTGTAGATGACTGACTGACTGAAATCAGTTCGTCATGTAAACTATGGAATTCAACATTCTGCATAAATACCCGTACACTAAAAATGGCATTAGCTATGGAAATGTAGGCTATATAGATATTGATCAAAATATCAACAATGTAACAAACCAAATCATTACGAATCAAATTGATTATACTGTAATGATATGTACTATTTTGCTGACTCTCGCTCTCTGTCTTTCCATAGAACCTATCATATGTGACTTATACCCCAACAGTTATCTTTCTCATTAATTCACCGTCTTAGTTTGTAACTATTATCTTGGTGAAAATAGAGGTCTTCCACGTATGAATCATACATCATACAGTATGTATAGCTGTGTGTATTTTCGTTGTAAAACTGAGCTTCTTTATATGATATAATAACTTAATAATAATTGTAATGATAATCATAATGAATACCCCTTTTATTTATATGTATAATGGTACATGTGATATCAGTGTGTTATGTTTCATTTAATTGTGCTTTCTCTATTGTGATATTCAAATACACATACAAACTTATGCATTAATGATTATGACAATAGTAGTATGTTATCTCATTTCTGAAATGTATACATAAAATAGCTTACATATATCAATAGTGTATAGAGTAATAAAGTTTTAACTTTGAACTTCTTTTTCTATGCATCTCTTAAATACATTAATCTATTTTTCTAGAGTTTCATATTATTCTTTCTGGTTAGTAATCAGTTCATAAAGTCATTGACATTTAGACTGGGAACTGTTGTATTAGATGTAGAATACTTGGTTGGGGTCTGCGTGAATATCGTAATCAATGGTTAGAGACTTTGAATTATGTGGCTCAAAATCGTTTGCAATAGTTCAGGTGCATCCGTTCTTTGTCTTCCCTCGAATTCTGAGCTTCTGAATTCCTCATCATCACGAATAAAAAACACAAATATGGTGAAGTTTAGGGAACTTAAAATGAAATCTACAATGAAAATTACACTTCAGTATGTATTAACTTATAACTAAATTAACTGAAAGTCGACCGAAAATTTTAGTTGCAACACACATTCACTGAATATTGAAAACGCTGATGTTAACCAACTCAACCTTCGATTCCATCGATAAGTTTTAAGTGAAAGGTATTCGTATGATTGTAGATAGTATGAAAATAAAACATAGTATTTTAATTAGAGCAGTGAATTAAACAACAATAATAGTATGACATTAGTTAATGTTAGAGTTCATAGTTGGCATTGTACTTAATCGACTCCACATTGGAACTTACTCAAGTCAACTTTTTCATCTCTTCCTATAGTCTGAGTTTGATTGTTTTTTAATGTTATCCCCTTATTTCTCTCTTTTCCCCCAAATAATACAGTCACCTTTCATCATCATGCTATTGAGAATTATGTAATTTGAAAATCAGTCAGTAAGTCAGTCAAATGCAACTTAGAACGCCGTAACATTTATGTATATCACTTCAAGTTTCTATCATCCTATCATTAGCATAAAGAGATAAAATAGTCAGGGCAAACCCTAGAGTAGTACACTTACTAACACTATTGGTGGTAGCAAAAGAGATCAAACATCTAAGAGATAATTCGAGCAAAAAGTAGGAATTATTTAAATTACTAAATTTATGAAAAATTTAGAAACTTAGGATCAAAGAGAAGACAAAAAGTAAATGTGCCCGCGCTATTGTGAACGTTTTTAATCCATGTCACCCAGTTTGTAACCATTGGTTACTAGAATCACTCAAACCCGAACGAGGTAGTTTGCATCTACCTACGTAATTCAGTCGAATAGTTAATATATTTATGGACTGATGTCATGTCTTGGTTTAGTCACCCCTATATTTGTTCCAGCCTACTCAACTCTTACACCACTAATCTTGCGCGCATCTGTTGTCAATAGATGTACATACGTAATATATATCCCAACCATCTTAGTCGAAAACGATTCACTGCGTCGTCATTGCGTTTTCCATATCTAGTACTAGGCATCTAACTTCAGGTTTGCTAACTCAGTGTTCTCAAAATATACGAGCAGTAGTTCCAGGACACCTATGATCGAGTACTAGTACACTAAGTATATCCTTTATTTTTGAAGACCATATTTCACACCTATAAACTAGTACGGATCGAACTTCTTCAGAGTAGACCCCAATGTGGGTTGGCATGTTGTCCATATGACATAAAAACCACCGTTATATCTGCATGTGACTATAACCAAAAGGTTAAGACAAATCTGCGGATTTCAACAGCGTCTACCGAACTGATAAAGGCTCGAAAACCAACCCCGTCAGACTCGGAACATCAGCAGCGAAGGTGATTTAGACGTAGACTGACAAAATGTCTAAATGGTGATCATGACCAGTGGTAGGCAGCTGAGGCAGAAGGCGGCGGCCATAGAGATAAGCAACAGTGACTAACTTTTCATAATTATCAAAGAAACAGGTATTAAATATCCGAGAGTTAGTGAGAATATCTCTGAAAACGATAGTATCCAAAATATTAGCTTCTGTAACATTCTAACGCTGATGAAGAGGAATCCCGAGAAAATCAGGTTAGTTTCAGATCTGAATTTAGGTATGCAGATCAAATATTCACACGTCGCCAAGTTTTAGAACACAAGCATACCTACCGACTCCAAACTACAGTTTTATTTCTTAGCCATAAGGCAGTGTTCGACTCCGTAGATCGAAAGATTTTATGGCCCATCAACGCTCTCTACTCGAAAAATACTAATCGAGTCAGATCTGTTATCGTGATTAATAACTTTAAGTGATCTTCGCTATGGTTGTTTACCTTTTTCATTTTTTATTTAACGTCATGAATTGAAGTTAACGCAAAAATGAGTAAACCACATATTGATCATTGTTCAGTCTTTGTTATTTAAAGGTCAGACACATGAATTGATCTTTGGATTCAGTCAATCATAAAATCAACTTAAAGTCCCATAAGACATATATATATATGTGTATTTTGGCCCTAATTGTCATACCATTATAAATAACACAGTAAGATGAAATCTCACAGGAGAAATGGTTAAAAACATTTAAATTATTGTAGTCGCATCAATAATCATAAGGAAAATAAAGGTTTGAAAATTTTTTTGTTCTAGAAAATACGAATTAAAAGGGTATGTAGGTAAGTAGGTAGGTGGGTATGGAGTAACACGAGAATTGAATCGACAATTGCACCTATGTGCTACTGTGGTATGGCAACTCAAACTGATGTACGTACGTACGAAGTTCTAAATTGTTGCTGACTGACTTGAGAAAATATGATCAATTAATCAAATTGCCAATTTTCTATATAGATAGTTTATTAGATTATAGTAAGAAATTATCTTTAATCGGTTGTCATATTGTAATATTGTTTTTTTTTCTTGTTTTTACAACAGTTTAAAATATTTTACATTAGAAACTAATTAAATATTTTATGATTTAATTTGTTGTCATTTAACTTTGTTGATTACTGAAAATGATAAGTGTGTTAGATAAATTTATACTATACCGACAACTTTAAGCGAATTTTTAAGAATGACATAGAGATTAATTAATAAAAAATAGCTAATCAGAATGCAGCTTTCGTGTAAAAACTGTAAATTATTACTTACTATAAAAAAATTGTTGCTCTGGTTGTTAGAAAGGAGGGGCATCGGCCTCGTGACTTCCGAAGGAACTAGACTTTCAGCATAAGGTGTCATAATTCTTCTAAATGAAGACCTTCTAAATCGCAGGGCAGAGTTTAAATGGTTAGAATTATTTTTTTCTGGTCAGCGTTTTTTAATGAGTTAGTTTTCTACGGGGTGGGGTTGTTAACCCGATGCCCAATCCTCATCTTTTACTTGGGCTTGGGACCGGCAGTAACTCTAGAAGAGCTACAGGCGGAGTTAGCTGAAAAATACAGAAAAATGATAAGATTATAGAGGATCAGAGGTTTTAATATCATTAATGGACTTATTATTGTTCAATATCGATAATTTAGGCTGTAAATCATAGTTCTTTAATCAATCTAGACCTTACATCTTGTAAGATCTAAATCCTAACTCTTAAACTCCTTAACCATAGCTCTTTAAACTGCGATCTTCATCCTTAAACTTTTAGATCCTAACTGTTATTTCCCGTAATACTCCTAACCGTGGTATACTGACCTTAAAAGTTCATCGCAAAAGAAAACTACCATACAATTGTTTTTAAATACGAAATATGATAAAAGTTATGAGTTTCAGCAAAAAACTGTCCTCAACAGCGTCTTAAATTTGCACAAATATTTAAGATCGAATAACTTGATTGGTCTCTCAAGACCGTCGATATATTATGGTTTTACCGTGTATTGCAATTAATAATCATTCATTGTTTGTTAGTTTTAATCCCAAACTACTATTCTTAAGTCTAATTTAACAGCTTGCATAAAAGTCGATTATTTACATAGTAATAAATATAAACATGAATTTGTAGCGTATCGCCTTTCCACTGTTCAGCACTTTATATTTGAAACCATTCTCAGGTGAATTCTACCTTTTTTCATTCTGCTGCTTAGTTTTCCACCACTCCATTTGTGGTTTACTTATGTACTGTTTAGTTAGTCATTTCATTATTTTTAACAAAAATGGCTTATTTTCAAAGTTGAATTAATGAATCGATCTAAGCTAGACCACCATTGAAAAACCTGTAAGCACTTAACGGCTGTTTTCGTCTAGTATGGGACTCCTCAACAGTGCGCACCACGATCTCGCACGTGGGACTCGAACTATGACCTTCGATCTTGTGGGCGAACGCTTAACCTCCAACGTTTCCGAAACTCAAACTATCCCAATGTGCTTTCTGGCCATGATACTTTATTGTCTTAGTTCATATTTACATTTTCATTTCATGGCACTGTTAACTAACCAACCTCTTGTTAAAACTTCGAACTGATATTTATTATTGAAAGGGTTTGCGAAACTGAGTTGGCTTCGTCTTAATGTATGAAACACCTCGGTAATCAATAACTTTTGAGATCGTCTAGAATTGCGGTGAACTCCCCACTTTCAGACTGTTGAAATTTAAATTCAATGGTAAACATTTCCATATTTAATTGACTTACTATATTTAACATAACGATTGTTTAATGCCATCAATGATATTGTTTCGTTTTTTTTTTCATATGTAATAATGAACTTCCTACAAATTAATAGATTCTCGAATGTTAAATATCATCGAAGCTAATCAGAAATGAGTGTAGGATTATAATTTAGTTGCTAAATTCATGAAGATGATTCGTTTAAAGTATAGCTGCTGATGATGAAGTTTTTTTCTGGTCACTAATTTATGTCTCTCCCATTGTCACACATCTACTCTACCTCCAACTGTTTACCTCATTATTCATCAGAAGTGTAATTTCAATCATTAAACTTTGATAACAATCTTAATTATTAATTAATTAATAGGTCGAGACTTTTTCATTTCTCATTCAAAACATTATACGAATGCAGACATACCTCCACACACACACCCACACATTGGAGCACTAAGCACTTTGAATGTTGCACTTGATTATATATCTTGTGATTTGACTCATCGGGTACATATATTATCTCTCTGTATGCATAGAGCTAATATATATTTGTATTAAGCCCACATTTGTTCATTGATTTACTTTAACTGCTCACTCCTCATTCTTCTTCTTCTTCTTTGTCGTCGTCTATACACCTATCAAAGTCTCAAACTGTGTCATATTATTTCTCTTTTTTTGGTGAAGAATTTGTCTGTCTATCTATCCATCTATCAATCTGTCTAGCTATCAGATGGTCTATTTATCTAGTATTTATTTGTGTAACTCCATGCAGGATTATTTACATGTTTTTTTGTTGTTGTTTATTTACAATGAAATCATGTACTATTATTATTATTATTACCAATTAAAAAGATGACCAATTTAGTTTAGACTAGTCATAATTATGGAAAATATATTTATCTAATCATAATAACTTTTAATGACTTTGTGAAATCAGATAAGATTTTGTTTGTTTCTATGTGGGTGTATGTGTATGTGTGTGTGAATTGGTGAATATAATCAGACATTTCAAAGGTTGACATATATATATATATATATATGTAATGGTGTTGATGAGTATGTTAGGTATGTATGTATGTATGTATGTATGTATGTATGTGTTCACGTATTATGATCTGTTGTATATGATGAGCAATTTGAACTTTTCAGGTCATTGAAGCTTTCTTTTGTTTTATATATGTGAATAAGTCAACAATTCTTCTTACTAGTTAGTAGTCGTCATCATGATAGTAATGGAATCATATTCAATACAAATATCAACATATCATAGATTGAGTAAATTTTAAAATCTACGGCAAGCTTTGTACGGAGCTGAAAATTGCAGAATTACTACAATCATCATCAAGAAGGTACAAGTATCTATAAATAATTGTCTACACAAGATACTAAACATCCATTCGCCGGATACCATCAGAAATAGCCTTTTGTGCGAGAGAACAAACCAGCTTCCAGCTGAAGAGGAAATTAGGAAAAGACGATGGAAATGGATAGGACATACACTACGCAAATTGTCAAACTGCATCACGAGACAAGCCCTAACTTGGAATCCTGACGGGAGGCGGAAAAGAGGAAGGCCAAAGAACACATTACGTCGGGATATAAAAGTAGATATGGAAGAATGAACAACAACTGGGAGGAGTTGGAAAGGATTGTCCAGGACAGGGTTGGATGGCGAATGCTGGTGAGCGGCCTGTGTTCCTTCATGAGGAGCAACAGGCGTAAATAAGTAAGTACGACAAGCTTGACAGAATAATTAAGAAACCCACTGAGTTCATTTACTGTCACAGAGAATTCAGCTAAATCCTCTTTTTCTTATTCAATAACACTATAGGTTATTTTAATTATTTAAAAATCTACATCATTCAACTCCAAACAGTTATTGAGTAATTTAGATACGTCAACAATTGGATACCAACTCATTAGTTTAAAGGTCATACGCTCACTTCTAAAACTGAAAATGCTGGACTCACCCTAGTTGAAGTCGTAAACAAGGACTCCTGAATAATCTCGTGGTAAAACAAAACAAATACCTAATTGTTTCAGCTCTTCAATGGTTGCCTAACCGATATCAGTTTGTAATGTAAAATAAGAAACAATTCCTGATCAATTTGTCTTAAGGAGTCCTGATTATCTTACAACTGGTGTTACTGCACAGATAAGATTGATCCCAGTTTGAGTCGTGGCTGTGCAAATTTAAGAAATTCTTAATTAGAAAGAATTAACTGACCATTCTTCCTTTTCGTTATTCTTTATTTACTTAATTAATATGCGTCTTTATTTGAAACTGAGTGTCAAATCCTCCGTCAAATGTAAAACACGGAGGGAACAGGAAATAAATGCATCGACTCAAGTTCCCATACTAAGTTAGCAATATTCAGTGAAATTACCACGTGCAATATCAAAGGAATGGAAATATTCTAGTACTAATCATACTGACGAAGAATAAACATTCAGAATATATATATATATATATATATATATATATATAGTATGAAAAGTCGGTGACAAAGCATGAGTAAAGGAATACTAGAATTGAAAATTTAGATTAAAAAAAGTGTGAAGTTGCACCTTTTGATCTATTCTAAGCCATTTTGTTGCCTAACGTCTCCAATCACTTGTCGCGGTTACCGTGCAGACTCTAATAATGAATGACCATCATGTATTTATTTGGTAGTGTTAAAAATTTATAGTCTCCTGAGAACACACAACAACCGGGTAAGAAGTGAAGCTTTTGATATCAGTTAAGTGGTTTGATGTAGTCGGCCGGTAACCCTTTCGCAAACTAGGTACGTACGAGATAACACTTGTCAGTGAGACGTTCCTGCAATCTTGAGTGGATTGATTCCCAATGAGCAATTCGAACCTGAATCACCTAGTCTTCAAGTCAGATGCATTACCATTGAGTTATTCTGGTTTATTGAATGATCTTTTTTATCCAACTCTGGTTCAAATGCTTGTAACTACTTAGTGGTAATATCGAGACAATCTTCACAGGATGCGCGTATGGTAACTAAAGCCGTTCGTTCGTAATTCTTCACTCCAACAACTGGAAGATTCAAACAACACACAAAGATAGATTGAAATCCACTCCCATTTTACAAGCTTGTAGGTATCTGGATTGAGTAGCTAAATAGACAATGCGTTGAGCGTTTAAAACGAACAATACTATGTTCGAGTCTCTATAAATATAAACACTGGTATTTAGGAACGAACCTTGGATAAGTTCAATATAGGATGAAATGTACATCCTGAATTCCATGGCTATCTACTATTCAACTCTGCGTTGAATGATCATTTGTGCAGTTTGCTTTGTCTCTTTTTGTCATACCATCTTCATTAATGTGGTTCTTGTTTCCGTGTTTTACAAAATTTTAAGCCGCAACTGGTTTGTTGAGTCACTAATTCTCACCTTCATATTTCTTCAAATGATAGCGCCTCACAACTTACCTTACCCTTACATCTAAACACACACACACATACTCACTATTGCTGTATTTTCAGAAAAGTTGGAAAGTGCAAATTTTGTCAAAATAATGACAATTTTGTGATAGTTAATTTTTTGCATGTGTTCAAATGTACTCTCTCACACTAACTACTGAACAATCTTATGTATTTGTTTGTTTATTTTGGTACTGTTTAACCAAATGTTAATCATATAATTTAACAAGTCTCATCATTCAGTCTATCCCTCCCTCTTTCTTTCTTTCTTTCTTCCTCTCTCTACCTCTTGATAACGGACTAACCATAGATCCTAATTATTATTTTTTTATTTGTGAATTATGAGAGAGGCCATGTGTGTGCACTTGAAGTTTTTCTGTATAGTATGATATTTATACAGAAGGATGTCCTTTGACATTTTAGTACATTACATGTTTATAAGTGCATATCGGTTCATGAATTTCTTTGAAAACAAGAATGTACAAATATATTCAACATTGTTATTTTTTCACGGTCGATTGTTTTCAGTTTATGAATTATTTAGATGAACATAAAAAAAATAAGCTGAGTAATTTCTAAGTAGCTTTTTATTCAATGTGAATGTAGATGTCTAGTGATAATTTTAAGTAATTTCAATAGTTGAAATCATGATTTAATTAAAGCTAGACCAGCATGGAAAACCTGGAAGCACTGGACGGTCGTTTCGTCCTAGTGTGGGACTCCTCAGCAGTGCGTATCCACGATCCCGCTCCCCGCGAGATTTGAACCCAGATTTTCCATGATGGTCTAGCTTCAATTGACTCATGATTTCAACTATTGAAATTACTAAAATCTCCACAAAACCCCTTCTGATAATAAGCATCTGCTCACTAGTAACTGACTTCAAGAGGCATTTCCTGGAGTTATAGTGAGAAGCCGTGACTAGTGGAGTTCAACCAGGTCTGTTGTGAGATATCAGCTCACTGAAGACAATGGTGTACGATGGCGCGATTTCGTGGATTAGTTGAAGTTGGACATTAACACCGTTGGATGCCGGCTCAGTAGTCTAATTGTTAAACGCTCGCGCGCGAGACTGGTAGGTCCTGATTTCGAATCTGGCAGGGGAAGGGATCATGGATGTGCACTGCTGAGGAGTCCCATACTAAGACAAAACAGCCGTCCAGTGCTTCCAGGTTTTCCATTGTGGTTTAGATTGAATTGACTCATGATTCCGACAATTGAAATTACTAAAATCTCCACAAAACCCCTTCTGATAATAATTTTAGGTATGTTATTTACATCATTGTTAAGTAAATAACTTCATTTGATTGATTAAATGAACACAGTTTACCTACAAATGACTTTGAATGTTTTCTACTCCGAAAGAAAATGGTCCATGTATTCGTATTAATGTATGCTGTCGAGGTGTAATGAATCAACTTTCGAATTCAACATAAAAACACTTTTGCATACTGTTCATCAACCTGGTAATTGAAACATACACGGAACTGTAAAAAAAACACAACAAGATTAGCGTGGAATTTACACTTTTACTCTCACATACAATAACACTGACCGGTTGGTTCCTTAGATCCCTAGGTTTAGGATACTAGACTATTGATTGCTTGAAATAGTTTTGGTGGGAAGGATATGGACATGTACTAGTGACGACGTAAACATTATACCTTCTAGATAATTTACCGATTTTCTGGATTCATTATCTTGGTGGATAACACATTAGGTGTTTGAAACAAAAGGTGTGTGACATATCAGTACTGAAGTGCCAATATATCTAACCGACGAGTCTTAAATAGAACGAAACTCACGTCTTTGATTTCACTGCTAGTTAAAATTTATTTATTCGATAAAAAAATGATGAGGCATTTCTGAAAGAGGTATACCGTCTGATATATCCAACACTAGGCCAGTATTCTTGTCCCTTTCTTTTTTCTCTCTCCAAACTTATTCCACTGGATTATACTCCTTGGATAACATCTTCAAACCCTAGTTTTTCTGATTACAGCTTATAATTTTACTACATCTAACACTACAGGATTTGAATCGACCACTGCATCTCTGTGCTAATGTGGTGTGGCAACTCGAACTGATGTACGTACGTACAAAGTTCTACGTTGTTACTGACTGACTGACTGACTAGGCCAGTGGCTATTATGAATAACATACAGTAATAAGTAAACTTATAACATTTAAGTTTCATTTTTAAAACATCCTATATATATTATTATCTATAAAGGAACTTGGAATAACCGTCTACTCAATGGACACCAGATATAAAATAGTTTGTATATGTTTATGTATGTGTAACACTGAAGGTACATTATTTTCTGTATGATGATATTTGTCTGCTGTTTACCATCGATATTTTTGTTGTACCTCTCTCTCTGCCATTAAAACATAATTTGTACAAATTTCAAACAATATTTACTCTTTGTCTTGACTTTTTTTTCATTGGAAATGAGTTCAAATTAACATACTGTGTATACTCATTATTATTATTATTTCATGTAAACAGTTTAAATTGGAATTTTGACACTGGTTTATTTATATTATTTATCTTGTTATGATTGTGTACAATGTGTGTAACATACTAATTCATTCTTTTGTATATAACATATCCATGTTTCTGTGCATTGTGCTTGTTATATTTATGTTTGATGTGGGTATATATTTCTCCAAATTGTGTTATTTCAATAGACAGCGTTATTCTAGAAATTCAATTAGTTCTCTTATTTTTTTTAAAAATTATAACAAGTACTTTTGAAATGGTGTAAATGCACACATACTCAAAGAATGAAAATACAATCGAACAGTAACTAAAACATTATGTTCATGTTTATATCTACAAATATTTGTTGTACGTTGTTATTCTGCTCTAACATGGTTGAAAGTTTTTTGGCACAGTAATTCGATTTGATGTGTGGATATGTGTGTTTGTTAGTTTTTGGATAGAATTTTGATATTTTGTTGTTATCGATGTATTAACGATGTGTATTTTACCTAGTGGAATGTCTTTTTGTCAATTACTGCTTATAATCGATGGTTGAATTAAGTTATTATGATGCCTTAGAATTTAATATCACATATATTGCATTATCCAGTTCTCCCGTTAGAGAGACATTACGACTGAGCTGCTTATTTACGCTTGTTACTCCTCATGGAGCATAGGCTGACGACCAGGATTCTCTGAACAACACAGTCCTGACTCTCTTTTCCACTTGTTTCCAAATGCTATTCATTCTTTTGGTCTTTCCCTTTTACCTTCAGGATTCTGAGTTAGGTCTTGCTTCTTGGTGGAGTTTGGTGATTTCTACAATATATGTTTCATCCACCTAACGTCTTCTAATTCCCTCTTCATCTGGAGGTTGATTTGTTCTCTCCCACAGTAGGCTATTGTTGATGGCATCCGACCAACGGACCCTGAATATTTTGCGTAGACAATTGTTTGGTGCTTTTTAGCAAGGTTGTTTTCTACGGTAAAGTTTTGATGACCCCATGCCCAACCCTCCTCCTTTGCCCGGGTTTGGGACCAGCAGTAACTGTAGAGGAGCTGCAGGCGGATTTCGTTGTACCATATAGCTGTATGATATTTTTTATCTTTCGGTTTTTTTTCACTGTCATTGCTAGGTCTTAATCCATAATTGAAGTACTGTGGAACTGCTTTAGCTATACAAATATAGCGTAGTAGTGTAATACCTATTCAGAAATTCAAATTTCTATTCTCTGGGATATCACAAAAATATGATCATAATAGTAATAGTAATTATTGTTCATAAGTTAACAACCGGGCTAAAGATCCAAACTTCATTATTCCACTTACTATGCTTTAGACAGTCAAGTAGAATCATCGACCTGTACATAGAATATTTAGGCTAAAACTGATTTTGTATGGGATTGTACTTAACTTACATTAAATTTCAGTTATTTTCCATGTTTAAAACAGTTCAAAATAAAACATCTTAGGCGTTTGAAGGAAAATTATGAATTAATGTTAACTACTTGATGAAATGAAAATTAAAGGAAATGAAATTATTAAGACAAATGCTACAGTTCCAGAAATAGTGACAGTATTAGTGGAAGTAGAAAACAGTACTCCATAAGCGGTACGATTTGAGAAGGGAGAATGAATTTATGGAAGAGGAAACATGTAAGATGATTTTAAAACTTAATATCCGAAGGTAAATACAAGGGGTGAATACAAGTGCACCATTGTAACCAATTCTGATACATGTTACCTATCATATTTGACTATCCATATGTTTTGTGCATATTTACCTTTTCCAACTATCTGCTTAGAAGTAAATACCTATTTACGAACATAATTATTTATAATCTGCAATAAAGTCTTGTTTATGATGTCGTTACTTTTAAGTGTTTGGTGATGCTTTCATTTTACTTAGAATTGTTGATAGTTGCAGAGGGTTGTTGGAGTCATAAACTGGTCTCAGTTAGACCACCGATGAAAACCAAGAGGCTACTGACAAGGGGACTCTTCAATGTGGTATGCATCCATGATCCAGCCGCTGGAGACCAAACACATGATCTCCAAGCTCGTGCGCTAACCTATAATCGCTATCACTCCCCGATTTGTAGTGTGCGTGTTTAAATTCAGTCAATTCGTGATATTGCGTAACAATGTTCCATTGTCTTCGGTGGGTACCTTCCTTAAAACCGTTATAATTGAACTTCACATTGGTCACAGTTTCTCACAGGAATTATAGAATTACCTCTCAGAATTAGTCACTAGTGTAAATTTAACTATTATTATTAGCATAATATGTTTATCATTTCTTGTCAGTGTGTGTTAAAAGATTCATCTTTGTTTTATCGAAATTATGTAACCCTGTTTTTGATATATTTGAGAAAGCTGACGAAATAGATAAACTATGTTTTATTTATACCAATGATTGTATAAGCAATAATTATGACAAAATTTCAATGGTAATTAATTGCAATGTTTATTTGCTTGTATATTATCCTTAATGTGTATTAATTTATGGACAAACAAATAAATATCTATGGCATTATACCTACCATTATACACATCTATATTCCCTTAAATAAGATTAATTTTATTTTGACTATTTTAGATTTCACTGATTGAAATCATGAGTCAATTGAAGCTAGACAACCATGGAAAACCTGTAAGCACTGAACGGCCGTTTTGTTCTATTTTGGGACTCCTCAGCAGTGCGCATCCATGATTCAGTGCTTCGAGGTTTCCCATGGTGGTCTAGCTTCAATTGATTCATGATTTCAATCAGTGAAATTCCTAAAATCTCCACAAAATCTCTTCTGATATTTTAGATTTGTTTCAATGTTTGTTATTTTCAATTCATTATCACCATTCGTCTAACCCTCATGCTTTGTTTGTCATTGAAACAGCGTTAATGGTTGGTCAGTTTTTTTGCTGTTGTTGTTGTTTTCAATCTTATTATCATTATTATTATTATTACCATTATGGACAGATGATAAAAAACAAATTGTTTATAATAACAATAAAAATATTTACTTGCTAATTAAGTTCTTACATTATTATTGTAATAGTTTCATTAAGAATAACTTTTAACGAATATAAATATGTGTGACATAACAATGAAATGATTAAAATCTACCAAGTCAATCAATTGTTCATTCATGTTTAATATTGTTCTACTATGTATAGAAGGTCGGTAAGAGTATTGTAAATATCTATAACCAACTTTCAATCAGTTATTAGATAGTCAGTAAAACACCGTTTGTAAGTAAATAGTTTATTGAAAAGCAAACAATAATATTACAGAATTAGTAAAGCTGCTAAAATCTTCTACGAATCACTACACTCTATGTATATTAGTGCTAAAAATAAACAATGGTATGTGAATTTGTCCACTCGTTTATTGAATACATGTCTGTCTTCTCAAACCCTTATAAAGGGATCAAGTAGACTGTTACAATCCCTATATGGTTCATTGTTTGGGTTAGAATAAACAGTTTCAGGCTACAGTTTCCATCACAAACTGACATTAGCTATGATGGGAATGTGCTCTGTGATCGTATGTATGGATGAGTGAATTTCAAGCAAAAATCTAAGAGTTGCTAACTGATTAGTTTGTCCTGTATCTATTCTAGAGTTACTGCCGGTCCCAAGCCCGGTAAAGGAGGAAGGTTGGGTATGGGGTTAGCGACCCCATCCGTAGAAAACTGACTCCCTAAAAACGCTAATCAGAAAAAAAGGACAGCTGACAGATACATTCCAAGTAAGGACCGGAGTCAGACAAGGCTGTTTACTCTCTCCCTTCCTCTTTCTTCTGGTGGTCGACTGGATTATGAAGACCTCGACATCTGAGGGAAAGCACGGAATACAATGGACAGCTCAGAACCAGTTAGACGATTTGGACTTCACAGATGACCTAGCCATCCTGGAAGATGTAGAATCCTTCACATATCTGGGAAGCATCGTCGATGAACAAGGAAGGGTGGATGCAGACGTAAAGGCGAGGGTTGACAAAGCAAGGGCCGCATTCCTGCAATTGATGAACATATGAAACTCAAAACAACTGTCTGTCAACCAATATCAAAGTGAGAATCTTCAATACGAATGTCAAGGCAGTTCTACTATACGAAGCTGAAACTTGGAGAACTACAACAACCATCATCAAGAAGGTACAAGTATTTATAAATAGCTGTCTACACAAGATACTCAACATCCATTGGCCGGATACCATCAGCAACAGCCTACTTTGGGAGAGAACACACCAGATCTCAGCTGAAAACGAAATCAGGAAAAGACGATGGAAGTGGATAGAATATACATTACGGAAATCAAACTGCATCACGGGGCAAGTCCTAACTTGGAATTCTGAAGGGAAACGGAAAAGAGGATGGCCAAAGAACGCATTACGTCGAGAAATAGAAGTAGATATGAAAAGGATGAATAGGAACTGGAAGGAGCTGGAAAGGATTGTTCAGGCCAGAGTTGGATGGAGAATACTGGTGAGCGGCCTATGATCCTCCACGAGGAGTAACAGGCGTAAGTAGATAAGTAAGTAATAAGTAACTACTCATTCCAGAATTAAGGGTTTAGGGTTAAGGCGGTGAGACTATAATTTATGAACGACCTTTGTGCGACACTAGACTGACCTTGAGGGTGTCTACCTAATAACTAGAACCAAATGAGGGTTATAAACCAGTGTGAGGAATTATAATTATGATTCACAATTGGTGGTTAAAGTTAGGAATTAGATTTAAGGTTTTCATCACGAAGTGACATCAGCTGTAATGCCAAAACTATCTAGCCAAATAGATGAGTAAATTTCGCGCCAGAGTCGGAGACCTGTCATCCTAAATCTGATTGGTACGCGCATGAATTATAGTCTTGCCGTTAATTCTTAGGAATAGTGTCAATTTTCCTGTTACAAACAATTTAAGGAGAAAAGACTACATATTTGCTGTTTAATACTCTCATTTTAATCTCGTGGTGACAAAACCTAGATATTTTTTATCACTATAAACGGTTTCAGCATTATGCAAGGATAAAGCTATTAAATAAATAAATAATTTCTATTGTTCATTATGTACTTGGTATTTGAATTTCGTTCATAAGCCCAAAAACGTTGTTCTCGACTATGATTTGCTCATCCGTATAATCTATACTTTCACCTATAAATGTATGTACTCTGTGATAATTACTAATGATTAAATACACCTATCACGATAATACATATTCACATACTTTATTCTTTGATTATAGAATTTGATTCTAACAAACTGGATAATGTGAGGTTTTGTGTTGTGTATGTTTTAAATCATCGATGACAAAACAAATTTACAGGTTAAAGGTTCACTGTTTCGAATCTGTCAGAGAGCATCAGTTCCCTCAATGTTACAGTTAAACCTTGCTGATGCGTGCCAAATAGTCCGAAATTACAGTCAGTCAGGGTTTCCTTTTTCTGGTTAGCGTTTTTTGACTATCTCCAACCACCACCTTATATCTCAACATAGTGCACCCGATGTCGAAGACATTTGATAACTTTGTGTAAGGTCTTCTAGGTTTGACTGGTGTTTTTGAATCCTTTATAACAGTTAATTAGTCTCCTGGATGGTCATCTGATCCTCCCACTGATATACAAGCTTCCCATAGGCAAGCTCAATCTGTTACTTGGATAAGTACCTAGCTTTTATAAGCCAAGCTGAACGATATATACATATATGTATTCCTCAGAAAGTTGGATTGAATCTCGATCAGTGAACTATGCTCATCAGCGTCTCCCACTTATCACTTGCCCTTGAGCGTATTAGCCTAATTGGCCCAGCGTATCACTAAATACCCCATATTCATCTTAATTATAATTATTTATTAGCGCACGACTTGTAAATTTCTATTTTTGTAGTTCTGATTTAACACCACCTCGATAGATTTCATTAAATAATTTCAGTAAATCAAATAAATTATTCTTTGTAATGTTAGACTGGTAGTGGCCACTAGATTGGTTACTGTATCTCATATTGTCAACTATTTAGCTAATCAATGACTGTTCTGTGTTTTGGATTGTCAAAAAAATCCAGATTGTTTTAAAACAGAAACTGGATTGACTTTTGAATGATGAAACCTAACCACTAACATTCTTAAATAAAATGATGTATCTTCGAATTCTTTGATGAATCCACTAAGTAGTAGTAGTGGAGATTTGTAACTGAGATGGATGATTTTGATAGAGTTTTTGCTGATGATATTGTTCACAATTGTTAGGTATGCTGAGGAATATACCAATCATTATCATGTTAAGTCTAATGATGTCCTTGGACTGTAAATGGGCATTCCCTATTGGCCATTATTTATTTCACTCGTTAAATATTGTACAGATGTTGTTTTCTATTTTTATGGTACGATGTGGTCTGTTTGGTTGGTATATAAACAGAGTATGTTTGAAATATAACGATTCATAACTCAGAGGCTGTGACTTGTGTTCTAGGCTCAACTGGCTGGGCTAGACAGGGAAGCGGGATCAATCAGGACACTAGGTCGTCTTTACATGTTTTATGTGTCCACTGTAATCGATCGATATAAAACGCTGCTCCATAAAAACCTGCAGTCCACACGTTACAACAACAATAACACTGAAAGGTCCACGATCAAACCATCCAGCTCAGAGAACAAAACTCCATCAATAGTAGTTGTAGTAGTAGTATTGCACTGTATAATTTTCTACTCGTCTAAAAACCACCTTTTTCAGAACGGTAATATTGAAATGAATCATTACAATCTTATTACTATTGTACTGTTTGTTATTATTTTCCTCAAACTTCTTATATCAAGGTGGTCCACAAACGCATCCATTACTTACAACAACAATATCTGCACAGCAGCAATCGCAGCATCAAATAAACTCAAATCATTAGTTATGCGATTAAATATCAGTTAGTGAAGGTATACACTATGTGTGCGTGTTTATTTATTTTGCTTGTTAATCAGGTTGAATTTGTGCCGCATTTCTAACCAAAAAAATGAATAACTAACTTAAGTTTTATTCTTGTCATTTACATTCTGGTTGCTCTCTTAACTTGATTTGTTTTATCGAGTACATCATTTTCTTCGATTCATGATTCCTTTTTTGCCATATTTTCAGTGTGTAAATCTCGGTGTATATCATATCAGATATTCATCTCTTGTCACGGTTACATTACTTAACACTTGTGTTTGCTATCCTGTGTTTTCCCGGATTAACCACAATTATTCACGCTGATTTGGTTTTCACACCATATGCTCTTTTCACTACTGTGCTTTTACGAGTGATAAATTTAAGCTGTTCTTGTATCCATTTATTGAATTTCATTCTAATCATGTAATAATTATGTTGATTTGAAAAGTTGGATCCACATCTACTGTTATCATTGTCATTATCTATTGCTTGCTTTAATTATATACTAAATATTGACCAACAATAGAATCCTATTTAAACTAGATCGTTAAACTAATTAGATAAAATTATAATGTTATTTGTTTTGTGCAAATTGGTTGAAAGAAATCGAACAATGTAATCAACCATACAAGCTACCTCATAAAACCTAGTTCCAGAGCCTACATTCAACTGTTCCAACTATCAATTACCACTAAAACTGCGCGGATTGTAATATTGATACACTTAGATTAATAAAACTCGATTAGCACCGTAGAAAGAATATTGTCATATTGGTTATTAAAGAATCAATTTGTGATGTAAATTTTGTTTTACAACGAGAAATCAGTCGCAAACCGAATAACTTGATACTAACTTCCTGAACTGTAACATTACATGACTCAGATTAGAATGTTCGAGTCGACGTCCATTCCTTTGAGATTGTAGATATTGGCCTTGTTACTGAATTCTGACATTCAATAAGTTAACGTTCAGCGGAGCTCCCTGCGGCCTGCCTCCTACTACATTACTTATTCATTACTCATGGAAGGTGTTTGTATTATTTTTTAAACCCTGCAGTAACGAACACTTCTCGTCATACCTGAAATGGTTAATCAATTGAGTAATTTATTACACAATAATGCTTAGCATAATTTATTGATTGACGCTCAAATTTGTCTAGATAATTAATTCCTCTTGACAACCGATTAATTATCGAATAGATTGATGATTGTGACTAGTAGTGGAATCCAGGACACTGCATTTTGTCCTATTAGGGATTTGTCTGGATATGGTTGGAATCTACTGCTAGTTACCATCCATCTGTTCCATTGGGGATTAACCTTAGCTGAATTTAATCAAAGTTGACTGGCTCGTATAGGGAAAGAGACACCTAATGATGTACAACTTAATTTGTTTATTTATGTGCATAATTACACTTACATTTTGCTTGCGCTTATAGATGTGTCACTAATAAAATTATGCTGTTTTTTCATGTATAAAGGTAAGAACGCTATGTAAGCCTATTTCCGCAATTTACGTTTAGACTATTCTTCGATGTGCGTGTATATATGGACTTAATTGTTTACTATTACTATTATTTTTACAGGTTTCTTGTGTCAGAGAGACTGAAAGCTATTAATTTATATTACACAAGAAGTAATAGTAATGTTAATTAGTAAACTAAACATTGAACTGGCCAATGTGTGTTTTCCTCCATTTTTATGGGATTCCATTTTTTGATCTCTTCAGACTATGTGTGGCTGTTAATGGATAAAATGTGTTTGAATATAAAACATTTACCATTCTATAGAGTTTAATGTTAAATGATAGTGTTTACTTTATCAATCCAACAAACGCCGTTGCAAATTGATCACAGTTGAAATTGTACTAATGGACTTGATGGTCATAGGTCCGACCGTGATGATTTTATGGATGTATACCCTACTGAAGAGTATTCCAATGCATATTAGGGTAAAACAATCGTCCGATACTTCCTGATTTTTGTGTCATTCCAATCTGTAAGGAGTACGATCCACCTAGATGTTACTAACCCCTGAATAATAAATATTAATAATAGTATTAATAAATTCACTTGATTTTGTTTGCTTGTATCTTCCCATTGTTATTTAGGACTGCAGTTGACTAATCTCTTGTTGGCATATGTGCATCTTGTACGGATTCCCTCGATATTGCCTTAAGCCAGGGAAGTCCTACTCACTGCCTTCTCGCACCACGGGTGTTGTTTACGAAATTGAGAGGACGAAAAGCGAATGTCCAGCGCTTTAACCAGATTCTAAACCAATGGTGCACATGGGCTCCAGTATCCTGAAGGAACAAACGGCGTATGAACCAATTATTGGTCACCGGCATCCATGGGACTGCATCTTACGATGCTCCACTGCCTTGTGGATCAGACCTTCAGGTCGAAGGCTTGGGGAGTGGCCCTCTAAGAGAACCACCTATCAGGACTCAGTAGCTGAGTAGATAACGCGGTAGCGTTTGAATAGAACGGTACTGGGTTCGAGCCCCTGAGTGATCACCAACTCTGGGATGCAGGCACACCCAGATTAGGAGTCCCAAATGGGACGAAACTCGCGCCCTAAATTCCACTGCTAGCTGTCATCCACCTTTGCCTATAATAATAACAATAATAATAGCTATTACTATTGTTGTGATAAGTTCAATGCGAGTCATATTGATACTGCACTACATTTTACTCTATAACTGTTCAAAATGACCTACGAAAGTAGGAAAAATGTGTAAATTGCTGCTTTTTAATCACAGGTCTCTTCTAATGACTTCTTGTGTGTGTCATGAAACGATCGAGTCAATAGTGCTGACGTTAGACATAGGATACTAAATAAATTTAACGGACCTGTTAGTGGGATTGCAAATCTTCATCTACTGAGGTGGTTCGGACAAGTAGTATGTTTGCAAAGCTACCCAATATCTCGACCTTCGTTATTAGAGCTTGTATTAGGATTCTGTTGTAACAAAGCTATAGGTGACCGAACCAAAATATGGTCTCAATTTATGAAGTCATTCACTGACCGTCGGTCTGAGCCATGTTGTTAAATGTAGATTACTTGGTTAATAAGGTCCATGAGATAACTGCGATCAATGGTTGGAGACCGTTGGCTATGTGGCTTAGAATTATTTACAATGGAGATAATGTTTTCAATCTTGACTTCACTACTATTTCATTATCTTTTTTATTTCATCTTTTCGGATTATTTCAACTTATTAACTACTCAAGTTTAGATTTATCCCACTGTACTTATGCTGTAAGAAATTTTTAGCTAAGACATTTTTGTGTCAAGCCTTAAGATGAGAACGACTGACTGATTATCAAGTTTAGTGTTGGATTGGTAGATATGTGTGGTATATTTATCTTATCCAAAAAAAACAAACAAATTTATTATGTTTTGTCTGCGTAGTTGATGTTACTTATCATATAGCAGCATATAATTACTGTGTTCGCTTAGTGGTTAGTCCTCTCTATATCATCTGCGGCCCTTTCGATTTACTCTACGAATGAATAAAAAACGAAATCTTAACGCCTATCAACCCTGGATCTACATCCAACCTAGTGTCCAATCAGAAGTTGAAATTAACAAGCAGATAGCTTTCTCTAGGCTGTAATGTACAGATGACCTTTGGGCGATGCTAAAGTGACCTCGGAAAATTTCAACTACTTACTAGGGTCAAAATAAGACCATGAATTAACTAGTTAGAGAAATTAAGTCAAAGAACTTAAAGACCGGAATTAAAGTAGAAATTTTCATCACAAACTGACATCATCTATAATGTCAAAATGTTACTAAGCCCATATTATGGGTAAATGAATTATGCTCAAAAATCCAACAACTATATGAAGTTTGATTGGATCATCCATAAATAATGGTTCTCCAAAGGTATATAATAATAATAATAATCTGTAAGATTTTTCCCAAGTATTACAGCTGTTACAACATTCGCATGTTCGTAAGTAAAACAAATAAGTCAGTGATTTATACTCTAGTTTTCTAGTTTTTCTTCTTTCTCTTAAACTAGTATAATGATCGGTCAGCTGATGAGATCTAACCCGTGATGCGAAATAATGTATGACTAATTATTCTATACAAATGGTCACTAATATAATATTTTTCCATCATTTTCATTGTATAATATGTTATTTTATTGTCAAGTTATTTGTTGAGTTTTTTCTGTAAAGACCATCAGCCTATCCGAATCAATAATTGAGGCTTTCTGGTTCTGGCGTAAAAACTAAATATCCTGTATAACAATAAGTAGTAATACGTGCTGAAAGCGTTAAAATGATTGTTCAAATTAATTTATACCACCTTAGAATGAAATGATAATGTCAAACATGTCAAATGATCAATTCTGTTTCTGTGGTTCGTTGTACCATCCTAACTCCAAGCCCTTAATTCTAAAACAAATAATAACCTATTGAGATCATATTTTATGGACGAACTAATCAGTTAGCAACTCTTGGATTTTTGCTTGAAATTCACTCATTCATACATACGATCACAGAGCACATTTCCATCATAACTAATGTCAGTTTGTGATGGAAACTGTAGCCTGAAACTGTTTATTTTAGCCCAAACAATGAACCATATAGGGATTGTAACAGTCTACTTGATCCCTTTATAAGGGTTTGAGAAGACAGACATGTAGTCAATAAACGAGTGGACAAATTCACATACCATTGTTTATTTTTAGGACTAATATACATAGAGTGTAGTGATTCGTAGAATACTTTAGCAGATTTACTAATTCCGTAAAATCTGTTTATACTTTGTAATATTATTGTTCGCTTTTCGATAAACTATTTACTTACAAAGAGTGTTTTACTGACTATCTAATAACTGATTGAAGATTGGTTATTAGTTATTTTAAGCTCATCCCTATATTATGCTATTGCTCTTTTTTCCTTAATCACATCACGAACTGATATTGACAGGATAATCATTGAAGACCAATAAGCACTGAACTGCTCTTTCATCCTAGTTTGGAACGTACGAGTGGAGAGTGCGCATCCACGACCCCACCATAGGGGAGCCAAACCAGTCCTTTTTAACTGAATCCCACTAATGGTCAGGACACAGACCTAATGAATATGAGCACAAAACATCAAACATTTTGTGTATACATCTTTTGTATTATTTAGTACGGATTTTTATGTATGTGAAATGACATTGTTTAACACAACTGGTGTATCCAACTAATATCACTCTGCTTCACTTACACAACACATCAATTCTAACGTACTATTATTATTGATATAGAATAGATAGGGTGTGTAATCTAGCACTCCCGTTTCGTCCTATTCGAAACTCGTCAGCTGGATGTACCTGTATTCCAGAGTTGATGCCAACCAAGACTAATCGAATTTCAGCAAAAAAATATTAGCAACAGGATCGTTCAAATGATCACAAGATATTATTATTATTATTGTTATTTTATCATTATTATTACTGTGAATTCTAGATGGTGCGATCGAAATCACCAGTTTGTACAGTACACCAATAGCCTCATTTGATACATTTCTTGTCATTGTTATAGATCGTCGCCAAGATTTCGATTAATGCACATAGATAATAATAACAATAATTACATAATCATTTAAGCTTTTATCATTATCTAAAAATTAGTCTTACATACATTAAACAGATTCGTAGCTTGTGTTATTTTATCTCATTAGAAATATACAACAACAACAAGATATTTGCACGCGTAATGTTTTCTTCTTATTACTAGCTACTATTACTACTGCTACCAATGATAGTAGTTGTTGTATAGTTAGCATTATTGGAGTATATATATTGTAAGCATGGTTCTGTTATTGTTTTTTTTTTCTCTTCCCTATAGAGGAATTTTGTTTCTTCTCATTGATTTGCCTCACTCCACTACCCTCAGTTGCGTATGCGTTTGTAATCTAGTAAGGAAACAGAAGAACCACTTGTATATATTCTCACTGTAATCACAAATTATGTATATAAATATGTGTATACACATATATATGCAATATTTATTTAAAAAAAAAAAAGTCAAATGTAAAAGGCGGATTTTCAATATTTGGCTTTGTTGTTGTAGTGAATAGGCGTAACCCTAAGGTCATTTATTGGTTAGAATGAATATCTGCTATAATGATACAATTGATATTTTCAAAATATATCAGATGTCTCAATCATTAAGATTTTAGCAATTATAGTTGTATTAATTCAGTTACAACTTCTATAATGAATCCTTTTATCGATTAAATATTCTCAGTGATTACATATATATATATATATATATATATATATATATATATATATATATATATATATATATATACGCGATACTTTTTCATTTTTCTAAATATTAACCATCACTTATATAATGCTTAGTTTTATTGATTTTTGCATAATTGTAAGGCCTTTTTTAATGTCGAGATTGTAATTATTGAGGTATGACAATTATGTGTTCTATCGTTTAAAACAGTATAGGTGATTTGTGAGGATTATTGAATGTTATCCAAGATCATGAACCAACCTAAGTTAAACAACCATTAAGAATCTGTAAACATTGAACAATTGTTATGTTCTAATATGGGACTGCTCAGTGTCAGTTGACATCCACGACTCCACCGTCAAGGATCAAGCCCAAGATCTTAGGTTTAGCATGCGAACGCTGAACCTATCAACCACTGAGCCAGACTGGCATTTATCACTGAGGGATTTCCATAATCTTAGAGGAAACTATGGTGCTTCCCATGATGCTAGAACCTACATGACAACTGTTGTTTACATTCAAGAAGAGATTTTATAAGGCATATTTTTCAGCTATGGTTCTCTTGCAAAAAGCTATGAATATTTGTATCACAATGGAAATGTGTACTTTCTGTAGGCTCTGCTCAAAACAAAACTTTCGTTCGTGTTTTTTTTTAAAGCATGCATTTATTCAAGCATAAGTTATTCATAACTCATTAGTGTTTAAATATAAATTCTGATAATAGTCATCATTTATCAGTGTCTCTGCGTTCGAATGCATTACATTCTCCGGTTGAAATGAAACACTGATCAACATAATTAGTAGTACTCTTAGCAGACACGTTATGTAAATATAATTCAATTGTAGGGCCCTCGGTTCACACATGTGTGTGTTTATCATCTGAATCGACTCAACACTTTTACCATCGTTCTATTCGTCAGTATCAAATGATTGCTCTTCATCAGAGAATGGGCAATAGGTTTTTATATATTCATCTGTCTATCCTGTTCCTGTGTTTTTGTTTGTGTGACGTCGCACAAACGACGACTCGGCACAATTAGATGAATCAAATGAAATAAAAAGCACTGACGAACAGAAGATAATGATGAGGCTGGATGCTTTTCTGTTTACACTTTTTTTCTTCTTGTTATATGATTTAATTTTCTTTTTCATTATCTAATTGATACCAGTAATAGCAGTTGTGCTAGCATTACTTGTATTAGTAGTATTAGTAGGGTCATTGATTTAAGCGTGGGTGGCTGCTTGTCAGTGTTCAATATTGACAATCTGAGAGCAACCATTTGCCAAATGCGAAGTAATCGATTTCTTTAAAAGTATCACATAAATTTGATGAAATAATAATAATTATTATTATTTATCATTTATGGTTTAATCTTTATTCGAACTGAATAGATTCTATAGTTATTTCCTCATCGTCAGTGTGATCAGCTGGGTGACCAGGATCTAATCCTCCACAAAGCATTAATTCCGTTAATATTACAGGTACAACTTGCTAATGAGTCCTAAATAGCATGAAACTTAGGTCAGTCAGAGTTTCCTGTCGGCTACCTCCAACCACTATCTTACAAGGAGTAAAGCTGAAATTCGTGTTAATGTTGTGTAAGAAACTGGGAGAATAAAATATATTGCTGTTTGGATAAACAGTTCAATTTGAATGGATAGTCAAGCTTTCCACTTTTATTGTTCGCAGTAGAATTTAGCATAATATATGAAAAACTTCAACTGTTTACCTTTCCTTATAGTTGGAAAGCACATTTTTCGAACTACTTTAAACGAAATTACACCATGACGTTGACATAATCAGACATTCAACTTTGTTCCTTTGTACTATGTTAAACTCTTGTCAATGCAATTTA
This sequence comes from Schistosoma mattheei, assembly GCA_944470405.2. NCBI lineage: Eukaryota > Metazoa > Platyhelminthes > Trematoda > Strigeidida > Schistosomatidae > Schistosoma > Schistosoma mattheei. The sequence continues at coordinate 5,123,876 of OX103950.1, forward strand.
TTATTTAATCTGAAGACGATTAATTGGCTTACACTAAGTCAGAAATCTCACAAAAATATCATTTTATTTAATACTAACTTTTCTACAAAATGGAATCATGTATGCGAAATTACCAAGTCCAAACTTGGTTACTGATTCTTGTCAAAAATCCTCTTTTTATGTGAAATATTTGTGTGCAATTTATACCCGAATATAATCTAATGTAATCTAATGTAACCTGTAAACGTAATATATATGAAGGATTTCCAAACTTACCCTTTTTATCCCTTGTGGAGCATAGGTTACCATCAATCAGGATTCTCCATCGTACTCTTTCCTGGACAATCCTTCCCAATTATTTCCAAGAGTTATTCATTCTTTTAATGTCTGTCTTCAATCCCCGACGCAATATGTTCTTTCGTCTTCCTCTTTCACTTTTACCTTCAAAATTCCGAGTTAGTGCTTGCTTCGTGATGGTTTCTACAATGTATGTCCAATCCACCTTCAACGTCTTTTCTTTATTTCCTCCTCAGATGGAAGTTGGTTTGTTCTCTGTAATAATAAGTTGTTGCTGATGCTATTTGTTGAACGGATATGTAGTATCTTACGTAGACAATTGTTTATAAATACTTGTACATTTTGATGGCGGTTGTAGTTGTTCTCTAAGTTTCAGCTCTGTACAGTAGGACTATCTTGACGTTCGGATTGAAGATTTGGACTTTGATGTTGGCTAATGGTTATTTTAAATTCGATATGTTCTTCAATTGTAGGAATTTCGCCCTCGTTTTACCAATCCATGCCTTCACATCTGCATCAGATCCCTCTTGTTTATCAATGTTCAGAAGTTTTAAGCGTACTTTCTTAGACTTATATCAATTTCTTCTTATCCCATTTAATGTTTTTACATTGTTTTCTCCATTAGTCAGTCAGCATAAAAAAATAGTTTAAATTCCATTACCTTAGCAATAGAGTTGTCAGGACATAATTCCATTTCAACTGAAATTAACTTGTTAGTTAACTCCAATTTAAATATACAAATCAATAACAGTACTTTATTTCTCTTATTTCATATCATAACATAATTGGAGCGTAAACTTTTATATCTTGTATTTCACTGATCATATTTTTTTATACACAAACTTTATATATGAAATTTATTGACAATATTTGACCCTGATTACTACTAAAGTTTTTGAGATTAACGTCGTTAGTTTTGATGTTAGAGTTGGCTGTAGGTATGGTTGAATTTTTCTGTTTAGATTGTTTTGTTTACTTTGATGGTTTATTTTCTATATAAATTTTTTTTAAAAAGATGAAATTTTTAGATGAAATTGTGGGAATTTATAGAGATTGTAGTGTTTTCACAGTTGAAAACCTGAAAGCACTGGACGGCCGTTTTATCCTAATAGTATGGGACTTCTCAACAGTGCGTGTCCACGATCCCACATACAGAACTTGAACCCAAAACCTACGGTCTCGTATGTGAACGTTTGATATATAGACCACTAGACTGGCATCCAACGGTATTGTTATCTAACTCCAATCAATCCATGGTCTTGTGGAACCCTTCATCTATTACCTGAGGTGTATAACTATGAAAATACTGCAATCTCCACAAATTCTCATACTGAAAACAACCACCTGTTCACTAGTGACTAGCTTTGAGATGTACTTCCTGATGTTCTAGTTAGAAGTCGTGACAAGTGAAGCCTGATCCGTGTTGTGGGTGTGAGACAGTTATCCATTCCAAACAATTGATGAAGGGTTCCACAAGGTCATGGGCTGATTTAACGTAGACATTAACACCTTTGAATGATATCTCAGTGGTCTGAATGTTAAGCGTTCGCACACGAGACTGTAGGTACTAGGTTAGAGTCCTGCGTCCGGGGTCGTGGAGGCGCACTGTTGAGAAGTCTCATACTATAAGGACGAAACGGCCGTCTAGTGCTTCCAGGTTTTCACTGATGGCCTAGTTTAGATAAACTCGTAGTTTCAACGGTGAAGGCGTCTTTGCAATACACAAATAAACTTTTGTTTATGTACGAAGCTGGTAAATCGATTAAACTTGAAAATGACCAATACTTTAGGAATAGAGATTATGGTTGCTTCTCTACGCTTGAAATTCTTGGGTTCAGTCACCTAAAATAAAAGACTGCCTTTGTTGTTGTAAACTGTTCCAAACTAAGTTTTCTAATGTCTGCGACTGTTTGCATTGCTAGCGGATCTTAGTCAACCAACCATTGTAAATTAGGACTTACAGGTTTATTATTTTGTCCTAGCATAGAATTTTTTATCTATGATCACTTACAACTCCATCTGGGATCGAACACTAGACTTTAAAGACTTTAATCTATTGGTCACAATCGTTAAGCGTTCATTGCTAGATCTAAAGATCATGGATTAGTCCGTAGACAGGACATAGACACTTACTGCGAAGTAGTTTCATGGAAGATTAATAATCTAAGTCTGCTTACTTTTTTTTGATGATATCACAACTAAGATCAATTTGTGACAAATACAACATATTTAAATGATTTATTTATCACATTGAATTATTGTATGATACATTGTTTTCTGCTATATTTCATATTGTATTCTATCTCTAGTCATTATGTCCTTTTGATGATCATCGTAATTGGATGACTACGTGTAATTTATAATGTCTATCTATATAATACTACATAAACTGGTAATTAAAACGTAAAACTTGGGTGGATAATTTCAGTTGAAATTAGTATCCTATCTTATCATACTCTATCTATCTATTCCCATGTGTGATCGCTTATACTAAAAATAGAAGCTCTAACATTTACTTTATTTCTTATGCTCTAATAATACGCATGCATTCGTCGTGCTTGAGGATGAATTATGTTACCTTCTTATCACTTTTAGCTAACTAACAATGATTTATTATACTAATTATTGATACTCTTATAAGAATATCCAAGTGAATCAATCATGATTTACTCTATTGATTTATGTTGTTTTCTTTTAATCTAGTAAAATTACCCTTATCTTATTTCTCTATATCTATGTTCTGTACTGTTTATTTATTCAGATAATTTTAATGAAGAAGCATCATTTCTTGGTCAATACTCTGGTAATCGTGCAATATCTAAAAATCTATTCATCATATGAAAGAAGCTTCACCAGAATTATCAACTATTGGCATTTTTAATACTACTACTAATACTACTGCTACTACTACTACTACTAATACTAGTGATAATTCTGATCTATTACATCATACTGCTGCTATGTCTACTTCTCCTAACAACCAACCTATTCATTTTATCACTCGTGAAAATCATCAAACTGCTGTGTAGTTCCATTCCATTTAATTCAATATATACTCATTTACATGTTATTCATTTCTCCTGTGTCTTTTTTTTTAATAAGCCAAACCAACACAATCACTGCTGAAGTATTAATTATTCATTTAATACTAAAACTTATTAACCATTGAAGTGCTTTTAACCAAAATCATATTTCTAGCTTTCTATATCTTTTTTTTTAAATATTATCTATCGATATAACATTATTACACTTTGTATTCCTGTCTCCTTATGTTACTTGAAGTTACCATGATAATCTATTAGTCACCAACTATCATCTACTACTCATCTTTATCTTTGTTGTATTTCTTATTCACACATTTGTATATTATCCTTTAATAGACTTTTTCTATTAACTATTTCCCCCTCCCCTTATGTTTCTATTCAATAACTGATTATCATTGATATCATCATTATTGGCTATCAGATCATGAATACAACGAGTTGACAAATTATTCCACCCCATCCCTCCCTCCCCCCCAAACATACACACACACACACACTTTGTTTGTATATGGTTGTATGCTGATTTCTTATCGTCATACAACAAAATAGACACCATAGCATTGTAATACTAGTAGTATAGATATGTATTATTCATATTTTAATGTTTCTTATCCTTTAATACAATTGTGAATTCTATTTTAGAATTGAAATCACGAGCTCTCTATATTTGTGTCTGTAACATTGAAGTTTTTTTTTCTGCCTTGTTGTATGTTGTCATATATTGATAGGATTATCTAATCATAGTTTTAATTGTGGATCTATCTCTATGCCTACGATCCGTGTCATTTCGACTATTTTCCTTTTTTTTGTTGTATTTAATCAGAAACAAAACAACACAAATACGTTAATCATGGTAATTTTTTTTCTATGCATTACCGCTTGCAAAATGATGTAATACACGTAACTGGCTGCATATTTAAATTGGCTTTATTATTTATCACTACTCCATCTTTTTTTTCCTACCTTATGGTGTTCTTCCATTCTGTTGATTACACTAGTGCTACCACTATTCTGGTTGTGAGCATATTTATATATATGTGTGTGTGTGCATGTGTGAGCTTATCACGAGTCTGCGTTGAATTGTGTTTAGTTTTTCTACTTCTCATATTCTCCTATTTTGTAATTTTTTTTTATCTCCCCTAATTTCCAAACCTTGAAGAAAAAACACTATACGCAGCTATCACAAATCTCCCATGAACGTTTTGTTATGAAGATCCATCTTTTTTATACACAAAAATATATTGTTAACATGATTATTAATTGTTGTGTTTTTTGAGTACGTACTGATTTTGATTGAGTCGTGAGTCGTTACTTCCACTGAGGAAAACAGTCTCATACTAGAGGTGAAACAGCTATGGAGTTTTCAATAGCTGTTCAACTAACATCAATACTTGATTTTCGTCATTGAAAACCTTATTATATTACTTAAAATGAATTTAACTACAGACGTATATCTGGCTACAGTAAATCATGATTTATTCCATTCGAGTGTATATGTTGGTGAAAAAAAAATTAACATCCTATTGAGAAAGATTTCTTCCATCGTCTTAATTTTTCCTTCACATGTATTAAGAATATATGAACGATGGCTAGAAGTGAATTTCACTACGTCGGTTTCGTTGTATTTAGGACTTACCACCTGAATGTATATGCTGTAAACGTGTACTTGATTCAAACCAAAAGAGGTTTACTCTAAAACAACAACGCGTTATCCACTGATTTAATATTTATATAATCATTGGTAATGGTTTTATTTATCTTGGAGTTATCTCATTGTCTAGTACATTCAACATTGAGCCTAAAAGCGTTTTTGGTAAGCGTTTTTTTTAGCGAGTTAGTTTTCTACGGGATGGGGACGCTAACCCCATGCCCAACCCTCCTCCTTTACCCGGGCTCGGGACCGGCAGTAACTCTAGAAGAGCTACAGGCGGAGTTATTGAGCCTAAAAGTCTCTTATTATTTAAGCAAACTGGTATCAATTGTATTAAATTAACTCCTCAAAGTGAACATTTTGTAGATTTTATCAATTCTCACATCCTAACATTCGTCCATTATTTAAATATGTTAAAATGTGCTTTTTATTAACTACTTATCCACCTACTATTTATTGCAGAATTCTAAGATTTATGAAGTCAACTAACCCTAATGGGGAAAATTATCATCTTTTTTTATGAGAATAAAATAAATTATGAATGTGAATAATGAGTTTTGAGTTGTGAAATGAATGAATTAAACCAATGTTAATCAGTCGATCGAGTATAAAATGCAGCGTCATGATGGTTGCTCAGGAAGAAAAAGATTATTGACTCAAACCTTCAAGGACGAGTAATTCATCAGAAGAATAAGATTTTTATCCAATGAAATAAATGATTATTAGCTAAATTAGGTGATTAGATGGCATAAATGATTGGTGGATATCACATTTTGTAGGTCATTCGCTCTCACCAATCAGATAAAAGCAAACTGTAAATTATTGCTCATCATATTATTGCATCTTTATTACAATTCACAAATTTACTAAACTTGTATTAAAATAATTTTAACTTTTCATTGAGCCTATGAATCAATCAATGCTAGATCACTATTGAAAACCTGGAAGTACTGGACGGCCGTTTCGTCCTACTACAGGACTCCTCGGTGGCAGTGGACGTCCACGATCCTGCGGGTGAAACTCTAACTTAGGACCTTCGGTCTCGCACTCTAGTAATTTATAATCTGACTATTTAAATAAACACTTAATATCTCAGAAATAAAATTGCGTTTATTTCGAGTTATTGACGCATTACTTACCACCACAGTGAAATGAAGATAAACAAGCCTAATGATATTTCAAAATACCGGTTTTCTTTTAACGAAACTCCGATACTTAATTACGGTACGTATAATAAAAAACGGCAAACTGGTCAGAACGTTTGATTTCTATAATCATTGGTAAATTATGGTGATGCGTACACTGAATAGTATATACGAAACAACTGATATCAGTGTGTAGGTTATTTGATCTTCCGATTGTATGTGAACTCCTCAATCAGATACATTAGTAGTGAATACAGTTGCGAAATTAACTATAGTTTTTTTTATAAAGTGACCAACACTCGATTACATAACGTTAATACTGGGAATGCTCAAGTAAACTTAACCAGTCACAAATAGAATGAAGTTCACTCTCTGAGTTCCTCAGTTTGTTATTTTTTTCATGATGAACTGTCATCAACTGGAGATCCAGTGACTAATAATTAGTTGTTTTCTCCAACTACGGGACTCCTCGACAGTTCATACTCACAACATCAACCTTTGAACCTTCACATCAGGATAGTCACTATAACATTGAATAACTGCCGATATTCAACTTCAGCTTATAGCGAATTATTAGGAATTGTAAATAATGAACTGTGGGGCCCGTCATTTTGTCGTCGTTTAGATCGGATGATGTTTGTTGACGGGCTCTCCACTTCAGTGGTCCGTGGATCTGACTCTAATTAGATCGTATAGAATGTTTGTTATCGCCTATCCTCGTATATAATCATCGACTTAAATCGCGTTAGTCAATAACGGAATTATATAAGTCGAATAACGAGAATGGACTTTTGAATACATATATTTTGTGTATAAAGCGAACGGAATAAAGAGATGAGAAACGACGCAGAGTGGAGAGGGTTGGTAAGCCAACTGCCATTTAACCAAGCGTTAATCAATATTTATAGTTACACAAAAGTAAGTTACAGACATGTGATGAGTAATGGGATAAAAAATGTACACACCACCTACGCGCTCATATAAAACAGTCAAGATTGATAAGCGAATAAATAACAAGGTCAGAATTTGACTCAAGTAGAGTGAATAGAATGGGCTGTCCGAAAGCTAGAATAAAGTATATGGGCTTAACATAATAACCGATACTACAGGACCATACTTTCTAATTTTAACTATTAGTCATTTAAAGTTGGTTTATGATACTAATTATTTTCAAAATTGTTAAAAAGCGATCAAGTTATCTAGTTTTTAGTTCTAATATGTGAGTTCTTTGTTTAACAAATAACTTGGATGATATTTTCCTGATTTCTATTTCTACAATAAAATTTGCTGTTGCCGTGTTGGTTGGCATCACTTTTACTACATAAACACGGTTGTCCATTCACAATTTTCTTTACTTTTATATGAACTATAAGGCTACTTTGGAATTCCCACCTTCTCTGTCCTATAGTAGCATACTGATCTTTAACGTTAAAATATTGTTATGTGACAGACATCCGATTTATTCAGGTCCTTATTCATTGCTCTGTATCATAAGAATCATCAATTGTTCGTAGAATTTACCGTAAGTCAATCAAAAACCCTAATAAACATAATTACTCTCAATAAGATCCAACAAAAATATCCAAAAAACACTAAACAAAACCCACGTTGTTTAGTATCCCTAGATTTCTAGTAAAAAGTTGTGGCTGGTGAGATTCAAACAAATACAATATAAAATAATTGTTACCAGTGAAACTGGATGATCACCATACTACATTGCAAATCCATTGAAGCTGATTTTGTACCACTGGATGCCGACCAAGAGGTTCTAGGTTCGAGCTCTGACGGGACTATGAGTATGCACTGCTGAATACGATTGTACTAGGACGAATCGACCATTTCGCACTTCTTAGTTTTCGATAGTACCCCAACCAAGATTAATTTTAAGACATATATGTTATCCTTTAAAAATAATTTGATAATTAATGTCTATCCAACTTTTACTATGCACTATTTTTCTAATACATAATTAATATCAGAAAGGGGTTTTGTGGATATTATAGTAATTTTAATAGTTGAGATCATGAGTCAATTGAAGCTAGACCACCACGGAAAACCTGGAAGCACTGGACGGCCGTTTTGTTCTATTGTAGGACTCCTTAGTAGGCCTCAACATACACAAGGGGAAAACCAAGGTCCTCAAATACAACACGGAGAACAGCAATCCAATCACTCTTGATGGCGAAACTCTGGAAGATGTAGAATCCTTCACATATCTGAGAAGCATCATCGATGAACAAGGAGGGTTGGATGCAGACGTAAAGGCAAGGATTGGCAAATCAAGGGCCGCATTCCTGCAATTGAAGAACATATGGAACTCAAAACAACTGTCTGTCAACCAATATCAAAGTGAGAATCTTCAATACGAATGTCAAGGCAGTTCTACTGTATGGAGCTGAAACTTGGAGAACTACAACAACCGTCATCAAGAAGGTACAAGTATTTATAAATATTTGTCTACACAAGATACTCAACATCCATTGGGCGGATACCATCAGCAACAGCCTACTTTGGGAGAGAACACACCAGATCTCAGCTGAAAACGAAATTAGGAAAAGACGATGGAAGTGGATAGGATATACATTATGGAAATCACCAAACTTCATCATGAGACAAGCGCCAACTTGGAATACTCATGGGAAACGGAAAAGAGAAAGGCCAAAGAACACATTACGTCGAGAAATAGAAGCATATATGAAAAGGATGAATAGGAATTGGAAGGAGCTGGAAAGGATTGTCCAGTACAGCGTTGGATGGGGACTGCTGATGGGCGGCCTATGCTCCTTCACAAGGAGTAACAGCCGTAAGTAAGTACGTAAGTAAGTAGTGAGCATCTACGATCCTGCCTTGCGAGATTCAAGCACAGGACCTATCAGTCCTATTAGGGATCTTGGATGCACACTGCTGAGGAGTCCCACAATAGGACGAAACGACCATCCAGTGCTTCCAGGTTTTCCATAGTAGTCTAGCTTCAATTGACTCATGATCACAACTATTAAAACTATATGATTAACAATTGAGAATATACTCTAAACATATCTCATCATACCATTGTATTGATCATTATTATTAAGAGAACTTGTAGATTTCTAGATGACAGATAGAGAAAAAACATTAAAACAAAACCATGATAATTAGAACTTGAGTCAACAACTTTGTCAATCAAAATAATAACATGAGATTGTTTATTTTATAAACAAAGAAAAACAAACAAACAACTCACTTGTTATTCATTACTTGTTATTGAATCTAATGAAACATTTACAAACCTTTTATTTTTATTACTTCAATTATCTAGTGTAAATTATTATTTTATAATGGATCATTGCTGAGTGTCTAAGAATTGATCATATTGTACTGGTGTTGGAGTAGCTTTTATGGTTTCAATTCACTTGGTATTATTTGGCTTGTATCTTCCCATTGAGGTTTAAGACTGCGATTGATCAGTCTGTTATCGGCATATGTGTATACTGTGCATTTGCCTCGATCTTACCTTAATTCACAAGCTTTTTGTAAGCAGTGATGGATAGTGGCTAGCAGTGGAATCCAGGACGCGCGTTTCGTCCTATTTAGGACTCGTCAGCTGGATGTACCTGCACCTCAGAGTTGATGTTCACTCTACAAAAAGTTTTATGGTTTTATATGGAATTTTTTTATTGAATATTCTTTGTTTGTTGTTATTGTTTACATATATGCTCATTCAATCTAATGAATCTAAAAAGTGAAGATTATAGTTTTCTATTGATGATGTTAAAGTCTATAATCATTCAATGTCGATCGATATGTATGTACATTCTGAGTGTATTGTTATGAGATGGATCAGTTGTAGTCATGAATGTATGAAAAATCAGAAAATTCAAATGTTTATCACAGTACCATCACATGTGTTGTACATGCTATAGGTGTTGTATCCTGATGAGAATAATGAATGGTAACTGTTGGAATCTATTTCTGGACTAATACTTTTCATATATTTTTATCGTATAATTATTAAGTAACTAAACTATTCATATTCGTGTTCCTCTTATCATAAGCTTTATTTTGACCTATGAAATATTATTGTACGATTTACCATTCCTGAGTTATGCCCATTCCATCAATTACTATTTCATACATTCACAGCCACATTTGGCTAATTCTTGTACAAATGTTGTTTGCTATTTTATGGCACGATGTGGTCTGTTTGATTTTTATATAAACACAGTGTGCTTGAGATACATTATTCATATCACAGAGGCTGAGATTGGTGTTCTAGACTTAACAGGCAGGGCTAGACGGGGGGCAGGATCGCTAAGGACTCTAGACTGCTCGTACTTGTTTTATGCGTCATTGATCAGGTAGGTAATTCCCTGTCCTCTGATTGGCAGTATCATTACGTTATACATTGATAGGGACGGAAACCCACAAGTTATAACAATAAGCTAGATGGACTCTGTAGTGAATAACACGTTGGCATTTAAAAAGAGCCACAGTATAAGCATCAGTAATAGGATGTGTGTACATTCAACTGGTAAATACAAACAGAAGGAAATGAGTCTTCTAGATGCCACTGTTATCTATTATTCAGCTTTGGTAAAAAATTGTGAAGATTTGAGCACGTATCTTTTTTGTGCACAGAAACCAACATGTTAGAAACAGGTTTTTGTTCTTTTCATAATGTTAAGCCAGTCGTTTAGTCAGTAGTATTCGAAATGTTTTCTGAAACAAATATGTATTAGCTCAAGTTGTCATATTTTGAATCCAAAAAACGAATTCTAAAATCCTGATCTCGGCTGATACCTTGACGTGCTATCGTGGTAACTCAGTAAAACTAGGTTGGCCAGACCACTAGTTCCATCCAGTCCTACCATGTCAGACGGGTCGTTTGGAGAACTGTAAGACTGGAACAGTAAGTTAAGGTCAGAGGGCCCCTTGCGTTCTGCTGTTGCACACTATGTTAGTCAAAATCAATTCTAATCTAGTTTTCTTTATATATACTTCAAGATGAAGTATCTTCCGACAGTGTAGATAATCTTAAAATTTAGCATATAATTATTCTGGGGGCCCTGGACCTCTGTTTCTCACTACTGAGGAGTCCTATACTACAAGAATGAAAAGGCTGTCCAGTGCTTCTAGGTTTTCAGTGATGGTATAACTTCGATTGACTCATGATCTCAACGGTAAAAATACTACAATCTCTACAAATCCCCCTATTAATCAGTAAAGTAAAAGCATAAAAAGCAATATGTTCCAGGTTGAAATAAGCCCGAATTTCCCAAGACAATTCAGTAGTTTGATGAGGTATAAACAGAAATACTCACTTAGATTTGAAATTGCCTATCGACATGTTTATTCTACAGCAAATGCATTTCACTAACCGTAAGATGAAAACACACACTATTTATTCCATTTGTTTGAGATATCAGTATATTCTGAAAAGCTCTAGAATCCTACTTTCAGAGAATCTGTCTACGATAAATTTATTGAAACGGATAATATTCAAAATCACCAATTGATTGCATAGTTCTTACGTAAGACTATGTAGACTTAAATCTAAAGTTGGTTCTCATGTACTAAATTGTTGTAGTGTTACTGGCAGGTAGGTAATCGATAATCAGATTATTCTCCGACGAATAAGTTTTATTCTTTCATTTGAACAAATAATTTTTTCAGTTAAATATTTATTATAAGTTACGTGAGTTTGATGATAGCTTCCATCAGCGTCTGGAATTTGTGGATGTCAAACACCATATTTTGTCTCAATTTAGGATTCCTCTTAACAAATACCCATGTATTAGAGTGTGCGTAATATCTTTGAACCATTGAGTCAGAACCAAATCGTTGTCATCCTGAACCTTATTTCTCAGTGTTGCATGATCGTCACTGCATTAAGTTATCTCGAGTGGAGTTTGACTGACTCCATGATCAAAATTTCTTAGTCGAACTTCAAGATTTTATGAGCAAAATATTTGTGTTTTCGCTTCTGTACACCTGTCCCAAGTATTGTCTTGGGTTATGTAAACCGTTTGACAATTACAAATGATTCTTACCTCCACCTAAATCGTGATCCTTAATCCTAAAACACACCGACCGGTTGTCATTATACTTTACGAATAAACTAATCAGGTGACGGCTCTTGGATTTTTGAGAGAAATTCTATCACCCACTTTTCTATACAACATTTTACAGTATAGCTGATGTCAGTTCAGAATGAAATACCTAACACTAGGCGCTTAATCCTTGTCCTAAATATCTAGATCTAACGAGGAAAACTATGTGAATTGTTAAACGTCTATGTAAGTCTGTAGGAGACGGATAAGCTGTATTCAGAGGGTCAAATTTATGTCGCTGTTTGTTAGGTTTATAAGTAGAATGATCCGTTTGGAACTTTGGTAGATTTATTAATCATGTGAGATCACTTAGCACTCTCTAGTCTTCTTTTTTTCATTTGCCACTTAGGATGGTCCTAGCTTTCGGTGCTCAAGTAATACGCGGTATATTAAAAAGCCAAGCTTCCAGATATAACAAATAGTAATAGTTGTAGCGGTTCGCATCTAGTTAGAAGTTGTTTTGTGTAGTAGGGGAGTATGTAGAGTGACGTGAGTGAAAGGAGCTGGAAAAGAGTAGAACAAATGAAGGGATTAGCCGAAAACCTGTCAAGCGCACTAAATGCACTTACATTTAACAAAGAAAGTAACAGAGGACAAACCAGTAATAACACAAACCTTGGTTTAAGACAATCTGGAAACCGAATCCAGAAGCAGATAGGTTAACCCGTTACATAATAATAACAACCATTAATTCAATTTTTGTATGACATCGTATCTTATTCATTTTGTAGAATCATTTTTGTCTCAAGAACTACATTTGTTCAACTTTTTTTTAGTGGATATGTCGCTCAATTTCGTGGATTAGTTGAAGTTGGACATTGTCACCGTTAGATGCAAGCTCAATGGTGCTCACGCGCGAGACTGTTAGGTCTTTGGTTCAAATCTTGCAAGGCGAGATCGTGGATACACACAGCTGAGACGTCTCACAACAGGACAAAACAATCGTCCAGTGCTTTTAGATTTTCCATGGTAGTCTAATTTCAATGGACTCATGATCTCAATCATTGAACTTTGTATTTATCGTTTGAAGTTATACATTTTGAAACAAATAAAACATGTTTTTTTTACAATTGTGAAAGCTTTTGATCAATGTTCAATTTTTGTTTACTTGAATCATCTTTAAGAATGTCGCCTTCATAAATTCATCTTCAATAAACAATTTCATTCATTTATAAAAACGATTTAGAAAAGAGAGTTTCATTGGTTATTTACTTTATATTTTCAGCAAGGTATACAATTAGTTAGTTTGTTTGTTATTACTGACTACAATGAGACTAAATGAATTATGGGTGTTTTGTTTACCATGGATAATGGAGATTATTTAGACGTATTAAGTATTACTGAAGTATGATTGATGTGATTATTGTAAATACATCGTATTCGACAAGTATTAACATATTAACATTCGAATTTGCCTTCAACTACATAGTATCAAACTAGTTTACATGAGGTCTTATTATATTCATAATGTTGTTGTTGTTGGAGTAAATCATTATTAATTACAGAACTCAACTGTATTATAAACAAAGATGGATAGTGAATAGTAATGAAATCTAGGACTTGCTCTACTTCGTCCTATCTGAGACTCGTTAACTGGATGTACCTGCGTCTCAGAGTTGATATTCACTCTAACTACCTGTTGTGAACAGGGAAACAAGAAACCTTGACAAGCTACGAAAGCTATTTTCTTGGGACGTTATTTCATTTTATTCAAAGCTTGTTAAACACTGACATTTATTTTTGTCCCTATTTTATTCTGCAGAACATGAGCTTTCGTTTGATGTATGATTCATTGCTATACCCCTTTTTGTTCTGAAGCTATTGTAATTTAAACATAATATTTTGCACCTTATTTTCTACTCTAATTCTCAGCTTTGGACATAATTGTATTTTTCCAAATTATTGTACGTTGTGGTCAGGATATTAACTTATTTATTCATGTACCTTTTTGCACTAATCTGAATTCAGAGAATTCAGAGATTTCACAGGAAATCTGGATATCGCAATACAGTCAATAGTGTCCCAACTGTATTGTCTTCTTTCATTCGCGTGCTTGCCAGCCAACCAGGTACTTACTTACTTACTTACGCCTGTTACTCCTCGTGAAGGAGCATAGGCCACTCACCAGCATTCTCCATCCAACCCTGTCCTGGGCAATCCTTTCCAGCTCCGTCCAGTTGTAATTCATCCTTTTCATATCTGCTTCTATTATCCGACGCAATGTGTTCTTTGGCCTTCCTCTTTTTCGCTTCCCTTCAGGGTTCCAAGTTAGGGCTTGCCTCGTGATGCAGTTTGACGATTTGCGTAATGTATGTCCTATCCATTTCCATCGTCTTTTCCTAATTTCTTCTTCAGCTGGAAGTTGGTTTGTTCTCTCCCACAGAAGGCTATTGCTGATGGTATCCGGCCAGTGGATGTTGAGTATCTTGCGTAGGCAGCTATTTATAAATACTTGTACTTTCTTGATGGTGGTTGTTGTAGTTCTCCAAGTTTCAGCTCCATACAGTAGAACTGCCTTGACGTTCGTATTGAAGATTCTCACTTTGATATTGGTTGAAAGTTGTTTTGAGTTCCATATGTTCTTCAATTGTAGGAATGCGACCCTTGCTTTGCCGATCCTCGCCTTTACGTCTGCATCTGAACCTCCTTGTTCATCGATGATGCTTCCCAGGTATGTGAAGGACTCTACATCTTCCAGAGTTTCGCCATCAAGAGTGATTGGATTGCTGTTCTCCGCTTGAATTTGAGGACCTTGGTTTTCCCTTTGTGTATGCTGAGGCCTACTGATGCAGAGACTGCTGCTACACTGGCTGTCTTCATCTGCATCTGTTCGTGTGTACGTGATAGGAGGGCTAGGTCGTCTGCGAAGTCCAAATCGTCTAATTGATTCTGAGCTGTCCATTGTATTCCGTGTTTTCCTTCAGATGTTGAGGTCTTCATAATCCAGTCGACCACCAGAAGAAAGAGGAAGGGAGAGAGTAAACAGCCTTGTCTGACTCCAGTCCTTACTTGGAATGCATCTGTCAGCTGTCCTCCATGCACTACTTTGCACTGTAGTCCGTCGTATGAGTTCCGGATAATGTTGACAATCTTCTCAGGAACTCCGTAGTGTCGAAGAAGTTTCCATAATGTCCTCCTATCTACACTGTCGAATGCCTTTTCATAATCAATGAAGTTGATGTATAGTGATGAGTTCCACTCAACTGATTGTTCGACGATGATCCGTAGTGTTGCAATTTGGTCTGTGCACGACCGATCCTTACGGAATCCAGCTTGTTGATCTCGAAGTTGGGCGTCTACTGCATCCTTCATCCGGTTCAGCAACACTCTGTTGAAGACTTTCCCTGGTATTGACAGTAGTGTAATGCCTCTGTAGTTTTCACATTTGCTCAGATCTCCTTTCTTTGGAATCTTGACGAGGTGTCCTTCTTTCCAGTCCATCGGCACTTGTTCCTCCTCCCAAATCTTTTTGAATAGAAGGTATAGCATGCTTGTGGTTGCTTCGATGTCTGATTTCAGTGCTTCAGCTGGTATGTTGTCGGGTCCTGCTGCTTTCCCGTTCTTGATTTGTCTGACGGCCATTCTAATTTCTTCCGTCGTTGGTGGGTTGACATCTATAGGAAGATCTATGTGTGCTGCTTCGATGTCCGGTGGATTCATTGGAGCCGGCCTATTCAGGAGTTCCTCGAAGTATTCTACCCATCTGTTACGCTGTTGTTGAATTTCGGTGATTGGCTTGCCTTCTTTGTCTTTGACCGGCCTCTCTGGTTTACTGTATTTCCCTGCTAGTTTCTTCGTTGTATCGTGAAGCTGTTTCATATTTCCTTCTCTAGCAGCTTTTTCTGCCGTCGTTGCTAGTTCTTCCACGTATTTCTTCTTGTCGGCTCTAATGCTCCTCTTCACTTGTTTGTTTGCTTCTATGTATTCAGCTTGTGCTTGGACTTTCTCTGCTCGTGTTCGGCTGTTGTTAATTGCTGCCTTCTTGTTCTTCCTTTCTTTGATCTTGTCCAGTGTTTCTATAGAGATCCATTCCTTATGATGGTGTTTCTTTAGGCCCAGAACCTCTTGACACGTTGAAGTTAATGCTTCCTTGATGCCTTTCCAGTTGTCCTCCATAGTAGTTTCTTCTTCTTTCAGTAGATCTTGTAAGGCTTGGAACCTGTTGTTGAGAGCTATCTTGAATTCATTGAGTTTGTCAGTATCTCGAAGGAAGGCTGTATTGAACCTTTGTAGTGCTGTTTGTCCACTTGTCCAGTTCTTTTTTAGCTTCAGTTTTAAATTGGCTACAACTAGGTGGTGATCTGAAGCTACGTCAGCACCTCTCCTGGTTCTCACATCTTCCATTGTCCTTCGGAATTTTTTGTTGATGCAAATATGATCTATTTGGTTCTCTGTAGTGTGGTCCGGTGAGATCCATGTAGCCTTGTGTATACGCTTGTGTGGAAATATTGTGCCTCCTATGACCAATTTGTTGAATGCACATAGATTTGCAAATCTTTCTCCATTTTCGTTTCTTTCTCCCAGTCCATGTCGTCCCATAATATCTTCATATCCAGTGTTGTCTATTCCGACTTTGGCATTTAGATCTCCCATCAGAATAGTTAGGTCCTTTCTTCGGCATTTCTCAATGATTGACTGCAGCCGCTCGTAGAACTGATCTTTAATGTCGTCGTTGCTATCATTGGTGGGTGCATAACATTGGATAATATTCATTAAGATCCCCTCCTTCTTTGTTTTGAATGATGCTTTGATGATTCTGGATCCGTGAGACTCCCATCCTACAAGTGCATTTCGTGCTACTTTGGACAGCATAAGAGCGACTCCCTGAGTGTGTGGAGCATTTTCCTCTTCGTGACCGGAGTATAGCAGCATCTCTCCCGTAGCTAGCCTTTTCTGTCCAGCTTGGGTCCAGTGGGTTTCGCTGATTCCCAGTACTGCTAAGTTGTATCTCCTCATTTCCATTGCTATTTGACTGGTCTTCCCGGTTTCCCACATTGTTCGAACGTTCCATGTACCTATAAAAATTTTTGCTCTGGTTGTTAGAAGGGGCATCGGCCTCGTGGCTTCCGAAGGAACTCGGCTTTCACCATGAAGCGTCATAATTCTTCTAACTGAAGACCTTCTAACTCCCAGGGCAGAGTTTAAATGGTTTGGATTATTTTTTCTGGTAAGCGTTTTTTTAGCGAGTTAGTTTTCTACGGGATGGGGACGCTAACCCCATGCCCAACCCTCCTCCTTTATCCGGGCTTGGGACCGGCAGTAACCCTGTTAGAGCTACAGGCGGAGTTAGCCAATCAGGTGCTAGAATAGTTTTTCTCTCTACCCCACCTCGAACTTACGCGTACTAGCCTCAAGGTGAAACCGATCGGCCTATTGCGTCAAGGTCTTAATCTAGAGTAGACAGATCAAGGTCATAACAGTGTCATTCGCTTACGTTATCTACTTCGCTACTGAGTCCTGATAACCAATTGTTTGTACAATGGGGTGAAGTTTAAATTCATTTGGATTCCACTGATAGCCACTATTCATCATTGCTTATAATGCTTGTGAATTAAGGTAATATCGAAGCAATACACACAATGTGCACATATGTCAATAAGAGACTGTTCAATTGCAGTGCTAAACATCAATGGGAAGATTTAAGTAAACAATACCAAGTGAATTTCAACTACATTAGTTTAACAAAAGTTGTATATCGAAGAATATAACGTTCGACTAAACTATTGATTTGTTTGTAACTTTATTAAAAGTTCTTTGAATTCTACAAAATACAATCTAAAGTGTTATTTATCATACTTGGAGATCTATATAGAACAAAATTTAACTAGAATGATATCAAACTTATAATACTTCGTAACTAGATGTTCTTGAATACACACGACAAGAATGTGGAATAAAAAGAAACTAAAATACTACCTTAGAAAGGACAGTATATTTGTTTGAGGACGGAAGTAGACGATAGGTATATTGCATTAGGTGGTTAAAGGAGATCTTAAATAAATAAACCACACACTACACATAATTGATTAATAAAAACAGTGTTGACGTATCACTTTTTATATTCTCCTAGTTTAATCCGTTAAAACCAGTTCCATCAATATTATGTCCATGATAAAATGTCATTTCATACTTATTTTAAAATAATTTTTATACAATTGAGCCCTGGTACTACCAAGAGTGGGGAAAGTCAGTTCTCCCTCACGAATGCTCTCAAATGGCCACATACATACAGCTACCACCAGGGAAGTCCTATTCACTGCCTTCTCGTGGCGGGGATGTTGTTTATGAAATTGAGAAGACAAAAAAACGAATGTCCGGCGCTGTAACCAGGTTAATGGATAGGGAGGATCCAACTAGGGGTGCTGGAAAACCCTAATTCCAAACCAATGGTGTACATGATCTCCAGGATCCTAAGCAAATAAATAGCGTATGAACGTATTGTTGTTCACTGCCTACCATAGGACTGCATTTCCTTACGTTGTTCCACTGCCTTATGGATTAGACCTTTGGGTCAAAGGTTCCGGGTAAGGTGAGCGTTATTTTAGCGAGTTAGTTTTCTACGGGATGAGGTCGCTAACCCCATGCCCAACCCTCCTCCTTTACCCGGGCTTGGGACTGGCAGTAACTCTAGAAGAGCGACAGGCAGAGTTCCGGGTAAGGCATCCTAAGAAAACGAGTTGCTTCGGTTCGAGTACCCGGGCAATGTACCAACCCTCACATAAATCGAAAGATGATTTGTGTGGTGCATATCTACTTGGTGCCTCCTTTTACCAATATTTATGTGTTTAAATAAATTATTTACTTATTTGAAAGGTGATATTTAATTCTATGACAACCGTCAATGAATAATGAGATTCTATGTTTTCTTCTTTTTATTTTAGACAAGAATTATTAAGGAACATGAAATATTTTGAGTATATTGGAAAATTGATTTTCTTTCTTGTTTCTTAGTATGAAGCCAAAAAGAAAATTTGGTTAAACAGTAGTGAAATAGAAAAAAGGTGATAAATTTTATTTGAATAAGTGAACTTACTTACTTACTTATGCCTGTTATCTCTCATGGAAATGGATAGGCCGACCACCAGAACTCTCTATCCAAGTCTGTTATGGGTAACCCTTTCCAGTTCTTCACAGTTGTTATTTATCCATTTGATGTCTGCTTCCAATTCCCGATACAATAATGTGTTCTTTGGTCTTCTTCTTTTCTGTTTCCCATCAGGATTCTAAGTTGGCACTTGCCTCGTAATATATTTTGATGATTTCTGTGATGCATGTCTTATTCACTTCCAACGTCTTTTCCTGAGTTTCTCCTCAGCTGGAAGCTGGTTTATTCTCTCTCACATTAAGCTGTGTAGTGACTCACATTTATCACGAGAACACGACTGGTTTAATAGAAACAATTATTATTATAACCAACTGTACCAGTGCTTGTTTTAATGTGCTTTTGTTTGACTGTGCTAATGACAGCTATATTTTACTTCCATACTTTTACTTACACTTTGATTGTGACTTCGCGCGAATTCGATTACGTTCTGTAACCAAGCTTGTATTCTGGCACGATCTCGGTATCCTTTCGATACTACGAGATCGCCAGCGAATATATATCTCGATTTGGTCCGTTAATTGCCTTCTGATATTTGGCTTCTCGGGGATCTTATGGATTTATGTGGTTACGTTCAACCCCCGCCTTCTGATCTATTTGGCACGTGTATTTTTGGTAGCGGTGTTCATAATTAATCTCAACTCGACGCCACGCTACAGCTGTTACTGATGGTATCCGGCCAACGGGTAGTGAGTATCTTGTGTAGATAACCGTTTATAAATACTTGTATCTTCTTGATGATGGTAGTGGTAGTTTTCCATGTTTTAGCTACGTACAGTAAGACTAACTCGACGTTCATACTGAAGATTATCACTTTGATATTGTTTGTTAGTTGTTTCGATTTCCATATGTTCTTCAGTTGTAGGAATGCTGCGCTTGCTTTGCCAATCCTCGCCTTTACGTCTACATCTGAACCTCCTTGTTCATCGATGATGCTTCCTAGGTATGTGAACGATCCCACATCTCCCAGAGTTTCTCCATCAAGTGTGATTGGGTTAGTGTTCTTAGAAATTTATCTCACATTCAGTAAAAAAAAAGTCAATAAAAGCTGAATGTTGAGACTAAATCTTCTATCTTGTAACACTAGTTCTAATGCAATGTAAAACGTAAGTAAAACATCTTAAATCGTAATCACTGTGATAAAGTAGACCGTTTTAAATATCTACCTTACATAAAGCTTTATTGATGTCTGTGATTCGGTAACATCCGGGAAATATTTTCTTTATTCAGAAGTAGCCATAAGATATGAACAAGTATTAGCTGCCAGCAAATACTTACCTAATAGGACAGTTCTTTTAAAACTACATTCGCGGATTAGACAGCTGATCTGTGTTTATAATCGTATACACACTATTGAGTAGGATGACAAGCACTGGATATATGTGAAACATACATCTATATGCCTATAATCCTCATCTATTCATCTTCTGACTTATTTGAAAACTATAGATAGGAAATGTTTTATTGAGAATTGTTAAACTTGATTCGGATATTCAACGGTATATACATGAACTCAAAGTGGCAAATGACTATGATAATTTACTAGAACATACAAATAATAGACAATGATTATTTGTGATAGTTTTACTGTAACAGTTAACTATAAGTGACCAACAGTTTAAAAAAATGTCAAGATAAATTGTCTGATTTGACATCAGCAGAACAATGAACACAGATACAGTATATCGATTTGAATCACTTTTAAAGAGAATTAGGAAATGTTATTGTTAGAACTTGTGAATCTGTGTGCCCTGTTTATTGGATAACGTAACGATACCGCCAATCAGGAAGCAGCGGCTTATCGATCGGAACAATGACGCGTAAATCCGTATGAGCAGCCTAGAGTCCTGATTGGTCTCGCTTCCTGTCTAGCCCAGCTAGTTGAGTCCAGAGCACCAATCTCAGCCTGTGCAATATGAATCATTATATTTCAAACATACTCGGTTTATATATCAACCAGACAGACCACAACGTACCATAAAATATGAAACGTTTATACAAGATTTAGCCAAATGTGGCTGTGAATGAGGGAGATAGTAATTAATAAACAGGCCATAACTCAAGAATGGTAAACTGCATAGTAATAGTCTACGGGTCAAATTAAAGCTTATAATAAGAGCGACATGAGTATGAACAGTTTAGTTGCATAACAATTATACGATAAAAATATACTCATAGTATTGGTCCGTAAATGGATCCCAAAAGTTACCATTCATTATTCTTATCGGGATATAACAGTTATGAAAAAAAAAGAACAAGAGGATAGTACTTCTTGTGTCAAGTCACTTAGACTTATGTCCACATTACAACTTCATCGTTGGTAAAAGTCAATGAACAGTAAAGAATTAGTGGTCAATCAGTAATAAACTTAATTCATCCATAATAAATAGATTTGTGTATATTTTAAATAGTGTATTCATCAAACAATTGTGTATTGTTTCTTTAGATGGTCCCTTGTGGATGGTTTCTCTTTTAATCAATCGATTATTGTCGTATGTATTGTATTAATTAAAAAATCACACTTAGTTAACCTGGTTGGTAACAAAAGGAATCATAGTTATGTACCTATTGTGATTTATAAATCATGGTAAATTGTTGAGCCACATGTTACACAATACACATTATTCATACATTGGTTTGTGATCATTCACATGGCCTTCATATTTTCTGATAGTAGGTTTGGGAACATGAGGAGTTAGCGTGTAAAAAAAGTACTTTAACACGGTTGACATCCTTGTTATTAATGAAAAAAGTTGACATAGCAACTGGCCATCGGAGTTTTTTTTCCAGAAAAACTGTCTTAGTTGTACAATGGTTGGAACAAATCATTTTGTGATGTTTGTTGCTTAACATAAACTTAGCACTAAAACACCAATGAAATTTTGGCATGAAGTTTCGAAAACCCAACGTATCTCAGAAAATTTATTACGAACAATATTCCACTTGTTGCCAGTTCATTCGATTACAAGTAAACAAGAAGTATAACTTAATAGGCATTTCCTATTTTATTGAGATCATGAACCGATCAACGTTAGACCATCATTAAAACCTGGAAGCACTGGACTGCCTTTTCCTCCTAGTATGGGACTCCTCAGAAGTGCTCACTCATGATTTCGCAAGCGGGACTCCAATGCAGAAACTTCGGTGTCGTGCGCGAATACTTAACCTCTAGATCACTGAGCCAGGATCCCACGCGCGTGATTGTGGATGTACACTGCTAAGGAATCCATAATAGGACGAAATGGGTGTTCGGTGTTTCCAGCTTCTCAATAATGGTCTAAAATTTATCTCAAGGAAACTCAACAGTCTCTGTAACCCCATAATGATATCATATTTTGTTTGCTTAAAATTCAAGCTATTTGTAACTGATTCAATTTAAAATGTTTTGGATTATTTCGCTCTTGATATCTTTGACTGAAATTTGATCAGTGTTGGTTAGTCTATGGTCATCCTGTGAGGATTGCACCTTTATAGCTTAGCAATAGTATCCAGGACACGCAACGTCTCGTCCTACTTGAAAATAGTCAGCTGGATGTAACTGCATCTCAGAGTTGAGGCCAACCAAGACTGATCAACTTTCAGTCAAAGATATCAATAACCGGATATTCCAAACTATTTCAAATTGAATCAAATCTCATACCTTTTGCAAAATTGAGTGGCTAGCTGAACTCAGTCGATAATTGGATAACGGATGGTGTTTGAAGCCAATGTTACTGTGTGAATGTCCCGGAGTGAAAATCAACTTTAGAATCCAGATACATCCGGCTGACGATTCTCAGATAGGACGAAACCTGCGTCCTGCATACCACCGTTAGCCACATCCCATCTATTCCATATCTATTTATAGTTATTTTGTATGTGTAAAACTTATTCTATTTTTTAATATCCGTACTTTGTTACCTAAAACTGTATGTATGTCTATGAAGAAACTTATCTGGCTTATTAAGTCTCATCTTGTTTCATTTATTGTCAATCTCATAGGGATGTTTACTCTCTGAAGTGTATCTCACCAACGATTGTTAATTTTAATAGTTGAATTCATGAGTCGATCTAACCTAAACCTCCATTGAAAACCCGGAAGCACTGGATGGCTGTTTTGTTAATTTTATCAAAATTATTTAACTGCTCTTATGTTATATCATTTTCAGATTCTTCTGTTCGATTCAGTTAAGATATGTACTTCTTACAGTATACCAAAATCACCATACAAATGAAGAGACTAAAGAAAGGTAAAAAAGGTCTGATTCGTCGAGCTGCAACACACTACAGAAATCATAGTTATAGATATTGTGATGTCTTTCTGACCTAGACAAGAACTTGTAGGCTGAGACTCTGAGTAGGTGAATAGTCATCTTCCTGCAGTAGAATGCTTTACTTATTTCATACTTACCATTTGACAATGGTATGTCCTGTAAGCAGTAGAAAGACATATATATATGTATACTCACTTAGGCTATCAGTAATTTCTTTGCATGACACTTCATGATGTTGGACTATTTTGTGGTATCAGTTGTAATTATTAGTGCTGTTATATGAAGTAACCATTATCACTGTTGCATTACCATTAAATATAAAAGAATATAATGTCTAGATGTAGGACAATAACCAGTAAAATGTGTTTAGTTGATTATTGGGATTTAACACTACTAGTTAATCTACACGACACATTTTTTTCTCACAGCAAGTGTTTGTGTGATGTAATTACACTTTTTTGCAAATGTATTTAGTATTATTCTTGAATCTATTAAACTCAAGTATCATATTGGTTACAACAATTGCAATTTTTAACAAGGAAAATATGTGAAACATACGAATTATACATACATGTATATACATAGTATTATTGTAAGTCGTGACCAGTGAAATTCACCCATATCGTGTATGAGAAATCTACCCACCGAAGACTACCAAGGATATTTGCACAATATAGAGAATTGGTTGAAGTTAGACTTGTGCACAACAAGAACTATATTCATTGGTTTAGACGTCAAGTCTTCGCATGCGACACTTAAAGTCCCGAGTTCGATTCCCTGCGGTAGGGTCGTAGACGCCTACTGCCACTGAGGAGTTCTATACTAGGACGAAACATTTATCCAATACTATCAAGTTTACAATGGTTATCTAACTTAGATTCGTTCGTGATCTAAAGAGAATTCTGTATTTGAAAATATTTCCAATACTTAGAATTCCCTACCAAAAGTGATCATAAGTATCAAAAAGAGTTGTGTAAGATATTATTCAAATAATTAAGGTGATGATAAGAGCTATGAACGTATATATTTAACAAGAGTGTAAATTAATCCTGTAAATAAAGTGGTCTTCAGTTTGACTATAATAACGATCGGAACAGGATAGAGTAAATGATTAGTAACCAGAGTAGTATCCAATATCACATCTGTCTAGTCTTTGGTGTTTGTCGAGCTCTATCGACCAAGTAGCGAAGAAGCTACATATCTAATTGATTCGACATCACATAGACTACTTTTTCGTTGGGTGCACTTTCAGCAGTGAAAATGGGTGACAGAATTCTAAATCTCATAAGGAGTATCAGTTCCCTGGGATTTTGAGTACTTCTTGCTGACAAGTGTCAATTAACGTGAAACCTAGGTCAATAACGGATTTCTTACAGGCTACTTCAAGCCACCTAAGACTGTAAATATCTTTGAAGTAGCACCAATAATTATTAATTTGTATTTCCCATTTAGTGAATAGCAATGAATATTATCTAACTAAATGCCCAAATATTTTTTAAACCACCGAATATAAATCTCATTGATATCATAACTATTGAAAACCTGAAAGCACCGGATGACCGTTTCTACCTGGTATGCGACTGCTCAAAGGTGTGTTTTCACGATCCTGAAACTGAGAATCGAATCCAGAACCTTCGGTATCGCTCACGAACACTTAATCTCTAGACAATTTAACAGCTATCTAATGATGTACACCCCCAACTTTAATCAGTTTGCGATATTGTGAGATCATCTTCCATTGTTTTTGGTAGGTACCTTCCTCAACTCCGACTTAGTTGAATTCTATTGTTCACAGATTTTCCCTGGAACTCCAGAAGTTTCCCATTCACTAGTAAGCACATGGATCCGTATACTGATAACATAAAAAATGGATTTATTTCAGACGTTTATGCATCTTTAAATTATTAGTTGTGTATCACGGAGGTTTAAAGTTATTTTTATGTAGAACTGGCCAATCATGTAACTTAATCGATTAAAGTGGTTGGAATACATAGTAAATGTATGTCAAGCCATCAACTAGCCCAACTCAGTACATTGGTTTTAATAGATACTTTAGTAAGTGTAGACATACCAAGAAATAACATAAGTACATAAAGTCATTGACTGTTATTTTGAATTGGGTAAAGTCAGTGAGATAATCATGGTCAGTAAATGAGGATCTTAGGTGACATAATTAAAAGTCAGTCATAATAAGCTAAGTGTATCTTCATTGAATTCCTATTCTTGGTGTTTTTACACTCCCCTATGTTGACAGGTATTGTTAGCTAATATAGGAGCAAGAGGTGGACAAACCAAGACATAAAATCAGTTCATGAAACTACTAACTGATGGTTTGAGACATGTTACAAAATATAAAGTGTTTGGTGGGCTCCTAGAGAGAACGAATATTAGTGATTGGAGATGTCAGGTGATGTAGATCAGAACCCATCAAGATGGCACAAGTGTATTCACCGTTTCTTTTCCTCTTGATCTTGAATTCCAGTATCCTTTCATACATTGCTTTTCACTGTATCTTTTAGAACAAGATACTCAGTGTTTAATCTTTCTCATTTCCATTAATATTACATTATTTTCAACTTATTTCGTTCTGTTAATGTGGCATGGGAACTTAAGCTGACGTACACATGTAATAGGCTTTAAGTTGATAATAACTGATAACTAACTTATTTAAGATGGATCCTAATAAACTATTTCCCTGATACTACAGTGATTTAGTCAAACTCGATTGCACGATTCATATAATTCATTTACCGAATATAAGTTGAAACATATGGCTTTGAGCAGCTACGTTGTTTGTATCAGGTCTGTTGACTGCTTTCATCTACCAATCGTATGTTATGGATTCTAAGCTCAATAGACCTTACATTCACACCTTAAAGAAACCCACATCATAAACTCACTTTATATTTTAAAAAATTTAATGTAAATTAAGTCAATTTATGATATATGACTTGTCTTAAGTTTTAATTCTGAAGGATGATGACTGTATTTATAGCAACTCATGTGTAATTCAGTTTGTTCTCATTTAATTCGGTTAAGCCCTTTTGTTAACTTATTTAAGGGACAAAGTCATCCGTACTATATAACAACTTATTGTACCTTTATTATTGTTGTGCTTGTATGAAATATGTATGCTTGAACATTGCTTACCGCCTATGCATATATTCATTCTGCTAACTTTATTATTAGCTGCTTAATTGATTCGATGATCCATTCATTTCCCTATATATTATACATGCACATTTAACACTCGACACTCTCTACACTCTCGGTTCGATGACTCATTCATTCGTCTCTGCTTTATGGTCGGAGTTACCTGCTAATGAAACTGTAGTCGCTGCTTCTCTTTTCCTTCTGATTTCAAACACCGTTGAGGATTGTATGGTAATGGTTACGAGGGTGATTGGTCAATGAAGCACAGCCAATACAGAACTGATAACCCCGATGTGCGGACAGGAAACGACTTTCGACAAGATAATGGAATTACGAAAATTCAACGTACTTCGGCTCAATTTGGATTATCATATGGACTATAATCATAACTGCGGATTTATTATATTACTATTTTAATTACACGTACATTATTTTACAAACATTATTGGACGTGACGATAATAATCATAATAAATAACGATTATTCACAAACAATTGATATATTGGTGCAATTTAGTAGGTCTGTTCTATATTATAAATTGCACCATTTGTTATTATCATTGTTTTTGTCCGTCCGGTTTTCTTTATGACAGTTACATTATATCCGTGTGCTACTTAAATTTTTTATAAACATGTCTTCCGAAAACACTGTCAAGTTTACAGCGAACCCTGTCCGTGAGGTTTCTTAATCTTCCTGTCACCTCTTTTAAAGTCACCGACCGAAAGCTTTGGTTTATTAGACTTGAAAATTATTTTATGGCTAACCGAATTAACTTACAAAGAGATAAATTCGGCCTCACAAGCACACTTCCTCCAGACGAAGTAGCAGATAGCGTACGAGAAGCGTTAGCGAAACCAGACACTGAGCAGCCATACGACGTGCTAAAGCAAGCAGTAATTAAAACTCCCTCTCTCTAAGTGACCAACAAGCTGTTGAACAGCTTCTTAATCAAGTGCAAATGGGGGATAGAACTTCGTCACAGCTAAAAAGTTATATGAAAAGTCTGCCAGGCGATAGGCAAATAGACAATAACCTGTTTTACCAATTGTGGATTCGCTGACTTCCGTCAAATATACAGCAGATCCTAGCCATTGGAGATACGGACGCCGATATAGACAACATAGCAAAAATAGCCGATAGAATATACGAAAGAACCAAGCAAACAAGCCCTCCGTTACACAGCGTGACGATAGATGATAGACTTGATACTCTACAGAAAGAGGCAAATGTTTTGTGCTGCAAGCTTACAGAATTAACACAGAGCGAAAAGCCACAAAGATCACCACAATATCGCTCGCACGATAGAAACCGGTCAGCTTCTAGAAGGCACACAGCTCCCTTGATATACTGGTATCATCAAATGTACTGCTATAGAGCTAGGAAGTGTTTACAACTTTGTAGATTTAGCATAAAAGGTAAGCGATACCCACGATTGTCAATGGCGACGGCATCAACGAACATAATGCCTCCAAATAGTCTCCTGTTTTATATACAAGACCGAACGACAGGCGCGCAATTCCTAGTTGATATGGGAGTGGAAATCAGTGTAGTACCTCCAACAAGCGAGGAGAGAAGAAACAATAATGCGTCACTAGTACCAAGAGCAGCGAACAAATCGGATATCAAGACATACGGGAAACGAAAGTTGTCCTTAGATTTCGGACGAGGCACTTCGTACCGCCGGGACTTTGTCATAGCAGATGTATCAGTGCCCATAATAGGCATCGATTTCTTATGTAACTTCGATCTACTAGTAGACTCGCGGCGTCACAGACTTATAAATGGTAGTCATACCACTTCGATAAGAGGAACACTTACGGAAGCCGTTTCCATGAATCTAGTGATAGACAAAAGCCGCGGTGATCCATATAAATTGTTGTCAAAGGAATTTCCCGAACTCGTGAAAGTAACATACAAGAAGATTAGACCCAAAAAGACTAGCAATTGTAAAACGGGAATTTGACAAGTTGATGAGGCTTGGCAGTGTAAGGACTTCGGACAACCCGTGGGCATCCCCATTACATATGGCCCCAAAAGAGAGTGGAGAAGTTAGGCCGTGTGGAGACTACCGAGCACTTAACAAGCAAACAGTAGCCGATAGATATCCTATACCGCTCATCCAAGATCTTACCTATAGTATAGAAGGCGCTACTGTCTTCTTGAAGATCGTCTTAGAGAATACTATCACATTCCTGTTGCTCCACAAGACATACCAAAGACAGCGGTGACGACACCATTTGGGCTGTATGAATTTCTGCGCATGCCTTTCGGACTGACTAACGCAGCACAAACCTTTCAACGGTTTGTCGACCAGGTCATCAGAGGTTTACCTGGAGTATACGCATATATCGATGATTTACTAGTAGCCAGCGCCACTAAGGATGAACAGTTATTCATGCGACTGCGAGGACACGGTATTTCATTAAACATTGAGAAGTGTGAATTTGGAAAGGAATCCTTACAGTTCCTAAGTCACATTGTAACTTCTCAAGTCATTACACCAATAGCAGCAAAAGTCGACGCCATCAGAAATTATCCGCTACCCGACATATGGGAGAAATTACGACGATTTCTTGGGTTAGTAAATTATTACAGAGGATTTATTCCGAATTGTGCGGCAATATTGCAACCATTAACGGATGCGTTACGGGGACACGCCCGGACATTCCATTTATCACCAGAGGCGATACAAGCATTCGAGCACGCCAAAGAAGCAATAAACAAAGAAATGACACTAACTAGACGAAAGAGCGAAACACCATTAGCTATCATGACGGATGCATCAGATGTGGCAGTAGGAGCCGTTTTACAACAATTAGTAAATGGCATATGGGAACCGCTCTCATTTTTTCGAAAAGACTGAATCCGACACAAACGAGATATAGTACTTTCGGAAGAGAACAGCTAGCAATTTACTTATCAACAAAACATTTCCGTCATATGGTCGAAGGCATAAATTTTACCATTTAAACAGACCACAAACCACTTACGAAAGCATTAAGCGCAAAGCATGACAATTATTCTCCGAGGGAGATCCGACAGTTGGAGTTCATTTCACAGTTCACCTCCGATATACGATACATTAAAGGACAAGAAAACGACGTAGCTGACGCACTGTCAAGAGCAACGATAAACACGCTTATTGCAAGTGGCATCGATTATAACGGTCTGGCAAAGTTGCAAGAGAGAGACATTGAACTAAATAAACTCAGATCCGATGGTACGACATCTTTAGTGTTCGAAGAAGTGTGGTTCGGTAAAATGAAAGTAATATGTGATACATCGACAGGCCGACCGCGACCATTTATCCCGAAATCATTGCGACACAAAATATTTGAGAGTATGCACAACATTTCGCACCCAGGAATAAAAACCAAAATAAAGCTGATCAGTGAACGATTCGTATGGACAAACATGAATCACAATGTGTGTAATTGGACACAAGCATGCATGAAGTGTTAAAACGTCAAAGTACATCGTCATACTAGCTCCGCAGTGGGTCCATTTTCACATCCAGACACTAGATTTGAACATATACACATCGATATTGTAGGACCACTGCCTGTTTCGAATGGATACAATTATATCTTTACATGAATCGACAGGTTTACACGGTGGCCGGTAGCAGTACCTATAAAAGACACCTCAGCCGAATCGGTAGACAAAACCCTAGTTGAAAATTGGATTTCTTACTACGGCGTACCAACAATTATCAAAATTGATAGAGGAGCACAATTCGAAAGTCGACCCTTTCAACAGCTTACAGAACTCCTCGGTAATAAACGAATCTTACCATCCAATGGCAAACGGAATGGTCGAACGCCTACATAGGCAGTTAAAAGCGTCCCTTACATCCGTCATTGTTAACAACGATTGGGCCAATAAGCTTCCGCTAGTAATGTTAGCTCTAAGAGCAATAATTAAACATGACACGGGATGTTGCCCAGCCGAGTTGGTATACGGAACTACTCTACGGCTACCCGGAGAGTTTTTCACTTCAAGTAACTGTGTTCCGACTGATGTAACCAACTATGTACGACGCCTGAGAAAGCACATGAACGATCTAAAAATAAAACCTCCCAGACCACAACAATGACGAGTATTCAAACCACAGGAACTGCATAACAGCACTCACGTATTCATTAGAAGAGATGAAGTACAACCACCTCTACAACCGAGTTACGACGGCTCATTTACAGTGATAGCGAGGACAGATAAAACGGTTACCATAGAAAAAGCTGGGAAGACAGATGTAATCAGCATCGATCGAGTGATACCAGCTTTCATCGATAGAGATATCCAATCAACTAATACAAACTCCTCGAAGATGGTCACACACGAGTCTCAAGAATCAACGACGCTAACGCAGCAAAAAGACGAGACTCCTGTAACAACAAGATCTGGCCACAGAGTAAGATGGCCTCAACGCATGGTTCTTCCAGTTCACAATTCCTTTCTATTTGCCTCCTCTATTCTCCCTAACTATATATTTTTAATCTTCTGCTGCCAACCATTCAACTTTTGATTAGTGTTACATACTATTTACGTCTGATGACATAAGTAGCATACACCACAAATATACATTTGGAATTATGAACATATTCTATAGTGTAAACATTTTACAACAAAGCTTTCCAAACTTCTACAAACTGAATAAATATAATTCTTCATATTCAAATGATATTTAAAAAAAGAACTATACTGCTCTCATTCAAATATGTAGTCGCTGTGCTTCATTGACCAATCACCCTCGTAACCATTACCATACAATCCTCAACGGTGTTTGAAATCAGAAGGAAAAGAGAAGCAGCGACTACAGTTTCATTAGCAGGTAACTCCGACCATAAAGCAGAGACGAATGAATGAGTCATCGAACCGAGAGTGTAGAGAGTGTCGAGTGTTAAATGTACATGTATAATATATAGGGAAATGAATGGATCATCGAATCAATTAAGCAGCTAATAATAAAGTTAGCAGAATGAATATATGCATAGGCGGTAAGCAATGTTCAAGCATACATATTTCATACAAGCACAACAATAATAAAGGTACAATAAGTTGTTATATAGTACGGATGACTTTGTCCCTTAAATAAGTTAACAAAAGGGCTTAACCGAATTAAATGAGAACAAACTCAATTGCACGTGAGTTGCTATAACTGTGCAGTTTTAATTATAATTGACTCCCGGAATTCAAATCAAATTAATAAGTTATCACAACCTGGTGTTTTTATTCATAAAGAAACTGTGGGGAAACTATAATTTATGGATGACATTTGAGTGACACTAAACTGATCTTGAGAGTCTTCACCTAATAACTAGGACCAAATGAGGATTAAAATTAGTGTGAGAAATCCAAATTATAATTTACAGTTGATGGTTAAGGTTAGGAATTAGATTTAGGGTTTTCATCACGAATTGACTCTCTTTAGCCAAATGGATGAGTGAATTTCGCGTCGAAATCCGTGACCTGTTATCTTATACCTGAGTGGTTCGTCCATAAATTATAGTCCCGCCGAAACTGTTTTTTTTTTCAACCTGTAATTGTTCTGACAACGGGAATGATCATTTTAAGTAACATTTTTTTCATTTTATGGATGATCACAATTCAGTGAGTTCAATGTAAAATTCCTATTGATTTATGTCGTTAAAAATTCCTCATCATATTACATAAAAGATTCATCTTTTGTAATCTTTTTATGAAGACTGATTCTATTTAATGGGGAGGGGATTTTGATGAATTGACGTTAGTTGGGGAATCTATGAACAACAGTAAAGAGCGGACGCTGTTTGTCCTAGTATATGGGGTCAATAACATCATGCAAACCACCGCCTTAAATGATCACATTGAGACTGATAAATTTCTGTTCAGACTAATTTATCGGGATCATGGGACGATATGGACTGGAAGAGAAGAGCGAAAATGGGGAAAGATTTGCAAATCTATGTGCATTCAACAAATTGGTCATAGGCGGGACAATCTTTCCACACAAACATATACACAAAGCCACATGGATCTCACCGGACCAAACCACAGAGAAGCAGATAGATCATATTTGCATCAATAGAAAATTCCGAAGGACAATGGAAAATGTGAGAACCAGGAGCGGAGCTGACACAGCTTCGACACTATGGAGTTCCTGTGAAGATTGTCAATATTATCCGGAACTCATACGACGGACTACAGTGCAAAGTAGTGCATGAAGGATAGTTGACAAATGCATTCCAAGTAAGGACCGGAGACAGACAAGGCTGTTTACTCTCTCCCTTCCTCTTTCTTCTGATGGTCGACTGGATTTTGAAGACCTCGACATCTGAGGGAAAACACGGAATACAATGGACAGCTCAGAACCAGTTAGACGATTTGGACTTCACATATGACCTAGCCATCCTGGAAGATGTAGAATCCTTCACAAATCTGGGGAGCATCATCGATGAACAAGGAGGGTTGGATGCAGACGTAAAGGCAAGGATTGGCAAATCAAGGGCCGCATTCCTGCAATTGAAGAACATATGGAACTCAAACAACTGTCTGTCAACCAATATCAAAGTGAGAATCTTCAATACGAATGTCAAGGCAGTTCTACTATACGAAGTTGAAACTTGGAGAACTACAACAACCGTCATCAAGAAGGTACAAGTATTTATAAATAGTTGTCTACACAAGATACTCAACATCCATTGGCCGGATACCATCAACAACAGCCTACTTTGGGAGAGACGATGGAAGTGGATAGAACATACATTACGGAAATCATCAAACTTCATCATGAGGCAAGCCCTAACTCAGAATCCTGAAGGTAAACAGAAAAAAGGAAGGCCAAAGGACAAAATACGTCGAGAAATAGAAGCAGATATGAAAAGGATGAATAATAACTGGAATGAGCTGGAAAGGATTGCGTAGGACAGGGTTGGATGGCGAATGCTGGTGAGTGGCCTATGCTCCTTCACGAGGAGTAACAGTCTTAAGTAAGTAAGTAACCAGTTAATGATATAGCACGACGGTTATCTAGTGTTATCCGTAATGATTGTTTTTCTTGCAAGTTAATTTCACTGGTCTAACACTAAAGTCTTTGCCATCAGACCTGAAAAGCTGAAGTTTGATCTTTAATGGAGTTGTATACACTAAGTGCTGATTCATCTCATATTAGGACGAAACAGCTATTCAGTGCTTTATGGTTTCCGCTATAAACCAATGCTGTAAACCATCTGTTATTTTATGTTTATTAAATCTATTAATAAATTTTGTGTAGCTAGTTTCAAAATATTTTAGTTTTTACCCTTTTTACTATGACTGACTCCACCTAGAGCCCCTATGTGGCTACTGCTGGTCCCGAGCCCAGATAAAGAAGAAAAGTTGGGCATGGGGTTAACGACTCTATCCCGTAGATAACTAACTCGCCAAAAAATAATCTCTAACCAAATAATAATAATAATAATAATAATAATAATAATAATTCAAACGATGATTAACGGAAACTGTTTCCACTTGGTTACTGTTATATCTTGAAAGTTGATTTCTTGATATACCACGTACAACAGAACACTAGAACACCAAAACCCTTCCAAGTCTCAATAAGACGACAGGGGACTAATGAAAGGAATATTATTCTAAACAGTGTCAAATTACAGTACAAAATTGTCAGATATTTATAGTTTTTAGTAAGAACGAAATCATCATAACAGTCCTCCAATCCACATACAGGGGGCCTATTAGCATTATCCAATCGGGAAGCTACATGTAGGAATTCTAGAATATTCTTCCGAAAGGTGATTGGATGGAACATCTTCGGCTTCTTCTGAGCCTCCTACAGCTTCCTCGAGTCCACAGGTGGTCCGTCGTCACAGTTACTATTTCATAAATATGAATTTTAGATGATATTCAATCGAAACAAGCGTAAGACATACTAATGATTTAAGTTTCAAATATTTATAATCTATTTAGATTATTACCAAAACTATGACCATTTTTCTATGACATAGTTACAATAAAATTAAATGTGAATAAATCAGATATTTTTTTCCACAGACCAAAGTATAAAGTTGGCAACAAACAAGATTTTTTCTTCTTTTTTTTGGTATAGCACAATAAGTTGCGGAGTAACTAACTCTATATTCAGTAAAAAAAAAAACTTTTATACTTTTACCTTATAGGTAAAATTCTACGTAGATTTTAATCAAGATCAATCTTATATTTATATATTTCGGTATGTGAGCCCATTGATGATGATTCAGAAAAGTTTTATAGCCTAATTCAATTGTTAAATGATATTTGTATAGTAGTTGTCTGATAATCAGGTAGTTTGTTATGATTTGAGAAGCTAATCAATACAATAACCATGTGCTAAATTCACCAATCACAATTGTTTGATTATAGTTTGTTTGTTTTTTCTATCCTTCGTTTAATGGTACCCGATCGATATTCTCGAGTTCTAGAATTGATCAGCTATACGGATTGATCCTCATAGTTAAACTTGAGCAAATGGAAATTACATTTGTATTAACCGGCGAGATTATAATTTATGAATGAACCATACAGGTATAAGAAAACAGGTTACGGATTTTGGCGCGAAATTCACTCATCCATTCGATTAAATAGTTGTAGCATTATAACTGATGTCAGTTCGTGATGAAAACCCTAAATCTAATTCCTAACCTTAACCATCAACTGTAAATTATAATACGTATTCCTCACACTCACTTATAATCCTCATTTGGTTCTTGTTATTAGGTGGACACTCTTAAGATCAGTTTAGCGTCACTCAAATGTCATCCATAAATTATAGTCTCACCGCCTTAACCAATTATCAGTAAGTTTTACTTCTATTCGTTATCTTGATTCTAGAGACAAATCTTTCGAGAGGATATTAAATGACAATCTCAATTAACACAAACAAACCTAAAAGGCGCTATAAAAAGAATAGATCTACAAAATAATTCTGGAAGTTATCATTTCTTCAATCATCTTTCTACTATATCATGGCAATTTGGAATTCAATCCTATGGTTAAATATAGGCAGATACTTTAGGAAATGGCCGGGTTAAGATGAGATGTTTGTATATAGGGTTTTTAGGATGGTAATAAACTTCTCAGACACACTCTTCTTCAATAGACAATCCAAGAGAACAGTCTTGTTCAACGAATCGAACTTATGTAGCAGCTCGCCTATGGTGGAAACTCTGTTCTATCTAAACGATCCCGAGTCAATGACTGAACAAAAATTGAATGCTACCACCGAATACGAATACCGAAACAGTTTTTTTGGAACCACGTGACCATTCACACTGACTCCCTTCAACATGTTGCATAAAATCTTCATAAATCATGCAACTATAATAATTAGTTGGAAAATACAGTTCCTCAACTGGTTAAACGTTAATAGAAACACATTTATTAGTACATAAGGTAGGGCATATTACTGAATGTGTAGT
Source organism: Schistosoma mattheei (assembly GCA_944470405.2). Taxonomy (NCBI): domain Eukaryota; kingdom Metazoa; phylum Platyhelminthes; class Trematoda; order Strigeidida; family Schistosomatidae; genus Schistosoma; species Schistosoma mattheei. Next base: position 5,160,020 of record OX103950.1, read on the forward strand.
TTTCTCATTACGTACTAATTTAAATAAGAAAATCATTGAAGATCCGTAAGTATCAAGTAGATCTTTCATCCAAGCATATGAGATTCTTGGACCGTATTCATCTATCACCTCATTAGGTGGATTAAACAGATTTGTCTGTTTTAATCGTTTTGTGATTAGAGTATTTTATAAAGTGAAATGAATTTTTATGTTGAAACGACTTATCATTTACATACTTACTTGCTTACGCTTGTTACTCCTCGTAGTGGAGCATAGGCCGCCCACCATCATTCTCCACCCAACCCTGTCCTGGGCAATCTTTTCCAGCTCATTCCAGTTGTTATTCATCCTTTTCATATCTACTTCTATTTCTCGACGTATTTTGTTCTTTGGCCTTCCTCTTTTCTGTTTCCCATCAGGATTCCAAGTTGGCGCTTGCCTCATGATGAAGTTTGATGATTTCCGTAATGTATGTTTTATCCATTTCTATCGTCTTTTCGTAATTTCGTTATCAGCTGGAAGCTTGTTTATTCTCTCCCACAAAAGGCTGTTACTGACGGCATCCGGCCAATAGGACTTATCATTTGAGTAAATAAAAACCATTAACTACTGAATTCACTTTGTATTCTTTACTTGAATCTTCCCATTGATGTTTAGCACTGCAGTTGAGCAGTCTCGTATGGGCATATTGTCTCTTTATCGCTTGTCAATTAAGGCAATATTTATGCACTACACACAGTATGCATCAATCAGAAGATTCAAGTAAAACAATACCAAGTGAATTAAACTTCACCTCATTGCATAAACAAGTGGCTATCAGAATTCAGTAGCTAAGTCGATAGCATGATAGCGTTTGAAGCGAATGGTACTAGGTTCGAGTCTTAGAGTGGACATCAAATTTGAGATGCAGGTACATCCAGCTGATGAGTAAAATTAATTTTGTTCATGTTAATGTTAAAATATTCCTTTGAATAATCCATTTATATCAGATGGGTTTTGTAGAGATTGTAGTAATTTCAAAGGTCAAGATCATGAGTCAGTTGAAGCTAGACCACCATAGAAAACCTGGAAGCACAGCTTCAACTGACTGATGATCTTAACCATTGAAACTACTACAATCTCCACAAAACCCATCTGATATTAATAAACACATGCTCACTAGTGACTGGCTTCAAGAGGTATATTCTGGAGTTCTAGTGAGAAGTAGTATTCAGTGGAGTTCAATCAGGTCTGTTGTGAGATAGTAACTCACTGAAGACAATGTTGGATGTGTCGCTCAATTTCGTGGATTAGTTGAAGTTAGACATTAACACCGTCGGATGCCGGCCGGCCCAGTGGTCTAGTGGTTAAATGCTCATGCGCGAAACCAGTTGGTCCTGGGTTCGAATCTCACAGGGGGCGAGGTCGTGGATGCACACTGCTGAGGAGTCTCACAATAGGATAAAACGGCCGTCCAGTGTTTCCAGGTTTTCCATGGTGGTTTAACTTCAATTGACTCATGATCTTAACCATTGAAGTCTATTTATAATTTGACAAATGATTTAATGTAATTAGTCTGATTAAGTTTGTTTCAAGCTTAGGACAATATAATCGATAATGTGCTTACATAACTAACCTCATATATACACACATATAATGTCATAATTCATAATTGACAGAACTGATTTAGGTATGATTCATTGTTCAAACTAATTAATGACTCATATTTGTATGACACAATTTATAATCAATATAATATTGATTTATCTCTTACAGATATTGATATCATGAATGGATGGACGTTAGACCACCATTGGAAACTTGGAATTATTGGACCGCTGTTTCGTTCCAGTATGAAACTCTTCAGCAGTGCTCACCCACGATTTTGCACATGGGATTCAAACCCAAGACCGTCAGTCTTGTTATAACTTATCGACCACACCAATGACGTATAAATCTGTACAATCAGTGTAGAAACTTGATCGGTCTTTCTTCCCGCCTAGCTCTGTCTGTTAAATCTAGAACACCAACATCAACCTCTGCAATATGAATCCTTATATTTCAGACAGACTGGGATTATATACAAACCAAACAGACCACATCGTACCATAAAATAGAAAATAGCACTTTTACAAGATATGTCTAAGCAATGTCATCTTTGCAGTTGACTTCTCTGACGTTTCATATTGACTAGTTTAATAATCGTTAGGTATTAGCTCAGACGTAACTAGACAAATATATATATATATATATATATATATATATATATATATATATATATATATATATATATATATATATGTAATTATTCAATCAAGTCGTAAGGCATAGACTTCTCGGTTAAGATTCGTAAGGAAATCATTATGTATAGTAGAAGATATTGAGTAGGATAGCCGAAATTGTTTAGTTTAAAACTGTATTCCATGTGTTTAGATGTGTATCGCAATCGAAATCATATCCGTTACTATACTTCCCACCTCTCCGCATACTAACATAAGATATGGATACCTGGCCTGTCATATAACTGTGCTAGAATCTAGATTGTCTATTTTAAACCAATTAAAATATTGCCATTGGTCAGGTGATTTAAACAACACTATACTTCCAGAGTATTTTATCAATTTCATACTATTCCGAGGACAGAAACGTCTTCACACCAGCCTGTAAAAACAATAGATGATCATGAATATATACGAATGTATTGTATTATCATAATGTTGCTTTTAAATTTTTACTATAGACAACTTTGGATATTTGGTCGTAATCAATCCAGTTCTTTGAGCAACCATAATTTTGTGTTGATTGAAACTATAACATGATGGTGTGTATGTGTGTGAACTAATACGATTAGTAATGGCCTGGACTTTCATCGATAAACTAGTATTTGTAAATTAGAACTTTCTTGAAATGTCTATGGTCATTTGCCATTATTAAGCAGTGGTATGCTGAAACGTTTTCAGATTGCATCCAGTCGCTTGACGGTTTCTCAGATAATAAATTTATTCGTGGTACAGTTATACTTGATCGTGTTTAATTCAAGTGACGGTTGTATAGTTCTAGTATACGAAAGCCTAATATTTTCAGTTCACTCATAGCAAATGTTGAGTTAATCTGATTTATTGAATGTAAGACTTAAATGGTTATGTACAAAGTACTTACCAATGAATTACAAACATTACTTTACTTACGCCTGTTACTCCTAATGGAGCATAGACCGCCGACCAGCATTCTCCAACCCACTCTGTCTTGGGCCTTTTCTGGTTCCATTCAATTCTTGTTCATTTTTCTCATGTCTATCTCCATTTCCCGGCTTAATGTGTTCTTTGATCTTCTTCCCTTCCTTTGGCCTTGAGGATTCCATGTGAGGGTTTGTCTTGTGACGCAGTTTGGTGCTTTCCTCAATGTGTGTCCTATCCACTTCCAGCGCTTTCTGACCAGAAAAGAATTACAAACATTACATATATTGAAATATTATCGAATATAAATAAGAGTTGATTCGAGGCATAATGAAAGAGGATTTGATTTTATGGTATTCTGTTCACGTTGTTATTTTTGTTTTCTTACACACACACATGTTAACTGACCATATTAATATACAGTGGTCTTGAGTGCTGTAATTGACCATAGATGTCTTAGAAATATTGCTCACATCTTCTGGGATCACCTGGTAAGTAATAATGAGGTTAGACACAGGGTATTAGGGAATGATGATAAATCGGTTGATGAAGTTGTGAATTTTCATCGACTAAGATGGTTGTGTCACGTATTACGCATGCCCAACCACAGATTACCACTGCGCCCAATGCTGACTGGTTTTGGAGACTAGTGGAAAAAAGATAGAAGTGGCCAAACCAAAACGTTGCATTAGCACTTGAACTCACTAACTTTTGATCCAAGCCATGTTGGTAGATGCAGACTACTTGGTTGGGGTCCACACGGCTATCGTAACCAATGGTTGGAGACTCTTGGTGACGTAGCTCAGAATCGATCACAATGGCGTAGGTGTATACACTCTCTGTCTTCCCTTAAACCGTGAAATTAAAATTACTTCATTCCTCTCTTTCTACGAATTAATTCTATCTTCCTGTACTATATTCTTATATGCAATCTTTCTTTTATATATTACTATCATTGAAATGACTACTTTTATGAATTTGGTGTTCATCTTGTCTATGCTAATGAGGTGTGGCAACTTGGACCGATGTACATATTTGCCTGGTTCTATGTTGTAGATGACTGACTGACTGACCATATCACTATCAATAATAATTCTTCATTTCAATAGTATATGTAATCTAAAATGAAAATTAGGAATTTGTAACTGATTGATCACTGAGTAGTAGCCAATGTCTTTCTTGTTTCGTCCTTTTAAGCTTTACTGAAATATGTCAATTAACTGTTAATACAATCAATCAACTGTCTCTGCTCGAATAGCTTTTGTATTGTACTTTTTTGTATTAATATAGGTTTATTCAATATTATACTTTAGGTGCAATATAGAATTCTCAGCATAAAGTATCTCAGCAAGTTTCCGTTTCTTACTTCTTGGTCGATCCTGACGATAAATATTGAATGATCGCCAGTCAAGAGTTAGCAATCCAGTCAATCGGTATTTAAATAACTTACATTCTTTTTACTGCATATTGCCAGCAACCACGGTATCTCTGATAGGATCTTTCGTAACTTGTACAACGAAAGTTTATGCACTTTTTAGAAACGCACAAAATCAGATAGAGAGGTAGAGACAGGTATAAACCTCAGTACAATGGAAGATGGTCGTGCAATTTCGTGGATTGGTTGATGTTAAACACTAACACCATTAGATGCCGGCTCAGTGGTCCAGTAAGTTAAGCGTTCACGTGCAAGACTGAAGCCCCTGGGTTCGAATCCCGCAAGCGGGATCGTGAATGCACGCTGCTGAGGAGTCTGACAATAGGACGAAACGGCCGTCCAATGCTTCCAGGTTTCCAACGGTGGTCTAACATCATTCGGTTCATGATCTCAATCAAAAACTTAACAATCTCCACAACTCCTATACCGAAAATTAGATAACTTGTTGAAATATTTAGATGGTAAGAACAGGTAGCCAAGATGTTCAAATAGGCCGCTATTTGTGGGCAATATCTCAGGTTGTGAAGTTGGATAGTACGGAATCGAATCCTCCAGAGAGCACCAAAACTCTCATGATTACAGATACACTTCGTTGGTAAGAAGTGCCAAATAGTACGAAAGCTAGATTCTGGGTTTCCTTTCGACCACCTTCGACTACATAATGTTTCAGGATAAAAAATATCTAGTGAAATAAATGTTATCAGTAATTTTATCATCAGATACTCTACAAATATAAATCAATAATTATTTTACTACACAGTGGCAAATATAAGGGGTACATAAATGTAGTTCAGCGGAACAATATTATGTTATTAAAATAGTGAAGCTTTTCATTGGTTACTGTTTACATCGAATGCTCACTACAATCATAAGGACATTATTATCCTACTTTATTCTCTCTTAACATTGACTACCATCGATATATATATATATATATATATATATATATATATATATATTATAGGGCCAGTTAAATGTCACTGAGCCCTAACCAAATCATCCAGCAGTTGCATCACTGAATATTGAACAGATGACCGATCTTCGTCAAGGTCAAGGATAACCAACGCGCATCAGTTAGTCGTATGCCATGGACTGGTGCATGCGGTGGCGGTCTCTTTCTTTGTACTCATTCTTATTAATACATTTTCATAATAACATCCTTTGTGTTATACGGTCTTCAAAGCAGCCATGGTACTTTGATACATCGAAGGGGTAATTCACGTTAGATGCTGACTGTGAGGTGTGACTTCGAAGTTAAATTGTTCGTCATACCTCTAGTCATTCGACATAGATTATCTACGTTGGTGATCTACAATATATATATTTGTTTTAAATATGTAGGAACCTTTGATATTGAACTACTTTACATTACTCATAACAAAAAATACACATATATTTGAGTATAATTCAATATTTTATACAATAGAGCCATGTGATGACATAACCATGTCACACATATTAATTAAAGGTCAATATCACATGTAAAATGGATAAATATAGAGAGAAATAGATAGATAGCAACTAATCATATTTCATTACTTTTCAATGTAATTGGTATTATGAATGCTTTAAATGGTAGATGATCATCATTTACACACACAAAAAAAAGGTAAAACAACACCACATGTTGAATAGAAGAAATAAAAAGAATGTGAAACCATGCTACTGGTAGTTATTCACAAGTAATTGTTCGTTTATCGTTTACTTAATGAATTGATCTTGGACATGAATTGAAAACTAGAAAACACTGAATCCCTGTATGATATTTGTATGGGAAATTTCATTCCATAACCTAATGGGTTACAACAAGATTGAATATGAGATAGTTATCTATTGATGATAATCAAATCAGTAGTATAAACTATTGGATTCCAACATTAATGATGTAAAGATTATCAAGAATCTATTGGGATATTCAGAAAAATTATCAAGTCTAATTCTATGCTTGAACGTGAAATGGTATTATGGTGCATACTACTTATATCGATATAAGTAGTATATGACCCGAGTCAGGAATATAATGTCTGGCAGCAGAAGATGGGGGAAGATCAAGAAAAGAAGAGCGGGAACGCAATACAATTTGTAAGAAAACGCATGAAAAATGAAATGTGAGACAATGGATTGATGACTGCAACAGCAAAAGTCCGGTTCGATATGATGGATTAATATTTTGTAAATTGACGATTCACTATATGGTTTTTCTATTTTACCAAGTAACTCTGTAAGTTGGTGCTTAATACAATTCGGTTGTCCCCATTCGTGTTCTGTTTACCACGATATCATTTTCCTGTTGACCAAATATTGTACAAATATTATTTTCTATTTTATGGCACGCTGTGGTCTATCTGGTTGATATATAAACCGAGTATGATTTAAATATAATAATTCATATCTCAGAGGCTGAAATTGGTGTTCTGGACTCAATTAGCTGGGCTAGGCTGAAAGCAGGGACAATCCAGAACTCTAGACTGCTCGCACGTGTTTACGCGTCTTTCATCCGATCGATAAGTTACTGCTCTCTAATCGGCGGTCACATATTATAACAGAATCAAAACAACTAGTTATTACTTTCTGATACTAAGATTAGTCTATGATGTAAACTAACAGATTCAATAATCAATACAAACTCTTCCTGTCTCTTTCTGTCCCTCTTTCTCATGAGTTAAATGATTGATATTCTAGAATAAGTCTAAAACGTACTTTTAATGACTGAAATGATCTATTGCTTAATATTGATCAGTAATAGAGTACTATTTTAATTAGTGCAAATATATATTGTGTTAACAAAACAAAAAAATAATAACAGCCTACATTAATTGTATTTTATACAATAGTAATCATCTGGTTATATTTTTAATTGTCAATGGTAAATATCTCACAGAAAAGAAACAAAAAAAAACACTTCAACTTTAAATTGTTTCCAATAAGTTGTTTGTATTTATCAGTTTGTCATTTAAACAAAAAGATATACAAGAATAATACAATTTAAGTAGTTGAATAATATGATAATATCAGATGGGTTTTATGGATATTAAAGTAATTTCAATGGTTAATATCACGAGTCAGTTGAAGTTAGATCATCATGGAATACCTGAAAGAACTGGACGACCGTTTCGACCCAGTGTGGGACTCTTCAGCAGTGTGCATTCAAGACCTCGCCCTTTGTGAGGTTCGAGCCCAGGATCTACTGGTTTTGCGCGCGAGCATTTAACCACTAGACCACTGAGCCGGCTGGTATTCAACTGTGATAATGTCTAACTTCAACTAATCCACGAAATTGAGCGACACATCCAACATTGTCTTCAGTGAGTTACTATCTCACAACAGACCTGATTGAACTCCACTGAATACTACTTCTCACTAGAACTCCAGGATATACCTCTTGAAGCCAGTTGATTAATAACAGATGGGTTTTGTGGATAATTTGTTTTATTTCGTTATGATTCCTATTTATTTTATATCGCTTACAATATGTAATGTATTTTTATAAGAATGAAGCGAATCCGAAGACAATGTAATCACTTATTGATATATCATAGTAAAGATTATCAAATTCTATAAAAAACTTGAAAGATTAGAGGTTTTTGGTTCGAGTTTTGGTTAAGAGGTCATAGATACAAACTGTTAAGTAGTCCCATACTAGAATAAAATGGTCATCCAGTAATTTCAGGTTTTAAATATTTGTCTAACTTAGATCGTTTTGTGTTCTTAATAAGATCATGATTAAATATGATATTCAAGAAAGATAAATTTTTGGAAAATCGATTACAAAAAGTTGTAAAAGAAACACCATTAGTTACATAATTCAGTAGATGAATACAGTTATCAAGCTGTACAATCGTATATGTATGAAAATGTTTTTGTTGTTTTTGTTGTTGTTAGAGTACTCGTTTCGTGAGGAAATTTGAACAAGATGATGTAATAGAAGGATTATAATACTAGATTACATAATACGAATAATAACAATAGACTTAATAAGTTAATAACGAATTATAACGTGAATGTAGTAAGATGATTAAAATGTTATTGTTCCAATAATTAAAGGTCATCAAGGTGCAAAAAATGAATAAAGTGATATCATGGACCATTATGAATAAAATAATGAGAATATGAGATATATATAGAGGGAAAAATGCAGTAATAATAAGTTAGACATTAACATCGTTGGATGCCGGTTCAGTGGTCTAGTTGGTTAAGCGCCTGGAGAGAGACCGATAGGTCCTGGGTTCGAATATCGCGGGGTGCGGGATTGTGGATGCACACTGCTGAGGAGTCCCATCCTGAGACGAAACGACCGTCCAGTGCTTCCAGGTCTTCCATGGTGATCTAGCCTAAATTAACTCATGATTTCAATCAGTGAAATTTCTAAAATCTCCGCGAAACCCCTTCTGATAATAATAATAATAATAACAATAAAGGCTAAGATAACGATAGGATGTACTTCTTTTGTACGCATAGTTCTGGCTTGAGCTCATGGATGATAAGAACTCTTACCATGCATGAGCTCAGGCTAGATTAATATAGTTGCCTAATGATTCAGAATAAAGTATTGTAAGAGTTAAACTCGGTTGTAAAAGCTTCATAAAACTAGAACTTAGTTGTTGTCTGTTAATCTACATGGCATTGTATCAAAATGAATGTATAGATTTATGGAATATGGTCCAGGATATTCGCGTAAGGACTTTTTTCTTATCCTATTAATATAACTGTTTTGGAAGGTATATATCATTCGATACACACGGTTAGTGATATCATTAGAAAATTATCTATAGACTTTGGATTGTGTTAATCAACATGTTTATCTATTCGACATTGTTAATTGAACTGCAGATCTAGTTTTGTCTGAATTCATGTTTAACATTCATTGATTACCTCCGTGATGTTCGAATAAGTGAATATGGGATTGTCGCTTTATTGTGATAATAATCGACTACATGAAGGATATGAAACGTTGCAATTTTATTATGAATTAAATCAGCACATGAAGTTTAAACAAAATATCACCATTAGGTTTAAAGAATCGATCTAAGCTGGTAAAAAGAATTGCAAAAGGATTCAGGAAATGCTGAATACCCATCTAAGTTGTTGAATATACATGTAACGATCACAGACTCTGGCTATATATATTTCTCTTCCGTATGAATAACTAGAGATGTGTATTTCGACCGTATAATGTGTGGTCAATCACATAAGTTAGCTGATAGATTCGATTTCAGAATATTTTGCTGAGAAACTGTATTCAGGTAATTAATTTTCAAATTTTAAATATACTACTCTAGGATGTTGTCAGTAGCATAAAAATATTATGAATATGAATGAGTTTATATCTTGTGAAACAATTATTTGTATCAGAAGGGATATTGTGGAGATTGTAGTAATTTCAATAGTTGAGATCCTGAGTCTCACGATAGAACGAAACGGCTGTCCATTGCTTCCAGGTATTCCATGGTGGCCTAGCTTCAATTGACTCATGATCTCAACTATTGAAACAATTATTTGTCTATTAATAATAATAAATTATTATTGAATGTCTTTTTAAAGTGAGATATTTTGAACGCAGTATTCTCAGGTTATTTATACATTTACTGTCTAATAAAATTAGAGTGATGAACATAGGTTTTTCACTTACTACATCTGCTTCCAAGTACATATTTATATCAGAGTTCACAAATATTTCACTAATTAAAATTTATCATCATACATATATTCTTTTACAAATATATGCATAATTTAATTAAAGTCTTAGCCTTTACATTTGATTGACTTGATTAGGATAAATGACTTTTCATCGAACATAAAAGTACTTCGGGATAATATAGAATTTCATAGGTTCAAATAAGGTAGGCCTCAACATACACAATTGGGAAAAGCAAGATCCTTAATCTTATAACTTGTGAATCTATGTGCCCTGTTTATTGGATAACGCAACGATACCGCCAATCAGAGAGCGGCGAAATTATCGATCGAACCAGTGACGCATAAAACACCTGCGAGAAGCCTAGAGTCCTGGTTGGTCTCGCTCCCAGTCTAGCACAGACAGTTAAGTCCAGAACACCAAACTCAGACTCTGAAATATGGATTACTTATTTCAATCAGACTACATTCCTATTATCAATCAAACAGACCACAACGTACCATAAAGTAGCAAACAACATTTGTACAAGATTTAGCCAAATATGGCTGTAAATGTAGGAGATCGTATTTGATAGACTGAGCATAATTCAAGAATGGTAAATCGTATAATAATAGTTCATAGGTCAAAATAAAGCTTATGATAAGAGGAACACAAATATGAATAGTTTAGTTACTTAATAATTATACGATAAAAATATACTCATAGTATTGGTCCATAAAGTGATCCCAAAAACTAACATTCATTATTCTTATCGGGATATAACACTTAAATAAAACATAGAGAACACCAACACAACCACACTTGATGGAGAGGCTCTGGAAGAGGTGGAATCTTTCACATAGCTGGGATGCACCATCGACGAACAAGGAGGATCTCATGGATATGTGAATTCAAGGACTGGCAGAACAAGGGCTGCATTCCTACAATATAAAGATGTCTGAAGTTCAAACCAACTGTCAGCCAACACCAAAGTCAGAATCTCCAATACAAACGTCAAAACCGTTTGATTGCACTGAGCTGAAACTTGGGGAATTACTACAGCCATCATCAAAAAGATACGAGTGTATATAAATAATCTTCTACGCAAGATACTTAATGTTCCTTGCCCAAGTGCCACCGGCAACAGAGAACGAACCAACTTCCAGCTAAAGATGGAATTAGGAAAAGATGTTGGAAGTGTGTAGGACATACATTGCTGGAATCATCAAACTGCATCACGAAGCAAGTACTAATTTGGAATCCTGAGTGGGAACGAATAAGAGAAAGATCAAAGAACACACTGCATTGGAAATTGGAATGTGGTGTTTGAATGAACTAATGATTCCTTTGTACTTGTTCAATGCTTGATTTCGAATTCTAAATACAGTACGTTCGTCTGTGCTTATCTAGTACTTATTGATCTGAATACGTTATTTCTGGGATTCTTAGTTCATACTATGATTCAAATACTGCTAATCATCATATTGGGGTCGCGATGGAGCCTGTGATGGAATTGTTGGATATACATTCAGATCTTGATGCTTTTGAGGATTACTTAGAAAGGTTTGAAATTTGGGCTATGACTAAGGAAGATGATGAAGATATTAATATTGTAGCAAATTTCCTCACATTCATCAAAAAAGAAGCAAATAGCTTATTGAAAACTCTGACTATACCGGAAAAGCCCATTTCGCTTCCTTATACAACTCTCAAGGATCTACTGCTAGATTATGTTAAGTATACAGATTTAGAATGTGGTAAATGAAGGAGATTTCATAAAATGATTCATGTGGATATAAAACATTCCACTGCATTACATCATCCCAACCCAGTGCATACTCAATGTTATGCAGATAATTCATTGAGGAGTTGAGATGCAGTTCACGAAGATGGGCACAAGTTTGGTCAATGCTTGTCCAGTGGCAGGTTACACTCTTTTAATTTCTGCAAATTTCGTAATTCCGAGCGCTTTAAATGTGGTGATATTGGACATATTCAGTCAGTTTGTAATACTGCTGTTCATCTTGCTACAACGAATATTAAGTCTTGTAATTCTGATTCTATTAAGTCGAGTATTTATAATGATCATTTGTTTTCATCAACGATTTCAAAAGACAGTGTAGAGTCATATAACACTTCAGAGTTAAATGAAACTCAGAATCCTTGCGAGACAACAATTTCCAATCAATCAACTTATCAGAATTCTCAAGTTATTGTACCAGATATAGTTTTTCCTAATGATTCACATATTGCTAATGACATTTCTTACAAATCTGAAGAAAATGTGTTGGATGAACCTGATCATGATCAAAAACCTGATGTAGTTTCGATGGATACTGATTTTTCTAGTGATCCTCTGCTCTGCAATGGCACTCTTAGTAAATTCGAGGGAACTATTTTCTCAGGAGGCCGGATCGTGGATGTTCACTACTGAGGAGTCCCATACTAGGACGAAACGGCCGTCCAGTGCTTCCAGGTTTTCCATGGTGGTCTAGCTTCAATTGAAATATTGTACGTCCTCATAATGCATTTGTTTCTTGTGGGAAACGTGTTCAGTGCGAAGCACAAGTACTAAATGAGCCCGATTTTGATTACGACTCGGATGATTTCATATCAACTGTTGTTTATCTTTTTCATAAAGTCACTTCTAATGTACACTGTAGTCAGTGTGTGAAATGTGCTTTAAATGAAGCTACATCATTCATCACTTGGGAATATGAAGATCCAACATTATTTCGTGTGGGAGGATAATGCTTTAAATTCTATATGGTGGTTTCGGTACACAACTGACATGGCGATTGTATACAATCCTAGGAACCAAATAACACAGAGTTTTTATCCAATAAAATGTCGGACAGACAAAGGATGATTTTAAGAAGACGTACAATCGATTACGGACATTCGGACTCTAATTTAAGTTGTGGCACATGTGGTGTTTGAATGAATCAATGATTCCTTTGTACTTGTTCAATGCTTGATTTCGAATTATAAATACAGTACGTTCGTTTGTGCTTATCTAGTACTTCTTGATCCAATTGCATTATTTATGGAATTCTTAGTTCGTACTAATTATCATAATTCACTATACATTTTGTATTACACTTACAAAATTTCGTTGAAGGTTTATTTATTATCCAGCAGTTGAATCTGAGTAAATATAAATGATTAATTGGGATCCTTATTACTCACGAGTTAGATGTGACACAACAGGGCAATTTATCGAACTCGTTTGGAAAAGTCTGTATGACATATCACCGTAGTAAGTCAATGAAAGGGAACCCCAGTAAAAATCCTGCTGTTCACTCGAAAAACTTAGTCAGCTCTCACAATATTCTGGCCAACAAGTTCCTTAACCTTTAAAAGCAGTTCACGAAAATTCATTAGGGATACGAGCAAAGTAGAGTTTAGACCTAGAACAGTCACGGAGAGTCCGATGAGTATTAGCGTCAGTCACAGTGTTTGGTCTAGGTGTCTTTAAAATGTAAGAGGACATGATTCAATCGGCAGAGCGAGAGCAACATATTTACAACTGAATAACATCTGGAATTCAAAGCAACTGTCAACCAACACCAAGGTCAGGATTTTCAATACAAATGTCAAGACAGTTCTACTGTATGGGGCGGGAACCTGGAGAACTACGAAAGCCATCCACCAGAAGCTACAGGTGTTTATTAACAATTGTCTACGCAAAATACTTAGGATACGTTGGCCAGACACTATTGGCAACAACCTATTGTAAGAGAGAGCAAGCCAGATCCCAGCGGAGGAAGAAATCAGGAAGAAGTGCTGGAAATGTATAGGACACACATTGAGGAAAGCACGGAACTTCATCGCAAGGCAAGCCCTCACATGGAATCCTCAAGGCAAAAGGAGGAGCAGAAGACGGAAGAACACGTTATACCGAAGAATGGAGATAGACATGAGAAAAATGAACAAGAATTGGATGGAATTAGAAAAGAAGGCCCAGGACAGAGCAGGTTGGGGAACGCTGGTCGACGGCCTATGCTCCATCAGGAGTAAAAGCCGTAAGTATTAAGTAGTAGTAATAACGGAATCAAATAAGTGAAATAACGAGGATGGACTTTTGAATATATATATTGTATATGAAGCAGATGGAGTAGAGCGAAGCGAAACGACGCGCAGTGGAGATGGCGGGTAGCCAACTTCCATTTAACTAAGCGTCAATCAATATATATTACTTACTTACTTACTTACGCCTGTTACTCCTCGTGAAGGAGCATAGGCCACTCACCAGCATTCTCCATCCAACCCTGTCCTGGGCAATCCTCTCCAGCTCCGTCCAGTTGTAATTCATCCTTTTCATATCTGCTTCTATTATCCGACGCAATGTGTTCTTTGGCCTTCCTCTTTTTCGCTTCCCTTCAGGGTTCCAAGTTAGGGCTTGCCTCGTGATGCAGTTTGACGATTTGCGTAACGTATGTCCTATCCATTTCCATCGTCTTTTCCTAATTTCTTCTTCAGCTGGAAGTTGGTTTGTTCTCTCCCACAGAAGGCTATTGCTGATGGTATCCGGCCAGTGGATGTTGAGTATCTTGCGTAGGCAGCTATTTATAAATACTTGTACTTTCGTGATTGTGGTTGTTGTAGTTCTCCAAGTTTCAGCTCCATACAGTAGAACTGCCTTGACGTTCGTATTGAAGATTCTCACTTTGATATTGGTTGACAGACAGTTGTTTTGAGTTCCATATGTTCTTCAATTGTAGGAATGCGACCCTTGCTTTGCCGATCCTCGCCTTTACGTCTGCATCTGAACCTCCTTGTTCATCGATGATGCTTCCCAGGTACGTGAAGGACTCTACATCTTCCAGAGTTTCGCCATCAAGAGTGATTGGATTTCTGTTTTCCGCCTTGAATTTGAGGACCTTGGTATCAATATATATAGTTACACAAAATAGCTTCAAGAGATGTGGTGAATGGGATAAGTGCACACCCATACGTTTATATAAAAACAGTCAAGATTGAAAAGCGAATAATGAACAGGATCACAATATGACTCAAGTAGAATGAGTAGATTTCCCTGTCCGAAAGCCAGAATAAGGTGTGTGGGCCTAACATAATAACCGATATTACGGTTCCTATTGGAATCTGACTGAGACGTCTCAGACTGTATTCTTCCTTCCCTTTTCTAACGGATAACTTCTAAGTTCTAGTTTGAAATTTCGCTTGAGTATATCGTCCGATGACGTAACACGAAGATGTTAGTGCAAACTGGCATGGGACGGACTGTAAAGTGGGGGACTTACCTTCAGGCTGGACTCAAAAATGTCGACGAATGTGAAATACGTGAAACGTTTCTACTTTCACCTCGTACTTACGCCAAGAAGTGAGACAATAAAAAAATCATGAAAACCGCACCTTTGTCACACTCACAGCAGATCTTGAGGTTGTATGGGGGCTAGAGAGGGATATTTTCAGCTTATTCTGAACACGAATTAACGCATTCTGAGGACTGGTAGTACAGAGTATTCATTATAGGTTTCTCGGATAAGTTACTGTCTAATTAGTCTGACGATTTATTCTCCTGAGGAATTGTCGAAAGGGTTTGGATATCTGTTCTTCTGAACTTGAATAATATATAGAAAAATTAGCTCTGAGACACAACATTTGAAGCATATAAGCTAGAAGGCAAAGATACCCATTACTTTACTAGCTCATATAAAAATATTAGATATTCAGGGTGTAAAATTAGTTTGAGATATGTATCAGTACGGAAAAAACAACAGTCTATCTTTTGTTCCACCCAAGTACAATTGGAACTATTTAAATTTCTTTGAGTAAAAACTCAGCGGGATTTTCATAGCAATTGCTACCGATGATCATTTTGGAAGTTTGTAACCGAGCTGTAGAAGAAATTCTAGTCACCAGATTTGAACAAGCAAAGGAGGAGTAAAATCACAGTTAACTTAAAGCTTTTACACGTTTAGATCCAGATATGATAAGATTGATTACACCGTTGCGGATTTCGATAGTATTGTTTACACCATAAGTAACCCAAATAATGATAAGAAAAAGATACTTGTCAGTATACTCATTAAATTCTTCCATGAATTGAACGAACATGGAGTAAATGAAGTAAGTAACTGACTTGAAAACTACGCATTATATGTTTATAAGTTCAAAATGACTGATTTTTTTGCATTTTTGATTTGTTAATGTTCGTCAAGAGATCGACTTTTGCGATACATTTTTCTGCCTTTGATTTCATATGTTCACCACTTATTCCGGTAATAAAAGTCTATTTTTTCGTCATGTCGGATGAAGGGTCTTGTCGTCGTTTTGTGATACGAAGTTATGCTGGGTATCCCTTTGAAATCAGGTTCCACCGATAATATCTATCTGACATTTCTTTAAGATTCTTATAATAGCTTATCAAGGAGGTTACATAATTTATCTGACACTTTCTGTAAGAACGTCACGCGTACTTTACCTTAATAGTAGGATTAGTTAGTGATTTGTCACCTACAACTTTGTTGTATTGGTTGCAGGAAGGCAGATTTTAAGTGGTCAATTGCCTTTTTGTCTAGCTACAGTTTACCGGACGTTTGAAAGTCATGAATTTTATTAGGCAACGTAGTGGTCTGAAACATTTTACTTTTAAAACTAAGACTACAGAGTAGTGGCATAAAGAAACCCTTCGGTAGATTGAGACGTGCGCATTGTAAGCTGAAGTGTCATGGAGTCTTTAGGAACAATCTTTCAATTGTAAGACCTCAGTTAATCTCACTGCTAATACTGAACCACCATCCTTAAAAATCTCAGGAGTAAACCTGTCAGGGCCTGCTGCTCTCCCTCGCTTCAGATTTCCTATGGCTTTTTCAACTTCGTAAAGAGCGGAGGACCTACATTAACTTGCCATTCAGGTTGACTGGAGAT
The DNA here is from genome assembly GCA_944470405.2 of Schistosoma mattheei. Taxonomy (NCBI): domain Eukaryota; kingdom Metazoa; phylum Platyhelminthes; class Trematoda; order Strigeidida; family Schistosomatidae; genus Schistosoma; species Schistosoma mattheei. Next base: position 5,177,097 of record OX103950.1, read on the forward strand.
CGTGGGAAACCGAAGTGTGGCTGAAGGCCAGTTGAACTGATCCCTAAAGTGTTCTGCCCATCGATCCAATCTCCTGGATTGAGAATGTATAATATGTCCATCTTTCTCTGAGATTGTTTCGCTAACAGTCGGTTCCTAATTCCGGTTTCCTTAACAAGTCTGAACAATTGTCTGCTATTACCTATTGCCGCTGCCTTTTCCATCTCTCTTGCTTTCGCTACCCACCACTGTTCACGATCATTGCGTAGACTTCTTGTCAGCTTGCGCTTAAGCTGACTCCGCTCTTCATTATGTTCAGAGCCAGGTGGAATGAGTTTCCGAGCATCTATCAGTGCGATAGATGCTGCTGAGATCCAGTGTTGCTCCCTAACCTTACGGTTTACCTTACTAGCAGATATCACTGCTGTTTCCACAGCTTTTCGGATATCATTCCATGCTGCCTCGGGGTGGGCATCACATACATGGCTGCCTAACTGTTTTCCTAGTTGTTCCTGAAATATACTCTTAGCTTGACTATCATTAAGTAGGCCCTAAGAGGTTTCCTTGCAGCGTCTTTCCTACGTCCAGTAAGACGCAGGCAAATACGCGCTCGCACTAGAGCATGATCTGAATCTAGGCATGTGCTCCAGAATGAGCGACAGTCTTCTATCGAGCCCCTCCATCGGTGGCTGATAGCGATGTGATCTATTTGGGTCCAACGTTGGGACGAATTAGGGGGTCGCCATGTTAAAAGATGTTTTTCCTTATGCTTAAAGTTAGTATTTGCAAGGAACAGGCGGTTATCTGAGCATAGCTGCAACAGACGGTCGCCATTATCTGTTCTTTGAGCCACGATGCCATAAGATCCACCTAGGTGTCTTTCCCTATCGCTTAGTTTACCTACTTGAGCATTAAAGTCACCGGCCACTATTACTACATCCGAGCGCCTAGCTTTTCGGAGAAGGTCGGAGAGCTTTCTGTAAAACTCATCTTTTACATCATCTGAGCTGCAGTCAGTGGGAGAATAGGCAGAGACGACGAAGAGGCAACGACGAGTGTCCCTATCTTTCCGGATCCTTACTGTTCCGTTCAGTCGGACAGCGCACAAACGACTGTCTACTGGGATCCACTCTAAGAGAGCTAGTTCTGCCCTAGGACTCAATGCTATACCTACGCCGGCGAGGCCACGGGAAGCAGAATCAGGGCTTCCAGATACACGAAGCGTGAATCGAGTCGGTTCTTTATTTTGGCATGGTGAGGTCAAATGAATGACGCTACTAGGATCCTGTATGCGCGTTTCGGAGACGCAGCACACATCGATGGCGCGGGATTCTAAAGTCTTAGCTAAGGAAGCCTGCTGTCCTATTTGGCACAGTGTTCGTACGTTAAAAGCTCCTACGTGTAGTTTAGAGCGTGGTTTCAGGAGACCAGGAATGGCGTTCCACGTACTCGAATCGTTTGCCCTAGCGGTGCGAGGTGATAAAGAGACGTGAGGAGGGTTAGTCATGGAGATAAGAGAGGTATTAGGAGGTGTAGGAAGGATTTGAATGTGACCAACTTGGTCTCGTGTGCTGTTACGGGTATGAGGGCTGATGTCACTTCCCGGCTGCCCACACCGTGGAAGGGTATTTCTTGAGGAACCTGAAAAGGAAATTGGATTAGTGTTGGTCTTGACGACCTGGGAGCGTGACCGCAGAGCCCAAGGGACAACTGCTTGAGGCCGGTCGCGCACGGCCTTTTTGTGGAAGGTTTTTGATGTGTTAGCTCCGTTCTTCAAAGGGCCTTACCGCCGGAGACGGAAATCCGTGAGGTAAGGTGAGGTGTGACATTTTTAGGGTCGACCTTTTCTAACCCCACCCCTCCTTGTGGGAAGGCAGCATCGCTGTCATGCTGGTTGTCCGAGGGAAACACCTTACTGCTGTCACACCTCTCTACAGTCAGCAGTACGACTTCGCCCTCAGACCTTGAGTTGCTGCTTTTAGTCTTACCGTTCACCAATCGACCTGCCTGGCATGGTAGAACCTACAGGAACATATGTTCCAGCCAATATAGCTCGGTTGGGTCATCACGATAGGCAAGCCCGACCACCACGTCAAGGTAGCAGCTTCGGTCCAGCTTATGGCGAACTGTCATCAGAATTGATTACCTCATGTGGTGTTCGTCAGGGCTACCCACACTCTCCATTCTTATTCAACTTTGTCTTCGACGTACTTTTAGAGAAAACACTTTCCTCGTCTAAATTTCCAGGGGTTGAACTTCTACCGGGAGGTTCACTTGTTGACTTAGAATATGCAGATGACATAGTTTTATTTGGTGAAGACGCTGACAAAATGCAGAGTCTTCTGACCACTCTAAGCAACGATGCAAGCATGTTCGGGATGCGATTCTCCCCCTCGAAATGTAAAATGTTGCTTCAGGATTGGGTTGCATTGACACCCGAACTAATGATAGGGAGTGAAGTAATTGAGCGTGTCGATCGCTTCACGTATCTTGGAAGTCTCACCAGCCCTTGTGGTCTGGTGTGTGACGAAATCTCAGCACGGATACAGAAGGCTCAACTAGCCCTTACCAACTTGCGTCATTTATGGCGTAGGCGAGATATCCGTCTAACAACCAAAGGACGAGTTTACTGCGCAGCAGTTCGTTCCGTCCTACTTTATGGCAGTGAAACATGGCCGGTAAGAGTGGAGGATATTCGTAGGTTACTAGTATTTGATCATAGGTGTCTTCGAAATATTGCTCGTATATCGTGGGACCATCGAGTAAGTAATGCAGTTGTTAGGAAACGGGTACTAGGTAAGGATGGCAAATCATTGATGACGTAGTGAAACTTCATCAGTTGAGATGGCTGGGACATGTGTTACTTATGCCCAACGACCGACTGCCTCGACGTGCGATGTTCAGTGGTATAGGAGTAGGTTGGAAGAAAGCTAGGGGCGGCCAGACCAAAACATGGCACAAGTCCATGAAGTCACTGACAAGTGGACTGAGTCATGTTGGTAGGTGTAGACTACCTGGTTGGGGACCGCGAGATGATAGCAACCGATGGTTAGAGACCCTGAATGACATGGCTCAAAATCGTTTGCAATGGCGCAGGTGCATCCACTCTCTGTGTCCTCCCAAGTTCTAATCTTCTGAATTCTTGTCTCTTTTCAAATTTGTTTCACTGGATTTTACTCCTTGAATAATATCTTCAAACCCTAATGTTTCCGATTACTGCTTATACTCTTACTACCTCTCCCACTACGGGATTTGAATCGACCACTGCATCTCTGTGCTAATGTGGTGTGGCAACTCGAACTGATGTACGTACGTACGAAGTTCTACGTTGTTACTGACTGACTGACACATAGCACTTCAGATCACTGTTTACACCTCTCTGTTTCTTTTATGATTATTATTATTATTATTTTAACATATAGATATTGGTACAAGGTGACACCAAATACACTTGTGATTCTTAATACATAAGAGGTATTTTCTAGTCATCTTATAGATCTCTGTCGTCATCGTCATCATTTATTATAGCCCTTTGTAGGTTATATATTTTCAGCATAGCATTTATCGGTCTTATAACAAGTAATGGTATGCTTTGTTTCAATCTTAACCGTTTTTTCTCAAGGTATTGGCTCGTGAGTATGGTGATTTTCTCTCTTCAGCAGAGCCCAATAAGAGCGTAACCTTATGCATAGATTTGGAAAAACTACCTCCAGATCATAATCAGTTAGCTCATAAATGTGGTCTTTTAAAAAGAAATTGTATGGCAGCTGTTTTTGAGAAGTTTTTCGAATATCAAATTAAATCTAACGTGGATTCGGGTTCTAAGAGGGCGGTAATACATTATAGAGACGATGAGACAATGTAAGTTATTCTATTGGATGTGTCTGTTTTTGTTAACTAAGGGAGTGGGTAGTATGTCTAGTGTTTTTCTTAATTGCTTATGATAATCAAAGCCTTTTATTGTTTTGCAGCAAAAAATTTAGTTATAATTGTGTTTAGCTTAAATTCGTTGACCTGACACTCCGTACTCTTGTGTAAGTTGTTATACTTGTGCTTGGATGTATGAGGGCTAGTGACACTGGACAGCTTTCCAAAGTAAAAAAGAGGGTGAATCTCACTGTTTAAACATGTAACGTACTGGTTATAATCCTAGTCTTTTCAACCACTAACCCAGCCGCCCCTATATTTCCAGGTAATACGGTTATATGCACTAAAGTTACATGTTTTATTTATTTATTTATTGTTCATCTTTTTCCCAATAGGTATGTACAAGCATTAGCTGATCGAGTTACAGTTATCTTTAGTACAACATTTAAAGATCCAGACGATTTGTTAATTGGAAAAGTTTTTATGCAAGTATGTGTAAATCTGTTTGGTATTTATTTTTTTTTTCAGTTCATTAGTTTTACTTTGTACTAAAATGTTGGGGAGCAGTAGCTTTTAAAAATAAAATTTCACCAACAAATTTATTCTTAGTAATATTGGTTATATGTAGTAGTAATAGTATTTGGTAGATGGAATCTAGTCGGTAAGTATCCTTCTAGACTTATGGAATAAAGGAATTTACTACATCAGTGTATGAAGGTAAATACTATCTCAACTACATTGAAAAGTGAAGCATAAAAACCGTAGTTTAAATGTGACATGAGACTAGATAATTAAAAGTATGAGGTAATTTATACTAAGCTGCGAATTCAGAGAAAGGTAGAGATTAAATATAACCGAATCATTGCTATCAGTGTTAGCTATGTCATTAGCTATATAAATAGAATTCAGCGAGGAAAGTTTTCAACGAAATTATTTACTTAAGTTATATATTCGTATTTATAGTTGTATAGTAAATGTGTCTATGAACAATTGTCTACGAAAGGTACTCAATGTCTGTTGGCCGGATACACCATCAGCAACAGCCTATTGTGGGGTAGAACAAACCGGTTTACAGCTGAAGAGGAAATTAAGACGCTGGAGGTAGATAGGATATACATTACAGAAATCACCAAACTGCCTCATGAGGCAAGCGCTAACTTGGAATCCCGAAGGAAAAGGAAAAAAGGAAGACCAAGGAACACACTGCATCGAAAATTGGAAGCAGACATAAAAAAATGAATAGCATCTGAAGAGAATTGCCCAGAACACAGTTCAATGGAGAGTGATGGTGGGAGACCTATACTCCTCCACAAGCGATAACAGGCATGCCTAAATATATGCCTATAGGAAGACAGAAAAGAATAATAATAACTAATTATGGTCTAAAATTACAAAACACTCATTTTTTGAAAAGCAACTAAGACATACTGCAGAAGGAAACTAAGGCAAAGGAAGGATAATAGGTTGGACATATCGTTTTCGTCGAAAAAAAATTTTCTTTGCGAATTCTCTTTATTTTTATTTAGTGACACGATATTTTATTTTAATTAATTAACTATATCTTTAAGGATAAATAAATGAGGATAGTCTTCCAAATTCTGACCAATCATACATCTGTACCTAGTATCATGATCCATTTCTGAAGCTACTGACCAGAAATACAATAGGTTCAATACATAACATTAAAATGGCGGTGATTTCTAGTAACAATCTATTCATAATTAAACTTAGATGACCTTTTTTGACTTCAGTTTATGAATTATGTATTGGGATGTTTTTTAAACTGTTTGGATTTTTATATTCAAATATGTACATCACAGGAGTTCACTGAGGTAAGAAGACGTCTTGATCGAGCACCTCAAGTATTGTATTCTCATCGCGTTCCACCAAAAGAATTACAGGGAACTGATGCAGTTATCAGTGACTCAGTTGCGTACATTACTTTTGGTAAGTCGGTCAGGTTATTTGTCTTCTACGTTCATAGTCTAGTTGTAATTCTGCTTTATAAATTATTATCCTATGTTGACTGGTATAGGAAGGAGTAGACTGTGAGAAAAGCTTAGGGATAGCAAACCGAGACATGTTATAGGTCCACGATATTATTGGCTGTTGGATTAAGGCATGTTATTAGTTGCAAAGTACCTGGTCAGTGTCCTCGGGATTATAGTAACCAATAGTTAAAGAGGTTAAGTGACATAGTTCAGACTCATTCACAACAGTTCAATGATGCATTCACTCTTCTCTTTGATCATAAGTTCAAAAACAACCTTACAACTTTTATTCCCAAAATTCATTGTTTCATCTCGAGTCAAACTGTCTATACCTAATATTTTCTACTATCAATAATACTGTTACTACTTCTACTATAGCCATTTGTCTTGAAATGATTTTATCTCTTTGTGTGCTAATATGGTGCGTAAACTTGAACCAGTGTAATTATGTATCAGGTTCTACGTTTCTTATAACTAACTGAATGAAATTTTATGATGATGATGATGGTAGTAGTAGTAGTTCACCATCAAACTATAACTTTTACAATTTGTACATACTGAACGTGTATTATTTTGTTTATGTGTGCATAATTAGTAAATGAATTAATTACAAATCAATAATTTAGTAACAATTCATAGTTTGTAAGTATTTTTTTCAAGGTTAATATTCACTATAAATATTATTATCATTTCATAGGTACAACTATTTTTTAGAAATCGAAATTGATTCTGGTTGAAAACTAGTTAATAGTAAATTTTCCGTCTTTCAATACGCATTTATATATGCCCTGGTACGGCCGAGAGTGGGAAGAGTCTGCTCTTCCTCTCCAAATGCTCTCACATGGCCACGCGTATATAGCCTCTGACAGGGAAGTCCTACTCACTGCCTTCTCGTGGCGGGGGTGTTGTTTACGAAAATGAGAGGACGAAAAGCGAATGTCCGGCGCTTTAACCGGATTCCAAATCAATGGTGCACACGGGCTCCAGTATCCTGCGGGAACAAATGACGTATGAACCAATCGTTGGTCACCGACTTTCATAGGACTGCATCTCCTCTTGATGCTCCACTGCCTTGTGGATCAGACCTTCTGGTCGAAGGCTCGGGGAGTGGTCCCATAAGAAAACCACCTACTTCGGTTTGGGCACCCGGGCAGTATCACAACCCTCATACATATCGAATGAGATTTGTGTGTCGCATATGTATTTGGTGCCTCCTTGTACCAATATCTATGTGTTAAAATAAAATAAAATAAATATATGTATATATGCATGAGAATTGTATTTTCAGTATGGGGTTGTGACGATTATTGAATCCCAAATTAAATCACGAACTGACCTAAGTTAAACCATTATTGAAAACCTGGAAGCACTGGATACCCCTTTTTCTTCCCAGTATAGTTCTCTGAATGTTGGTTATTTATTTACTCTGATGAAGTGGTTTACATTAAGTCACAAAACGTCAGATACGTAATTTTTCTACTCATTGGGATATAACAAAAATATATTTATTGATAACTTTATACCCAATGATCAGTTTATTTGAAACTATCAAGTTCAACCTTGGTATGGATACCTATGAGTTACAGATAGTCTACCGCAAAAACCACTAGTACTATGAAGTTGTGTACACCCTAGAATGAACATTTAGTAGTTCATGTTTTACAAAAAAATGAAACATCATATAAACAGTATTTATGTTAATGATACTTCTAATACTTAAAGACTTGATACTGACTTATTAACCATTCGCCAATTCCGTAGTATCTCTTACATTCGAAATCCGAACTAAAGATTAAAGGCCGGGAATTATGAACAAGTTTTACACTGAAGGCTGATTTAAGTTTTGGTCGGGCGTGATAGTCTAGAAGCTTCAGGAGACATTCTAGATTTGGTAACAAAGGCAGCTATTGATCAATCAAGAACTTTAAGAAATGTTTGTTAGACGCTAATTGGACGAAATGTTTTCAGCCTTTTTCCAGCTTTTAAGGAATTTTTGAAGGCTCTCAACAGTCAGTAAAAATATTGAGTTCGTTTTTAAAATTAAAAAGTACATATTGTCAGTATATAGTTGTGGAGATTGTTGAATTTGAATGAAATCACGAACCGACCTAAGCTATACAACCATTGAGAACTTGGAAGTACTGGACGACTGTTCCGTTCTAGTGAAGGACTCCTCTTTGTATCGGTTCCTGAGTTCAGTAAGACTGAACATTCTCCAAAACCTCATACTGAAAGTTATCATTTGCTTACTTCTGACTCCAGTGGAGTTCAACCGTATCGGGTGTAAGGAAGGTAGCTAATGAAGACGATGAAAGACGGTCGCGCGACATCGTCAATCGACTGAATTTGGACTTGTTTCATTGAATCCTTGTGCTTAGTGGTCTAGAGGTGAGGTGTTCTTGTGCAATACCGAAAGTCCCGGGTTCGATTCCCAGTTTTGAGGTTTTGGATACGCACTGCTCAAGTCTCGTATACTAGGACGAAATGGCCGTAAAGTGACCCCAAGTTTTCGATGATTGTCTGACTTAGATCGTTTCATGGTTTCAGTAATATTTTTATGTAGTCTTCAAAATGAAAAAGCATACTTATCATGTCATTTTTTAAAATATTATTCACCGATAGATGCATTCCTGGGCGTTTGCATCATTTTCAGTAATCAAGTGTGTGGCGCATATATATTTGGTGCCCTCTTGTACCAATATTTATGTGTTCAAATAAATAAAAAAATCAGTAATCAAGTATAGGTTTGTACATTGGAGCTTTTAGGGCTACAAATACTATTTAGCTTTTCAGACTGTCATAAAATCGGTGAATGACTCAACTTTGGAAGCTTGTGTTTCTAAATTACTAAGATGCCGCTTGTTGTAATATACTTACTGGTATACATGAATTGGGAAAGCATCCATTTTATGATTCCTCTCTATATTTTTGATATTGATAATAGTCATTAGTTTTGCTTTTCCTGTTATATATATATTTCTAAATCCTAGTGCTTTTTCCGCGTCATTTATCCACTGAATCTGCGCGTAATTCTACCATCGATTTAATACAAACATTAAGAAACTATTTACACTACCATATTAAATGTTCCAAAGCTTATATGCAAATGCGTATGCGTGCTAAAACAGTGGAATTCTTGAAAGTACTCAACCGTGCCCATATTGAACATCCAACAAATACTGTGATTAATACCAATATTACGACTGCTTCTGGTGAACCCACGCCTATTTCACCATCAGTGAACAAAATCGGTGGTATACAAAGTGATAATATGTATGTTATTATGTTTTTTGTTTGTGTCTATGTGTTTGTTTAAGTGCTAGACCAGTTTTTTTTGTTTTTGTTAGGTCTCTAAAATACTAACAAAGATGTCTATGAATGAGGTTGTGACTCTTCATCAATTGGTAGTAGCTCAGTGGTGTAGCTATGGTTGAAGTATTTGACTTTAAATCCCAATAGGTGTTCAAAGCTTCGAACTCATTTTCATCTCATTTGATTTTGATAGTCAATTCTAATGTCAAATAGCCCTTGTACAAACATCGTAGCTTAATGTCAACTACATAAACACTTATATTTGGCAAATAAATAAGTTACGTCACACATAGTTACTTTATTTACTGAGTAGTTTGAGAAATTCTATATACTTAATCATTTATAACTCAGTTGTCTATACTTCCTAGGATATAAGACAAGGAGGTAGGGAGAGTCAGGACTAAAGGCTTAGCATGACCACTAGGCTGAGACATAGGATTGGACCATGAAGGAATTGACCGTTAGTGTGAATACGGTGTAAGTAAATGTTCAAGTTTCTTGGTTCTACGGAGTTCTGAAGTAACCCTTATTCAATATTTGAAGGTTTTGTGCAATATGGGTCCATCATCACTGTACTGATATTAGTTTTCCGCTTTTTTATAGTTTTCCTTTTTCTGATTCATCTCTTTCTGTGTTGATGTGATGTGGTGACTTCTTAAGCTTCAATATTTATATATTTGTGCTAGACTTTTTATTGTTTACGTATGTGTTTACATAATGAATTGAATGAAATCACGTTCAATTGCGACCAAGTGACTGGTCGGTTTTTGTATTCTTTGAATAAAAACATAAAAGGTTTTGCATTATATGCTCTCATCTAGGTTTCACATATTGTTTAATTGTGTGTAATTTAAAAACACAACAGTTGTCTAGCAATATTTCATATCTTTTTAATAGCTTTTCACACTATTCATCATCAAGGTCATTCCTGAGTACTTGATCTATAGGATTTGAGCAGCACTAAAATAGTAAACAAGTGTTAGGTTTGTCAATACTCAGAGTGATCAATAGATTGTAAATACCTTAGTCCTAAAGGAGGTCAGTCACAACCGGAATAGCTTAGTTATAACTCTCGAGATTATGAATCTGGGTGGTAAAAGTTCGGACCCTATAGGAAGCATAAAATCTGTCAAACGTGCAGACACGTTTTAGTGTGATGAGTTTGAACTAGTACAAAACCAGGTTTTTTGTTACAGGCTGCTTCCAATCATCTGAGTAACTTCATTTTTTGTGCTAAGTTTCATTTTGATTTAAATTTAAGCATAAAATATTGGAATAGCTGGTTAGTAGTTAAATGCTAGAAAACTTTGAAATGTACTTTATTTGACTGTTTAATACTGAAGGAATTCACCATTTATGCGTGTATTTATCAATTAAGCAACCAATTACTATTATTATCATTATTGTTATTATTACCATTATTACTATCATTAGTGTTTATTGATTAACACTGAAGTGGTATGTATAATAATCGTTAAGATAATTCTTGATTTAATTGTTCTGATGTGATATAGTTAATTAGTTCAACAAAATATATTTCTATGCCTAATCTAAGCATTCTGAACATCCAATTTCTAGGGTTAGTTAGTTGTGATGGTGAATGAAGTGTAGAATAGTTATCATATTTTTCCTTGTATATGTATATTTTTCTTAAATTTGGATAGTGGTTAACATTGCAGTTCAGAACTCGCGTTTAGATCTAGTTGAGACTTGTCACCTGGATATACATGCCATATCCAAGTTTTTGTGTACATTTCGTCTTACTTCTAATGTCAATGCACTATCCATTGAGCTATTAAGTCCAGTTAGTAGTCATTGTTTTATATAACAGGTATAAATTTCATTTGTAAGAGTTCGTTTTACTCTTTTTTTGAAACAAAAACAAGTGGATCCAGTGTAGAATATCAGCACTGAAATGCAAATACACTCATCTGACGTGTTCTATATAGGATGAACCATGAGCGTTGAATTTCACTATCAACCAATATTCAACTTATGCATAAATGTCAATATCTAGGCAGTCCGCTCACAACGTGCGTATATTATCAATAAAGACTGACTAATAAAGGGAAAACTCAAACCTTCACTGATATATATAATATACTATGAATATTTATTTCTCGATACTATCTGATTACATAATAAGAATAATATAGTTCTTTTTTGTATTGATCGTTTGAATCTACCCATTAATTAGTCTCTTATTGGCATATGTGCATATTGCCTTGATATAGCCTTAATTCACAAACAATAATGAGACAATATGCATATATGCCAATAAGAGACTGATCAATTGCAGTCCTAAACATCAATCGGAACATTCAAACAAACAATACCATATGATATGTATATACATATATATAATTTCTAATGATGAACTCACATTCAATTTCTTTCTTTCTTTCTCTCTCTCAGTGGTCGAACAATGCGTACAGGTTAATATTTTCAATCAATCAATCAACCAATTTATTGATTGATTGATTATAGGAGAAGAAAAAGTAAAAAGAAACATTCTATCACAACGTTAATTTCTTTTATTATTCTTTACTCTATTCACTTTGATATTTTATTATATTTTTTTTTAAAAATATAGAAATATTCTTAATTGTTTATAATATCAATGATAGATGTTCATTAATTAATTAATTGAATATCGAAGAATAATTACAACGATATTTCAAAATAATAATAATAATAATCATGAATACTTTATTTTATATATATACAAATATTATGTACTTTTTCCAAGTTATTTTCTAATGATATAATATATGTGTCTATATTTTTGTTGCTATCCTCCCCACCCCCACTTCCTATTTTTTTCTCTTTGATTACTTTGAATGTCTTACTGATTTTAATTGGTATTCCATCTGGGAGGGGGGGTATTCTCTCTCTCCCCCTTGTGCGCACTTGCTTGCTTGTTCGGTACTCTTTTTTTTTGAAGAAAAAAAATCTTTTTGGCACATTCCTTCCAGTTGGTGATATTTTTTTATTGTTGTTGTTTCATTCTCTTCATTGATCATTCTATCATTGATATGGAACGAATATCTTGAGTAAGCAGTATGTGAAAGTTGATTAAAAAAAACTGGAAGACAAAAAAAAGTGAAACGTAAAGTACAACATACCTGTTATATTCCTTTTTTTTCTCGGATTATTATTTGATAACTTCAATTCATTTGCTCGTTTCACACTGTATACCACCATCGTTTTCTTTCTATCGAGAAGAAATACATTCCTCTGATTGCTCATCATTCCTTCCTATAACAAGGATATATATATATTGAGAAATGGTTACAACTATTTTGTTTTTCTTAGTAATCCCATTTTGTTAAACATTACGTTGAATAGCTAAACAGGGATTAATTTTCAATTACTCAATTGAGTATAAATGTTAGAAGTTTCATTCCATATACACATCTATTTTAGCATTAGTTGTCAAGGCAATTAACTGTATCAATAGATGAATCTTCACATATACAACAAATAAAATAGTGCCTGAAACACAACCATCTATACACACTTATCGTTGGTGGTCATCCGGTGATGATAACGATATTAAAGTAAATGAATCTTGCCAATTGTATTATTTCTGTATAATCTTCATTCTTTGTTGTATTTTTTTTTGTTCTCAATAAATAACCATGACTTTTACTGTGTATGTGATTTTCTTGTTACTTTTATTTTCTCTATATGAAAACTATTTTGTCTTTCTATCCATCTATCTATATAGATATATGCTGATTTGTTTTATCTATAATAAGGCTAGACTATATAGTTTGTCAACGACTAATATTAGTTTCTATCCTCTCTCTCTCTCTCTGTCTTTACTAATATTATTGTAATCTCTGCCAATGTATATCTTTAGTGCCTTTTGTTTTCTATACTACTATTTATATGAAATGCATCAATTTGTTTTTATAGAATTTTCTATGTATGTAGTTTGTTTGTTTGCTTTTGGTTCTCATTGATGAATTCCCAGTATTCCTCTATGACGTAATGCATAAGTCGGTGGTAAGAGTTAGTGCATAGTTTCTTTAGTCAATCAAAAACAAAACAATCACTCTTTGTTTTATTGGAAAGAAAACAATAATATTATAAAAATCTAAACAGATTTCATATCATGAATCTCTCTGCAAATAAATGGAATATACATTATCCTTTATGTTGAATGTCTTAAGAGTTCTCATATTGTTTCTAGTTAAGATTATTAGCTACAATAAAAGAAATGTTCTGTGAGGATTCGGCTAAATGGATTTCGTTCAAAAATCTGTGAGATCCTGTTTGATTAGTTCGTTCATAAAATGTAATGCTACTAAGTTAAGGTTTGTTTTATGATTAAGAGTCAGTCAGCTACAACATAGCACCAGGCACATATATGCATCGGTTCAAGTTGTCATACCACATTAGCACAGCAAGATGAACACCGGATTCATAGAAGTAGTTAATTCAGTGGTTGTAATGCATTAAAGAAAGATTGCATATAAGGATATAGTACAGGAAGAAAGAATTAGTTCATATAAAGAAAGATATGAAGCGATTTTAATCTCTTAGTTTAAGGGAAGACAAAGAGTGTGCACACCTACGCCATTGTGATCGATTCTGAGCCATGTCACCCAGAGTCTCCAACTATCGGTTACGATAGTGACGCTGACACCAACCAAGTAGTTTGCATATACCAACATGGCTCAGACCAGAAGTTAGTGACTTCAATGACTGATGCGCAACCGGATGTAGAGATAGTGTTGATTTGGCCGTTACAGACAATTGAGAGATAAATAAAAATAATATATTTGTAATATCCCAATGAGTAGAAAATTGGATTTTTCTGATGTTTCGTGGCTTAGTGTAAGTCACTTCTTCAGAGAATAAATAACCAAATTAAATTAATCCAAGTTTAAACAGTACAACGGAACAATGCAAGAATAATATTTGATCAATCAAAAACAGGTTTGAACAAGTTGATGTATGTGATTTCTGTCAAGGTGATTCATAAGTGATAAGTATGTAAATTTGTGTATGTATGTATGTGTGCATTGCTTAAGAATGAAAACTGTGTGACCTATATGATAAGAAAGGATAGAGTTTAAATTTGTAATATGATAGTGTGAAATTGTAAATACGATCAGACTGAATGGTTAGGATAGATGGTCCAAGTAGGATGTATGGTAAGACCTTCCTTTCTATTGAGAGAAGTAGGATTAAGCATTATATGGAACGCCTCAGCTACCCTCCTTTCTTTGTAGTTGGAAAAGCCTTTTTGCAATATTTTGATATTTTTAAAATCGATTTGGTGGTTGTTGAAAATGGCATGAACTGCTATTGCCGATTTAATTTGAAGTTGGTTCAATTCTACGGGATTGTTCGGAGGTTTCTTTGTGTACCTAATATGTTCTTTGGCTCTAGTCATGATTTCGCGGGATGACTCTCCAATATAATAGGCATCACAATCGATACAACCTAATTTGTAGACGCAGTTCTGTGTGGACATGAAAGGGATTTTTTCTTTCAGGCGAACTAAAGTATTACATAGTGCGTTCGTTGTTTTGTAATACACTTTAATTCTGTGATGTTTTAAGATTCTTTGAATTTCTTCTGAGAGATAGTTGGGTATTTGATGTATTCAACACTATCATTTCTTATCCTATGGTGGCTAAGAATTTTTTTTGTCATAAAAAAGTATTTTTACTGCCCACCATACGTGACATTTGAATTCAACGCAAAATCATGTTGTCGATCCTGATCAGCTCGCCCTATATCTTAATTCTACCACAGTTATTTTAAACTTATCCATAGATTTCTAGATAGGAAATGTGAAAGAGTATAGTACATACGGACTAGTTTGAATGGTTCTCAAAATAACTGCATAAATTTGAAGCCAGTTTGCAACCAATCAACAGAGAGTTCTTCTGATCAAAAGTAAAGTGATGAAACTAGTTGAATAATATTTAAGTTCATTGATTGTTTAGAGCATATTATCGGTTTTCTGATCTTAAGTTTGTAGGAATATAACTAAATAACCTCACCATGTACTACAAACACTTTATTAATAAGTTTACTGAAAAAGAAAGTGAAATAGAATTCTGACTATTGGGTCAGGGTCAATGCGGATTACGCTAGTTTATCCATTTACACCCAATCTGTGTTAATATATATATCGGTAATATACTATAAGCTTCTTTCATAAACACTATAGCATCGTTAACACAGTGGGCCAATCAAAAGTGACTAAATGAGAAGACGACTCTGCACTAATCATAACTCTGCTAATGACAGATGCATGTGATCAATAATGTATAAATGAATGTTCATGCATGTGAACCGGATTAGCCCAATAAGTTCTCACTCTGAGTCTCCTCATTGAGTAACCAGTTGAAAATTTTCGTATAGGAAGTACGTATCAGTATCCGTTGTTGAGATGGAGAAGATTTCTAGCTCAGGTGAACATCGTGCGTCATAGCAACTCTATATTCCGTTACTCGAGTTTATTGAGATATATGTTCCTAACCAATATTGATTCTGATTTTGGTAGATTTGTTATGTTTAAGATATACTAGACAGTGAAGACTGTAACACCTATCCTATGAAGGTGAGAAATCAACTTGTAGAAAAAATCAGTAACTCTTTCTCAACTATCATGTGAACTGTAGATTTTCTTAATGACTATAAAAAAATAGTCAACATACTAACTTGGAGATTTGATATTGTTTTCTAAAAAAAAATCAGTAGCGATGACTTAGATTTTGGTCAATCTGTAACACGGATGCAAATTTTTAACATTTCTGTTATGTTCAGAAGGGGTTTTGTTGAATCATCAGTCAGTTGAAGCTGGACCACCATGGAAAACCTGGAAGCACTGGATGGCTGTTTCGTCTTAGTATGGGACTCCTCGGCAGTGCGCATTCATGATCCCGTCCCCTGCCAGATTCGAACTCAGGACCCACCATTCTCGCACGCGAGCGTTTAACAATTAGACTACTGAGCCGGTATCCAACGGTGTTAATGTCTAACTTCAAACAATCCACGAAGTTGCGCCACCGTACACCATTGTCTTCAGTGAGCTGATATCTCACAACAGACCTAGTTGAACTCCACTAGTCACGGCTTCTCACTAGAACTCCAGAAGTATATCTTGAAGTCAGTAAACAGTGAGCAGATGCTTATTATCAGAAGGGGTTTTGTGGAGATTTTTAGTGTTTCCATGGTGGTCTAGCTTCAATTGACTCATGATTTCAACTATTGAAATTTCTGTTATGTGTTTCTTTAGTCTTTAACTAGTAAATTTATATTACTATTAGTATAGTTTTCTTTCTGTTACATAGTTGGATGTTGCTCATATAATCAATACAAAATCGTGTATCAGGCTTTGTGACTATACTTTAAGTGCAAACTCTATGGAGATTATCAAGTTTCCAAAACTGAAATAGGTAGATTAGAGTTGCAACCTAGTGATTAATAGTTGAGAACTCTATTTACTGTACTATCTCTCTATGTTTTAATGTACAGCATTGGAATTTATAACAGAATTCATTTTATTACACTTGAGTACAAAAATTCATGATTAAACCACATATTGTATACACATTAGTATTGATTCACGGTAAATTATTGTTCATTGTAGTGACTATAAGGTCAAATGCATAATAATTTTTGTGTTAATTTTGTACGTGAGTAAAATTCTTCAAAGAGATAACTATACTGTTAGAATAGATTATGAACAGGTCACAATAATATAAGAGAGAAATATTCATCAAGATAAAAGGTAAATATCTTTTATTCGCACTTTGAATGCGGAATTATCGTTTATTTACACTTCTGAATGATTTGAGAACGCTTTACATTTGGTTCAATGGAAATGAAACTGTAATAGTCAAGATTAAGAACTATGAAAGTTTAGAGAAATAATTCATAAGAAATTATTGTTCTATACAGACTCGCATCATTGACAGCCACTTGCACTCTATGGTTGACATTGATAAAAAGTCAATATTGGATAATGTATCTGATTTGCACGAATTAGTGTTTCAATAAGAACATTGTGTGAAATGAAATATACCCTTAGATTGGTGTAGCTTCTTGACAATCAGTAAATCTCTCTTCAGACGTTCAATTTTTTTTTATTTTCACTTATATGCGGTTGTCATCGTTGAAGTGTCTTTGTGAAACAGTCTTTTGATTTATATAATCAAGTGTAGATAAAATTTATAACGATCAGTGAACTTGTTTTTTCCTACACACAAAAGTTCACATTAGAGTCAACGTTACCATCTACAAAGCAACGTTGCACATACCTGATGCACTATTGTTATGTCCGAAGATTAAATTATGGGTAACTCCCGGGAACAATTTATGGACTGTTATTATATATACTCCTATTCCTTTTATCATAAACCTTCATTTGACCTATTGACTACTAGTATACAATTTATTATTTTCAAGTTATTCCCAATTTATTAGTTACAGCTCTCACATTCACAGCCACTTTCGGATTGATCTTGTATAATTATTATTTTTCATTTTATGGTATGATACAGTCTGGATTGCTTGTATATTAACTACATAATCTGAAATATATTATTCATACAGTAGAGGCTGAGATCGTGTTCTGGATTAAACGGGCAGGGCCAGGCGAGAAGGAACAATACGGATTCTGAGTTGACGCAAGGTAGCTAGTAATGATTGACGTGTCATTGGTTTAGCATAGGAACAAGGTCATATAAGTCGGTATTCTGTCACGTGACAATTGACAGGGGCAAAAGACATAACGCCATAGTAATCGAGTATGTAGTATCATGACGAGAGAACTGAGCAACCATTGGTTCCCATCTGACACTTATTTGTATTATTGACCTGCCATTTATCTGATCAATAACTTGATCATACTACTCTAGTAGAGTAATTCGTAATTAAATGGCAATCACGTAATGAGTAGTTTCGTTTTATAAAACATGTCACTTAGAATTTCGTGGTAGATTATTTGTTTTGAAGAGAATATTACTTCAGTCAATTCAATAGTCAGTGTGATGTATGCTACTTATGTTGACAGATATATGTAGTATGTAACACCAATCTGAAGTAGAATGTCTGGTAGCAGAAGATTGAGAAGATCGAATTGAAGAAAACAGAGAGTATTTGTAATAAAAACAGGAATGTAAGAACGATGAATTCTTTAATAGACAACTGATGGAAGATGTGCAGAAGAAGTATTTAATGTATGGTTTTCATAACTTACGAGGACATTGTAATTTTGCACTAAACAACAAACTGATGCTCCGTACCTCAGTCCTCGTTCACTACAATGGCAATTAATTAAACTAATAATTATAACATGTAATGAATACATAATGAACAGATATAGTCAATTTAGGTTACATCGATGGGTATCTTTCGAAGTCGCCAGACAAGCACAGCGACAAGAGGGAAGATTAAAAATGAACTTTAAGAAGCATCCCACGATAAATAATTATATCTATTTTTTATTCTCCATGTTGAAGTAATTATAAACTTTCATTTGAATACATTAACTGTTGGTAGTGAATTTACTGGTCAAAAATTGCCGTTTTATATCATCACTCCGCCTGTAACCCTTCTAGGGTTACTTCCTATGCCAAAACTGAATAAAGAAAGGTATGGTGATAAGAACTCCATTCCACAGAAAATAAAAACCCAGACTATAGAACACATTGTGCCAAGAATTGGAAGGAGAAATCAAACGAATGAATAGCATTTGGCAACAACCAGAAAAGGAAGCCTAGGACAGAATTGTCCTAAGGATGGTAATTGTAAGATCAGTTTTATATCATAACTAATTTAGTTATGTACAAATTACAGTTTTTTGTATTGGTAGGATGTTTTCGAACCATAATAACTAGTAAAAATATAAGAAAGTAATTTGGTGAATAGTTCTAGTATTCGAATTGATTATATTAAGGATCATAGAAACTATTGTACAAATCAAATAAGATGTTAAGATATTTTGGACTACATCGTATGGATTATTGATCTTATTAGCGTAAAAATGACCTTATCATTTATTATATCCTAGTGAAGATCAAATTACGAGTAACTTCTGAGAGCTATTAATGGACTAATATTATCTGTGTATTCTTATGGTATAACTATTCAGTAACTAGACTGTGTATATCTATATTCCTCTTATTATAAGCTTTATTTTGACCTATGGATTATTAATGTACGATTTACTGTTGTTAAGTTATACTGTTATTTGATTACCGTCTCCAATGTTCACAGCCACTTTTTGGCTCTATTGTGTATAAATGTTATTTCCTATTTTATAGTGCGATGCGGTTTGTTTGGCTGATATATAAACCAAGTATGTTTGAAATAAATGATTCGCATAGTGGAAGCTGTTATTGACGCTCTAGACTCAATCGGAAGGCCTAGGAGGAAAAGGGACCAATAAAGACGCTAGGCTGCTCATACCGACCGAACGTCATTGGTTTAGTACAGTCATTCAATAACAACGTTGAACTTCGTATATACGTACATCAGTTCGAATTGCCAAACCACATTAGCACAGAGATGCAGTTGTCGATTCAAATCCCGTAGTGGTAGAGGTAGTAAGAGTATAAGCAGTAATCGGAAACATTAGGGTTTGAAGATGTTATTCAAGGAGTATAATCCAGTGAAATAGATTCGAAAAGAGACAAGGAGAATTCAGGAGGACAGAAAGAGTGGATGTACCTATGCCATTGCAAACGATTTTGAGCCATGTCATTCAAGATCTCTAACCATCGGTTCCTATCGTCTTGCGGATCCCAACCAGGTAGTTTACACCTACTGACATGGCTTAGTGCACTTGTCAGTGACTTCATGGATGTTTAGTACAGTACAAGAGTGAATACATTACGTGATAACTAATCGAACGTAAAGTTACCACATCACTTTTTCTTATAGTTGAAACTCAATAAATCACTGATCCAATTATATAACAATGATAAACAATTCAATAGGAGATGAATATTAAATTATTATCATTTATTTAATAATCATTATAAAGTAATATCATCATTGATAATAGTAAATAATGTATATGTTTACAATAACATGAATAAATGCTTTATACTATACTATTCAATATTACAAAGATTCAATTGATTTCTTATAGGAGATTGTAGGGAAATTCTGTCACACTATGACGAAACAATCATCTACACCTTTTACAAGATAATAATAATAATAATAATAATAATAATAATAAGGATCAATTGTAGAAACAAGAAGACAACAGTCAAGATGAAGAAGAAGAAACAAATGTATCCACAGATAAAGTACAATATTGATACATATTCATTTCTTGATAATAACAATTATGAATGTTCATTGTGGTCTTCTATTAACAAGAAATAAACAAACGTCTGTTAACAATTGGATAAAGAAAATGAATACATTTCAAAAGTAAATAAGAGTAGAATAGAGAAAAACAAAAAAAACACGTTTGTATTTCGATTTTTTAATTAAAAAAAAAGAAAGAAAACATAGCAACAACAGGAACAACCATGACGACGACGATGGATAAACAAATTACAATAAAATAAACCCTAATGATAAATAAGAAAAAGAAACCGGTAATAATGTAGCATGAAGAATGATACCATGCAGAAGATATGATTTATGAATAAGTGGATGAAGGAAGAATTTTTCAAATACATAAGTATATACATATACATATATATGTTTATCTTAGATTAGTTACATGCATCATCAATCTAGGCATACACACACACACACATCCAAATGTAAAAAATGAAGTTGTAACTAAGATCAAAATCACAGATCTCTCTTCCTTATCAAGTTATTATTTCAAAATGAAACTATTCACAATTACTATACCTATCACATATGCATAATCAGAAGAGAAAAACAAATGATGATAATGATGGCTTATGGAAGAAAGTTGATCGAACTAAGCCATAGAAACAGAGAGACGGTGGGGAGAGAAAGAGATGAAATAACTCGGTTCTTTTCTTTCTATGCATATGATACCGTTATTAATAAATTGATATTAGGAAGTTATTTCCAGTTGGTTGGTCAGTTCTATAATGAATAACCAGTATACATATTACTTAGTATTCAGATTGTTTGGCACAAGTAAAAAAAAGTAAAGGAACAGACACACATACATTCACACAAAATGAATGGGGAAACAAATTTAAAATACATCTTTGATTTTTCAAAAAAAAAACACTTTATATATAACCATTATTGAGCATGAAATCTGAAGATTGAGGAAGAGTAGTTGTATACGAGGACGATGATGATGATGATGTTTGTTGAACTGATGGTGTTGATAAATGCTGATGTTGTTGTGACATTGATCCAGTATCTTTCATTGTTGACATTATACTTTTTCGATCTGTCTGCATACTTGCATTATTACTACCATTATTATTATCATCAATACCATTACTGTTATTATGATCATCTATACCATTTTCACCGTTTGTAATACTATTCTCTGTGAAGAATGAATTTGAAGAAATTGACTTCATCGATGTTGTTGTTGTCATCATAGAAGTACCAGTTTGTATAACAGGATTTAAACAATAAAATTGTGGTCTAGCACGATTTAAAATTTTAATAAATTCAAATGTTTTAGCACGCATTCTTCGATGAATATAACCTTTGGAACATTTTATATGATAATGTAAATAATTGCGTAATATATGAATAAGATTGATAGTACGTGAAGATGCTTGTGGTGTAAGATGTCGAGGAAATAGAACTGTAAAAAAGAGAGCGATGAATAGAGAACAGATGAGACGGTAACACTTAAATGATTACTATTTAAATTCATTAAGGATTTGTTAAACTTTTAAAGCTGAAAATACTATCTTTCTACTTAAATCAAATCAAGTGGATTAAGGATTTCGAATCCAAGATACTAAATACTTGCAAGGAATGCTACATAGATTAGCTGGGCTAGACATCGCTTAAGGGGACTATTAAATCTTTATCTGATAACAGAGATAAATTGTAGTAATTTACTGTAAATATATGGAAACAATATGAAGTGACTTGTATTGATTCCTATTTGACACCTACATGAATTTATTCTGTACACTTGTATTTATCCTTGCCAAGTAATCACGTGTTAATCTTATGCACTTTTTGTATATGCATATGTGTGGACGTATTGTTATGTCAATACGGCAGCTAAAGCTATGTTAACTTCCAGGACTAATATTATATATATATATATATATTCTTATGGCATAATAATAATTATTATTATCATAAGCTTTCATCTGATCCATCAACTACTATTATACGATTTACTGTTGTTCATTACAGTCTCCTCTACTTACAGCCACTTTTCGGTTTGATCATGTATGATTGTTATTTATATTATTGTGTGATGCGGTCTGATCTGTTAGTATATAAACTACATCTGTCCGAAATATATAAAAATTGGACGCTAGTTACTGGTTTGTAGACTTTAGGGCAAGTCAGAGTGAGCTGTAGAATATATATATATGTATCCACGTTCAACTAACTTACCAAATGTAATATAAGCCACATTATCACCGACAGCTGCATCTGTTCCAACTAATTCACTAGGAGGTACTGACTGAGAATATAGAACTTGAGGCGCTCGATCAAAACGTCGTCGAACTTCAGTTAATTCCTAATTCGAAAAGAGAATAAGACACTTGGTGAATAGTTCGACATTCACATATTAACAAAAGCTTAGACATTTTAGTTAACAATATAATCGACATTGGTTACAAAATGTTATTTGATTATTATATCAATAAAATGATTCTTTATCTGCTGCTGTAACTAAATTTTGTTCAAAATAAGTCTGTTATTACTGAAATATTAGAACGAGTTTTAATCCTAGACTTAAGTCAACTGGAAAACTAATCAGTTACACTTCGCTTCTTGTGACTGCTTTTGAGGCATGTCAGCTAACATCTCCAAACACTGACCAGGGTTACCGCGCATATACTAACCACGTAGACTATACCTATCCACATATCTCAGACATACAGTCAAAAGCTTCGTAGGTTGATCTAAATGGTTGAATAGACGTAATATCTGTATCAACCGCTTTAACTGATGATTCGAAATTAGAGGATGCTATATAGCTGTTTTATCTGAGTGTTGGTTACCAAATATTCCGTACGAAGTCGGAAGTAGTGAGCCTTCACGTAGGTTAATTAGTCAGCACTCAATAGTCTAATTTGACGCAACATTTTCGAGTGAAACAAATGCCAAGCACCAAAAGTATTGAGTGATCCTCACTTTGAATAGGTCATTAGCAGAAGCAAAGAAAATAAAAAAACAGTGGATTATAACCCTAAAATAATAAGATTACCACCAAAGTTGAAGGTCGTGGTTTCTCAGAAGTCCAAAGTTAACATTAAAACAATCAGTTCAGTCATTTTGTGATAAAGAGAATAAATATGGAACGTAAAACCTGACACATTTCCTTGGTTCGAGTTGTCACAACACATACCAACACAGGGATGTAAAACTATTTCAAGACTAGTAATAAAGTATTATAAGTAGTAGTGTTAGAGAAAATTAGATATGGAACTAAGAGAAAAGATGTAGGAGGATTTCGTGAATCATGATTTAAATACACCTGGGACGTTTTGAACAATTCGGAGTCATTTCACTTAAATTATCTAATTATTAGTTGCGATAATCACACCGACTTCAACCATGTAGCTACGTATCTTTAGTTATCGTATAGAAGTCAGAAGAAAGCTAGAAAAGACCAAATTCAAGACTTGGCATCAGTCCATAAAGTCAATGACTAATGGTCTGAGTTATGTTGATCGATGCGCATTGCCTGGTTGATGACCGAGTGTTAGCGGGACATAGATTGGATTAAATCATGCTCAATGCACACTTGCGTTGGCGCACGCTGATTGGCTAATTCTTATCCAATCGGCGCTAGTCGATACTTGGAGAATACTCTAGAATCTTCTCATGTAAAAACTATAAATATACTAACGTTTTTCCTATTGTGCTTCTTACTTCCCATCTAACCTTGTTATTTGGAATAGAATCTCTTTCCTGTTCAACCGTATTCTGATTTGGGGACTTGTCGAGTGAACTGATGTCCAAGAATACTAAGCAAAAGGAATAGCTGGGTTATAATCGTAAGAGAGAATTATAACATCGAGTGATAGTCATAATCAATGGTTGGAGACGTTGATCATACTAGCAAAGATGTATCCACTCCTTGTCTTGTCATAGTTCTTGAGTTTCAATGTTTAGTCTATCTTATTATCCTTGCTACTAAATTATCTAAACTATGTTACTATTCCATCTTCACTTCTTCTTAGTATATTGATGCAACATGACAAATTGGATCAAGGAACATATGTACCAGGTTTTATGTTGATTATGGATGATTGAGTCTTTACTTCAATATAACTTAATAGTGTATGTTTATGTATATTTAAATACAGATTTTCATGATTGATGAATAAAACATACTCTGGTTTATATTGTAATTTAAAACAACTGTTTTCATGAACTATGAAATAGTATTCAATACCATTGTTACAAATGTGTAATATGATAAACATATGTATATCTTGCCTTACTGTATATGTATATACTACTATCATTATGTATGATTGTTTTCAATTTAAGGGATATATGAACCATGTAAATTACCAATCAATCATCATTGACAATATTAAATTAATTTGTTATACATCTACAGAGATATGAGAAATCTAGTAAAACCTGAAAGTTGTACAAAAACCTGTTGAGACCTTGATTGATGAAGAGAAACTAAGCTATTGAAAAGAAAACATATTATGATTCACAAATGGGTAGGATATAAGATTAAACAAACAAGTACTTGTATCTATCTATCCATCTATTTCTATGTTGATAGACAACTTTATAAAAGGGAATAGATATATTGAAATATTCCCCATATATATAAGTAAACTGAGTAGTGTATAATATAGTTAATACTAATTTGTTTGTGACCTAGTTAATTCTTTTAAAATCATACACATGTGAATGATTAATTACAATTAGATGTAATTAGTGAACATTTGAGAGAAAACAATTCTCGAGTTCATCTATTATGTACACATAGTTAAGAGGGTAGATAGATGGCACAGTGTTGAGAAGTCGTATACAGGGACAAAATAATTGTGTTGATGCTTTTTGATTGTTAATGGTTATCTGGCAAACGACTAGTTCATAATGAAAACTTCAATAAAAAGCGTTAACTCATAGCTTCATTCGTCATCATATTGTAAATATGTAGTAATATAACTGTAGTGTACATTTAAAGATGCCCCATAAAGTAAATGAATATAAAATTGAACCGTGTAAGATGTTGCAGAATTTTTTGGTTTGGATCCGCTATATAATCATAATCTGAGTATAAATCTTGGGTGATAGCTGAAAAGTGGTCACAATGAAGCAAAAATATTTCCATTAAACGATTGACACTATACAACATGCAGGAGGAATGTATATCTATTGCCAGAAGTAACAAATTATTTACATTATACATTGACATAGCTTACAATCGTTCACATGCATCTTTAGGTGTATTTTCCCATCTGAAATGTCTTCTCCTTTGGTCTCCAAGTGTTCTCAGTCAGTTACAACGTAGGAACAGGCACATATATGCATCGATCCAAGTTGCCATACCTCATTAACAATACAAGATGGACACCGGATTCATGAAAGTAGTTAATTCAGAGGTGGTAGTATATAGAAGAAAGATTGCAATAAGGATATAGTACAGGAAGAAAGAATTAGTTCATAGAAAGAAAGATATGAAGCGGTTTTAATCTCTTAGTTCAAGGGAAGACAGAGAGTGTATACACCGACGCCATTGTGATCGATTCTAAGCCATGTCACCAAGAGTCTCCAACAATTGGTTATGATAGTCACGCGGACCCCAACCAAGTAGTCTGCATCTACCAACATGGCTCAGACTAGAAGTTAGTGACTTTAAGCACTGATGCCACGTTTTGGTTTGGCCGCCCCTAACTTTCTTCCAACCATCCCCAACACCGGTTAGTATTGCACGTTGTGGTAATCGGTGTTCGGGCATACGTAACACGTGGCCCAACCATCTCAGTCGATGAAGATTCACAACCTCATCAACTGATTTACCATCATTCCCTAATACCATGCGTCTAACCTCACTATTACTTACCCGGTGATCCCAGCAGACGCCAGCAATATTTCTAAGGCATCTGTAGTCAAATACTAGTAGCTTACGGGTGTCTTCTACTCCTAATGGCAATGTTTCGCTGCCGTAAATTAAAACAGAACGGACTGCCGCACAGTATACTCGTCCTTCTATTGATAGACGGATATCTCGCCTTCGCCATAGGTGACGTAATTTGGCAAAGTTGCCAAACGAGCTTTTCAAATCCGTGCTGAGATTTCGTCAGACACCAACCCACTCTCCAAGTGTTCTACCGATGTCATGCTTTCGATGCCTTGAAATTCTTTACTCTGTCTGACAACTTTTGCAATTTTGACACCACATACCGCTCTATACACTATTTATAAACAATTTTGAGAGTAGTATTCACTACAATGCTGTTATCATTATTTCAATTTTTATTTCTTATCTTGTTAGTTTTCTTTTTTCTATGTTCATATGAATTGATGATAATTTAGAACAATGGATCGTGAAATTATATTTTATTTATAACTGACTAGATAGACTGAAATTTTCATTCTATGTCGAAACAACTGGAGAAAATGATATTTTAAAGTCTATTCCATTATTTCTCGATAATGACAGTCTGATAAGGTTGTCCTATCAGTTCAACACTTTGATCTTGTCTATAAATGATCATGTGGTTACATTCAATTAAATCGAGTTTCAGAATCTAACTAACTAGTCTATATATAATGGTAAATGAATCACATAGTTTAGTAACATTATGTGTGAATTACCCAACATCAAGATGATGATTACATGAACTAGAATCTTATCACTAATTTGGATATAGCCAACTTATATCTTGATGGATTGACTAGGCAACTCTGAACATATACATTTAATATGTATATAAACATTCTAACTACATTAAACCGAATGATCTTTTATTTATAATAAATTTCAATCTCGTTTCATAAACTAGAGGGATAGAATAGTGGATACATTATCACTCAACTCCCAACTATTAGATTGCAGACTTCAATACTGACTAACATGGTTTGATTTGGACAAAACTCGATAGTACCACTAATCGTTTCACATGCCCACATACATACACAAATTACAGTTTGAATCAGAAAACATGAATTTCTATTTGGTTATTCAGTTGCATCAATGAATGTTGAGAAGTATAATAATATTTCTCAAACATTCAATCTGGATTAATACAGAACACCATTTGAAATTTTCAAACGATTGGTGTGTAAATTTAAATCCAACTTCTGAAATTTATATTCTCAGTATCTGAATTTTAAGAACACATCAACATTTATTGTGAATAACTAGATATTATCCTCCCATTGGTCTGGAACTTGGGTTAGTAAGTTTTATTAATGGGAATAGTGCATATTTATGTTTTGGATATTTTGTATTATTGTAATCGGTTTCTAAATCACAAAGTATCAGTCAGTCAGTAACAACGTAGAACTTTGTACGTACATACATCAGTTCGAGTTGCCATACCACATTAGCACAGAGATACAGTTGTCGATTCAAATCCCGTAGTGGTAGAGGTAGTAAGATTATAAGCAGTAATCGGGAAGATTAGGGTTTGGAGATGTTATTCAAGGGGAAATCAGGAGATTAAAATTTGGGAGAACACAAAGAGTGTATGCACCTGCGCCATTGCAAACGATTTTGAGCCATGTCATTCAGGGTCTCTAACCATCGGTTGCCATCATCTCGCGGTCACCAGAAATGAGTTTAATGACAATTTTAACAACGGATCATTGTAAGTAATTAGTGATTTCTTTGGAAAAACAAATACTATCATATTAGAAGTACGAGAGAAGCAATCAGCATACAAATTACAGATCATGATAATCTGATCTGATATTTTCACATGATCAAATAATGAAGGATTAATCGATAGACTGGAGAAATTTTATCTGACATACAATCATATAATAATAATGATAATCATTGAAAAACAAAATTTATATTTACCTGTAAAAATACTTTAGCAATAATTAGATCATCCGATTCTTTGAAGACAGTACTGAATATAACAGTAACACGATCGGCAAGTGCACTGATGTAACTATAACAATATAAAAACACTAATATAGACAATTAACATATTAAAATGGGATATTAACGGTATATGAAATTTTGTTGAGATTGTTAAATTACAGACTTATTTTAACTAGACCATTATTGAATATTAGGACCACCAGAAAAATGTTTAGTCATAGTATGGGATTTCTTAACAGTTTGCATCTACAAAACAACAATAGGGGGTTAAACCAAGAATCTTGGTGGATACGTATTGCAAAAGAGTTTCATAGTAGGAAATAATAACTGTTCAATGCTTCCTGATTTTACTGGTGATCTAACTAAGACCAATTAATGATTCATCCTATAAAATGGAATATTTAGATGTATATAAATAATGGGGAATAGGGATAATTTATTTTTCCCTACATAACTCTGCGTTACGCACCAAATTACATCTATAAAATAAATAATTTAATTATAAAAATCATTGCTTGTAAATGAATTCACTTCATTTTGTAATGTTAGTTGTTACTGTTTCGTGAAAGCAAAAAAAAAACAAACCAATCTTGACATTTGAGATTCGGTACATGTGTAGGATACTTGTAAATTAAAGAACAATTGAATTATTCTAATACAAACAAATATTATTGTGCAAATCGATAACGGCAACTAGAATAGAATACACTTTAACAAATAGACCTTATTAGAAGGGGTTTTGTGGAGATTTTAGAAATTTCACTAGTTGGAATCATGAGTCAATTAAAGGTAGACCATCATGGTATCCCGCCCCTCGCGGGACTCGAACCCAGGATCTACTAGTCTCGTGCGCGAGCGCCTAACAATTAGACCACTGAACGGGCATCCAATGGTATTAATGTCTAACTTCAAGTGCTTCCAGGTTTCCATGGTGGTCTAGCTTCAATTGACTCATGACTTCAACTAGTGAAATAGGCATTAACATAGAAAAAAGATGATATATATATGAAATATTTGATATTCAAACCGAATAACTCAGTATAGATGGTATCTAAAGCGTGATCCAATAGAACAAAGAAAATTAGCCGATTAAAAATAATGAGAACTGATTAGAAAAAGGCAAAGATCGTGTGAAGAATTGTATGAGATAAAATAAAAGCACTAACAGTTACTGTGATTACCCTAGTAGTTATATTAGTAAGATTACAGTAGGGAAGTGTTTTCACAATAAGATAGTTTTTTCTTGGTGAATGTAGTGGCCGTTAGGAAAAACACTCTAATACAATATACACATTGTTATAGAAAGATGTTACATTACAATGATGGAATGATTAATTTGTTAGTATCAAAACGTTGTACTAATGGTAAGAGAAGTAGCAGTTGTTGTTGTAATTCTCAAGTTTCCGATATCATTTAAATGAAAACCAATAATTCTGAGTTTCGAGTAGTTTTTTCTTAGATACCATCAATGTCTACTGGAAGTCACAATTACAGGTTATTAAATTTCTTTAATTAATTAGCTTGACATTGAAGCATATTATTGCAAAGGGGGGTGTTCTCTACAAAATTGAGAGGACGAAATGCGAAATGTTCGGCGCTTTAACCGGGTTGGTGAACATGAACAGTTCACCTAGGGGAGTTGGAAAACCCTGATTCCAAACCAATGGTGAACATGGGCTGGCTCCAGTATCCTGAAGCAACAAATGGCGTATGAACTAATCGTTGATCACCGGCTTCCATGGGAATGCATCTCCTTACGTTGCTCCACTGCCTTGTGAATCAGACCTTCAGGTCGAAGGCTCCGGGTGTGGCCCCCTGAGAAAATCACCTGCTTCGGTTTGCACGCTCAGGCAGTATTCCAGCCCTCACACAAATTGAATGATTTATGTGGCGCATATCTATTTGGTGCCTCCATGTGCCAATGTTTATGTGTTTAAATAAATAAATAAATTTCATACACATAATTCCCTTTATTATCTTAAATAGAGCAAGAACAAAGATTGGTGCAGAATAATATGAATTCATTTTATTTTCGTTAGGTTCTCATATTATTCTGCACCAATCTTTGTTCTTGCTCTCTTTAAAATAAATAAATAACCAACAATACTTGGATCATCCAACGTCTACTGATCTATGCAACTTTCTCTATTCTCAATAACCAATTATCAAATTACAACAGTCAACTGATTAATTTTCGATTATTATAAGTCAGTCAGTCAGTTGATTATAATCAACGTAAAGCATGGTACAGATATATATTTAATTATTGTATGACTGTTGTTATTAATGCTTCGAAAGCCTATAGGATTAGGTGAATTAATTATCCAACTAAGAAGTATAACATAAGAGAACTTATAATGTGTACATGACTATGCCCGAATTGATATAAAACTGAGTAATAGATGTATAATTGATTAATTAACTATAATTTACAAATGATCAAATACATATGAACAGTTAATGAATTAAATGAAAGTTTACAATTAGAACAATGCATTAAACACCATACAACTAAGTATTTAATTAAATATATAAAGCATACATAATCATTCGCCGTAAAGTAATTTCAGAAAGGATCACCTTTCTCAAAATAATTCGTCTATATCTAATATAGGATAAATGATGCCCTTAATTGTAGATAGAACAAACTTTACTGTATTCAATTATAAATCGAACAAAACATGAAAAAAACATTAGATTAAGCATGAAAGGATTATCAATTCCGCCTGGAGCCCCTCTGGGGCTACTGCCATTCCCAAGCCCGTACAAAGGGAGGGTTAGGCATGGGGTTAGCGACGCCATTCCGTAGCAAAATGACTCGCTAAAAAACGCTAACCAGAAAAAGTAAGTAATGAAAAGGTTATCATCTCATAGTTAACATTTCCAGAATCTGTTGTTAGTAAGTATAGTAGTAAAAAGGAAAACAATCGAAAACAATACACATAAAGAAAAGAGTTATGGATGCATAATTTCGTTTCCACTGTGAAAATATACACAATAGATTAGGTTATTTTCTATTGGAATTGTTTAGAATGTAGATGTGCGTTCGCTTTTTTACATGTCACTTTCGTAAACAACACCTCCACCACGAGGAGATACAGACTAGGACAACGCTGGGACAGGCTATAAATGTAGGGCCATTTGAAAGCGTGTCGAGATGGAGAAGGGACCCTCAGACCTATCACGCTATTTAGAAGCAAACATATACACCGCATTGTTTTACTATATTAAACAAAACTTTTTAGCCTACAAGAGTAGGTATTATGAAAAGCATAACGATTTTCTGTTGTGTACCCACCAACAACTGTCACTAGAATAGAGATCCTCTCGGAGTTCCTTTTACGAATTCAGCAGCTACAACACACATATATATCGTTAAAACATACTACTTATTACATATGAATAGTGAAAGGAGTGTTATGAAAAAATGCAAATCAGATAGATTGTGAATACAAATAAATCAACCGTTAGAATACGAAAACACACACACAAACAGAGATTAAACGAAATTTACTATAGTAATGATAAGTAATATAACTAAATCATTTATCAAACAGAGTTTTGTATACATTGAGTTTGTAGACACACTTTTTGTGTGGGGTCTTGGTATCGCAACAGTCTGGGTGCCCGAAAACTGAACTCTTAAACTTATTAATAGAAAGCTAAGTGCTTAAGTCACTAAATTACAAGTCTTATTAGTATTTTTACAATCTATTTGAACTCATTCATTTATGTAATAGTTTGAAGAGGATGAAAATGTAATGAGGAACACATATTGCAGTACATTTAAACAATTAAATGCAATGTGCCTACTTTCTTTATGATGAGATCTATGTACACTAAATAATCTTAATACTTTAGAAAAACGAAAACAATATTGACCATATTACAATTATTTCTAACATTGAGTAATGAGCAGTCAGTATTTCTTTCACAGTTATTCATTCACATGACCTACTTGATCAAGGTTGTATATTACTAAGCTATTTTAAGATATAAAAACTCAATATATATTTGTACCAACCAGTTTTATGATTATTTAAAGTAAACCAATACAATTTTATAGTGCAGAAAAGAATTCACCGATATTCAAAGTTCACTATAAATTGGATTTCTCAATTTTCATCATGAACTGGGCTTAGTTAGCCCGCAATTGACAACCAGGAAGAATTAGGCAGCCCTTAAATGCCCTGGTATGGCCGGGAGTGGGGAGAGTCCGCTCTCCCTCTCCAAATGCTCTCATATGACCACGCGTATATAGCATCTGCCAGGGAAGTCCTGCTCACTGCCTTCTCGCACCACGGGTGTTGTTTACGATATTGAGAGGATGAAAAGCGAATGTCCGGAGCTTTATCCGAGAGTTGGAAAACCCTCATTTTAAACCAATGGTGCACATGGGTTCCAGTATCCTAAATGAACAAATGGCGTATGAACCAATTATTGGTCACCGGCTACCATGGGACTGCATCTCCTTACGTTGTTCCACTGCCTTTTGGATCAGACCTTCAGGTCGAAGGCACTGGGTGTAGCCCCCTAAAAAAACCACCTGCCTCGGTTTTGGCACCCGGGCAGTATCACAGCCCTCACACATATCAAATGAGATCTGTGTGACGCATATGTATTTGGTGCCTCTTGTATCAATATCTATGTGTTAAAATAAAATAAATAAGACAGCGATTTCGGTATAGTATGAGATTCCTTCTTAGTGATGAGCATTTACAATCGCACAAAGGATAGGATCCAGGTTCTTCATATATTGTGGTGAACACTTAACACTCAAGTTACTGAGTTGCTATCTAATGAACTACATTTTTAGTTCTAATTAAACCGTGATGTTTTGCAACCATCTTCCAATGTAACAGTGATTAACTGCTTCATATCCGACATCGATGAACTCCACTAACGTGTGAGATAGATAAACACCGATGGCATAAGAAGATGACTACAAAATATCACAAACTGACTGAAGTTAGAAATGTAAACCATTGACTAACAACTTCATAGTTTAAAGAGTAAGCGCTCGCAATCGAATATTAAAATCCTGTGTTAAGCCCCTGTGGAATTTTTGGATAGGTAGAACTGAGTTACATTCTAGGATAAAACAGCTTTCCAATGTTTCATGATTTTCATTAATAGCTGGTCTGAGCAAGATCATTCCGTGATATAAACCATAAAATTCAACACCGGTCATAGACCTCCTATACTAATAAAAAGATTTTTATTGATCTTCACGCAGTATCTCACGTTAGAAAGCCATACTGTATGTATCTTGTTCCATGCTTATACATGTATACAGGGTATTTCATTCAATATTTTTGGGGAAAAAAAGTGGTGGGAATAATATGCCTGAGATTGTTTGATCAAACCTTTTAAATTATCAGTCAGTTGAGAAGCGTCAATGAATGGTGAAAATTCGATGAATTCATTCCCGTAATGCGTTAGATTTCACATTTAATCTCACACACCTTATCAGTATATTAAACGCAGGATCAACCGATCAATAATCAGTTATTTGTTAATTTACCAAAAACAAATTTTGCCCCAAAAACTAAATTAAAGCACTTAATTAATTCATTAACATATGGTCAGTCAAAAAGACAGAAAAAAGAAATGCCGAAGAACGTTAGAAAATCAATATTTTGTGTAATATTAGGCACAAATGAAATACACCAAAATGAGAAGTGTGATATAACTATGAAGGATTAATTAGTGAAATGTAAGATTAATTAATTAAGCAATGATCACCAGTGATTATGATGATTAAATGAGAAAAATTAAGGAGAATAAAAGAAGATCTATTGTTTAGGATTGGATAATAACTGGAAACAAATTAAAATCTTTAGTGGATATTGATGTAATAAACTTACAGATGTAAACTATATAGAGAGGGAGTAGGTAAATTTTACCATTATTATAATTACTTTCGAAATTCTCCATCTTTAGAAGCACCATGAACCTGGTTATAGGAGAAATGTTTATCTATTTCAATAGTTGAGATCATGAGTTAATTGAAGCTAGATTATCATGGAAAACCTGGAAGCACTGGACGGTTGTTTTGTCCCATTGTGGGACTTTTTAGTAGTGTGCACCCACGATCTCGCCTTTACAGTTGTGAAATATGATCCTCAAAGGTTGAGGACATACATAAGCTTCCAGTACTTGATTTTCGATGTATGTGAACTGTTGCTTTCAAACGAGTGAGACTACCAAGTGAACGATGATGAAGTTAGGGATAGGTTACTATGGAAAAATGATAAAGCGATTGATGGAAGTAGCTTTGACATGTGTTGCATATGACAAACCAGAAACAATTCGCACATTTAACGGTATTTACTAGTGAAGTAGGCTAAGAGAAAACAAAACGATAATATGGTATCATGTCATACAAGGTTTGGATCTGTGAGACAATCGTAGGAAAGAAGTATCAAGAAACAGTTTACCATCAATGTCATATATACGAAAATTGAAACCCCCTTTATGTGTTCAAAAACAATTTGTCCTTACACTTAACCTACCTTGGTAATATTGATTTATTATCAAGAGTGGTAATCACATTTGTTTTTGTGTACTTCAATATTCTTCCTTTGTTATGACTTACCCTTAACCTGTCTAGTTGACCTTTTAATTTCTTAACAAGTATATGTGTGATCAGATTGTTCGAAATGTATTGCGTAAATATATCACATAATTCTGATAAACTTCGGCTTCTCATTGCATTATCGAAATTTATCAAAGGGACTAATTGTTTTAAATGTCATATATGTTACATCCAATATAGATATACTATCGAATAGAAGAGGAAGAAAGTATTCAAGAATAAAGGAATTCTCGAATGAAAGAAGCACACATGAACATAGCCGGTTATGTTTAATGCAAGATGGCAGCTGTAAAACACAGGAACCAGAAGTAGCAATCTCTTATCACGTATACGATAATTGAAAGAGAAGAAAACTGGAAATACGGTTAATAGGCACAAAATTAATCGTTATTTTCACTTATGCAAGTTAAGCCATCAATACACTTGATTGGTAACAAAACCAGCTATATTGTTGAAATTCACGAAGGGAAATCTATGCTCAACTATGATAGAGCTAAACACATTTATTTCAAGTAAATACTCACACTAAAAAAGGTAATGTTATTCAGAAAATCCCCATCACTGTTTAGCATCCACAAATTGTTTTTTTTTGACCTCTTTTAAAAGAATCCGTTCTAATAAATACTGGGAGATTTGCAGCTCAGGTAGATGCTTTTGGTGTTACTGACTTCATCGAGCTAATTAGTTTAATGGAGGACAACATTACCAGCATCTAATTTATTGACTGTTGCTTTGAACCATGTTTTGTAGGGGGTACAGGTTGCGTTAAGGTTTGACAGATAGTCGCTGAAAAGTGGCAGGCAACTAAGTGTGATGATTACCAGGACACAGATGTTTTACTCTTGATCTTGTCTATTCAGAACATATTCTAAATCTCTATTCTTTGTAATGATCAAATCAGATACCTTTTTCGATCCTTTTTCTATTCACCTACTTTCGCTAATGTGATATATATATACGTCGAGGCCTATGCTGATTATAACTGACTCCATGCAGAAGCCTTCAACATATAGTAGGCACTGATAATATTATCTAGAATAACAATTATCTAGATGCTCTATTTGTGAAACTTTCAGGAAAACATATCAAAAGACTATAGATCAGTAAACGAAACAACTAATAATCATGGAACATAAAATACGGTCAAAATGAAATCACTTAGTTCATAAGAAGAAAAGAAAACCCAGTCAATCAGTAACAACGTAGAACTTCGTACGTACGTACATCAGTTCGAACTGCCATATCACATTAGCACAGAGATGCAGTTGTCGATTCAAATCCCGTAGTGGTAGAGGTAGTAAGAGTATAAGCAGTAATCGGAAACATTAGGGTTTGAAGATGTTATTCAAGGAGTATAATCCAGTGAAATAGATTCGAAAGAGACAAGGAGAATTCAGGAGGACAGAAAGAGTGGATGTACCTACGCCATTGCAAACGATTTTGAGCCATATCATTCAAGATCTCTAAACATTGGTCGCTATGGTCACGCGGATCCCAACCAGGTAGTTTACACCTACTGACATGGCTTAGTGCACTTGTCAGTGACTTCATGGATTCGTGCCATGTTTTGATCTGGCCACCCCTATCTTTCTTCCAACCTACTCCTACACCGTAAAACATCGCACGTCGAGGCAGTCGGTGTCATCGGCATATTCTAAGTCAAAAAGTGAATCTCCCCTGTAGAAGTTCGACCCCTGGAAATTTAGATGAGGAAATTGTTATCTCTAAAAGCACGTCAACGAACTTAAAGCTAAACAAACTTAAATAAGAATGGAGAGACTGAACAGCCCTGACGAACACCACTTGAAGTAATCAATTCTGATGAAAGTTCGCCATAAGCTATCATTCGACCAGTTATGTTCGAGTAGAGAGCCTTTACAAGGTTAATGTACTTCTTTGGTAAATGGAAATGGAAATTTCAAAACACAAACATAAATATTTATCACCACTGAAAACAACAATAAACAGAAGAAGAAGAAAAACTACTAACTGATTAAATTGACCAAATATGAACTATAGACGACAATAAAAAAAATATTCAACTTAATTATACTTTACACCAAAAACAAGACACTTGTCTTGTTTACTTTTCTTTGCTTAATTTGATTGTCAAATAACTGGACAATGAAAGAATTCTAGGAAACAAACTATAAATTATACCCATATATTGATTTATTCCATACATAGAATTACTATATTTTAAATGGTGTTGAAGATTTTCACTGAACAAATCATTTTTATTATTTAGTTAGATGATTTAAAGTAGAGATTTATTAAAAGTCAAAGAGAATTGATCAATTCTTTGTTTATCCTAAATTGTTACTGTTCTCTAGTCGTGTAAATTTATGACCAATCAATTGAACCTATGATATAGTTAGGCTTTGATTCTAAATTAAACGTTTTATCAGCCTACGTTTTAATAGGAAATCATTTCATTTTATGTTTCTTTGCCTTAGTATGGCTGAGGGGGGGGGAGGGTCAGCTCTTCTTCTCGAAATGCTTTCGCATGGCCACGCGAATAAAACCACTGTCATGGAAGTCTTAATTACTGCCTGCTCGTGAAGTGGGTGTTTTCTACGAACTTGAAAGGACGAAAAGTGGGTTCGAGTCCTGGAGTGAATATCAACTCTTGGATTCAGGTACATCCATTCGACGAGTTCCAAATAGGAACAAACACGCGTCCTGGATTCTACTGCTAGCCATTATCCATTTCTACTCATAAGGTTTGTGACTTAAGGCAATATCGAGACAATCTGTACAGGATGTACATATGCCAACATGAGACTGATCAATCGCAATCCTAAAAATCTGTGGAAAAATTCAAAAAACCAATATAAAAATGAATTAAAAGTGACGTTTGTTATAATGTGTGTTGGTCAACCAAACAAATCAATCAGAAGTGATCCTCATTTTTCCAATTCGAAGTAGAGACTGAGACAAGTTACATATATATTGCGCTGGATAACAGGAACTGAAATCACTACTCTAACAGCCTTAACGCACGTACCAAAACCAACTACAATAAGACAGTACTGCAGACATTTTTGCTCTAAAATTTTCGATACAGTAACAGTTATACTACATAAATGACTTTTAGCTACATACCTATTCAGTGATGGATAATAAGACTATTCTGTAGTTTAGAATAAAGTGTTGATGATTTGAAACCTTTTCAATAAGCTTAATTTATTTCATACCATTCCGAGATACAAAAACAGTATGCTTATATATTCAAGTACCTAACTCTTATTACACTGTTTTATTGTTGAAAATAGTCGACAGGAAACCCTAGACCTAGGTTTCTCAGTAGTTGGCAATTATCAACAGGTCATGCCTGAAATCCTAAAGGAACAGTTAATCCCTGTAGGATTAGAACTAACATCTCAACTTGATCAATAACAGACAAGAGAAACATAACACGGGTTATTAATCAATGATCAACTGATAATGTAATTGTTAAATTCAGTAATATATTGTTTTTAAATGATACATATGAGATGCTATAACTCTTAAAAATTTCAAATCAGTCAGTTAGTTAACACTGTTGATAAACAGAAGAATTTTATGTTATTATTTGAAATGAAATCAGAAAAAAGATGTTATTAGTCAGCAGTGCTATCGCAAGACATCTCCTTGACACAGGACACGAAGTTGATACACTGAAGTCCTTCTTCAAGGTGATTAACAAACAATCAAACTCAAACCTTTTGAAAAATGTTATTAAACTGATATGAATAATAATGAATAAGAAGATAGAAATAATGAAATAGATAATTTAATAAACTAATGTAACTTACAAACAATTTGACTAGGGATAGAGAAAATATACGACATAATAATTAAAAAGGATTAGACTTTATCATGAATACATAAATATAATGGGTTCGTTTTTCAACAACAACAAGAGAAACATTCAATCTAAATTTATGATTAGTTACTTTGTTTCAGTTTATTGAATATACATTTCATAAATTTATGCAAAAACGATTTCGTATGCTAACTAGCCCCCCAAATACCGTGGTACAGTCAAATGTGAAAAGAGTTCGCTCTCTCCCTGTCAAAATGCTCTCACATGGTCACGTGTATACAGCCACTGCCAGGTACGTCCTACTCACTACCTTCTCGTGGAGGTGTCCTCTGTAAAATTGAGGGGACGAAAAGCGAATGTCCGACACATCAACTGGGTTGGTGGATATGGAGGATCCAACTAGGGGAGTTGGAATACCCTCATTCGAAACCGTTGGTGTATATGGGCTCAACGACCCTGATGGAAAAAATGGCGTAT
Source organism: Schistosoma mattheei (assembly GCA_944470405.2). Lineage (NCBI taxonomy): Eukaryota > Metazoa > Platyhelminthes > Trematoda > Strigeidida > Schistosomatidae > Schistosoma > Schistosoma mattheei. Next base: position 5,216,291 of record OX103950.1, read on the forward strand.
GAATCTACTGTTGGTCAATGGCTATCGTGATACAACATTCTCTAATGTTGCTCCGATGCCTTGTAAATTAAACATCCAGGTCAAGGGCTCGAGGAGTGACTCTCTAATAAAACCACCGGCTTCGGTTTGGGCATTCAGACCATAAACATACACATTTTGGTACCTCTGTACAACTTATTTACGTGTTTAAATAAATAGTCAAATAAATGTATGCTAAGTTGATGCCATCGGAAAATATAAATGTATCCGTAGAGAACCTACACACACTACTACTGTGATAAATTACGAGTAGTTTGATATTGTTACATTAAAAGTAAACAAGACTACGTGTACATCGGAGATTTAATATACATACACGTGTTATATTCTGATGAAGAAGGGAAATTAAACGATTGGAGGTAGTCAACACAAAACTGCTTGAACAAGTTCTGTGCCAGTCGATATTCATGAGCTAGTAAGGGGTATCTGCAATGTTAATGGAGTAGATGTTTTCCAGTATAATATGAACCGGTGTTTGAAAAGATTTAAGTAAACAACTTTGTCTCCTTGAAACTCACTCACATTATATCCTGCGAGAATGAATTGTGTAACTCTTAAAATTACGTTTCTAACTATATTTAACTTGTCATATAGTGAAATGATCAGTTTCATATTCTTTAATGGGAATTATTTCTCAGATTTATGTTTGTAAACTTCCCCAATCCAAGGCACAATTGGGAATTAATGATCGAAAAGATAGTATCCTAGTGATCTTTGATTTGTCAGTCAGTCATATACAATGTAGAACCTGAAACATGTGGATTGATTCAAGTTGCTATACAATATGAGCATATCGAAATAAAACTACCAAGATTGTTATATTCTACTAAAGATTACATTACGAGTAACATCTGAGACCTATTAATGGACTAATATTATTTATATATTCTTATGCTATATATACTCAGTAACTAGACTGTATATATCTATATTCTCCTTATTAAAGCTTTATTTTGACCTATAATTTATTGTTGTACGATTTACTGTTCTTAAGCTATATTCAGCTTATTGATTACTTTCTCCCACGTTCCTGTTTTATAGAGCGATGCGGTTTGTTTGTTTGATATATAAACCCAGTATGTCTGAAATAAATGACTCGATTCGCATAGTGGAAGCTGGTATTGGTGTTCTGGACTCAAGTGGACGGGCTAGGCGAACATAAGACCAATAAGGACGCTAGGCTGTTCATATCGGTCGAACGTCATTGGTTTGGCACAGTGCTAAGATTGGTGGATTAATAACGTGATAACTAGCCGGACATAGAGTCACAACAAAGATAAATCCCGAATCAGTATCGATTAGTAACAACCGTAGTCTTTTTAGTCAGAGAAAAAGAGATCAACTACAAATCTTCATGAAAACGTCACTTGTATGGTACCAGTTGCTTTGTTAAATGTCACATATATGTATGCGGTCTGATCAGTAAGTACACAATGAATTGTATTACTTACATTGATTTATTTTAGAAAGAGATGAAACTTTCAGGAACCCTTAACGATCTTATCAAATGGGGTTTTAATGTGATTTGTCTGTTTTTAATGTCGGTGGACATTCGTGATCAGATGGAACAATTGCGCAACATTAAATTATTAATGACGCTTAAGAAATACTTCCGAGGAACTCATGAAACGTTAGGGGGTATTTACGGGAGATAACGCATTAGAAAAGATCGATTTCTTTAGCAGATAACATACACTAGTAACCATGTTGTAAATACACTAATAATCCAGAGATAATTTTTTTTACTACAAATGAAAAAAACATAGATGCAACTGTCTGACAAGTGTTTAGAATAAGGACTGGACTAAAAACAAAAATATTGGCTCAAATTAAGGCACTTTTTAAGTGGACAGCGAATGGATAAAAAGAACAGGAACAAGTTCAAAAGTGGACTGATAGGGGTAGGTTTAACTATTACAAAGTGAGCAGTAGACAGATTTATCCAAAAAAGGAATTACAATATAGGATTCTGCGTGTAGTAGTCACAACCCTATCGAATATTAAATTCTAAAAAGTATATATATTTGCAAATAGGTGAACTGGTTTATAGCAGTATTATAATAGTCAACTAAGGAATAAGTTAAGCAGCTAATATGATTCATATTTATATCACGAATAAATTTAAGTAAGATAATCGCTGGGCAGTCGTTTTGTTCTAGTATGGAGCTCCTAAATGATGGGCATCCACGACTCCGCAACTGAGAATCAAATCCAGGACCTTTAGTCTCGCACCTCAATAACACCGAGCCTGTATCTAATGGTGTGCAAGTTTAAATTCAATCGATTTATGATACTGTGTGACCATCTTCGATTGTCTCTAATGATTTGGTAATAAAGTCGATAATGTGGATTCCGATGGTCACAAGAAAATGAAACAGTGTTAAGATTTTAAATAGGAACAAATTGTGGTAGAGTAAATGTAAGAGAAACTTTGGATAAATGGTTGTGCATTACAATATTGACAAAACAATTTGACAGCATGGTCACAGATGTGCCTGACCCAAGTTACCGTACCTGATTAGCTCGACGAAAAGATGACAAACGAAATCAAAATAATGTAGTAGCAATAATAGAAAGAAAGACTAAACTTCGAGAATATGTTTTGAGATGACAAAGTGGAAAGATATTTATGAAAGAATGCTGAAATTCGACTACTTCACTTCCTATTATCAGTTCAGAGGTTATTGAGGACCGGTTATGAACGACATTCTGTTTTTAAAAGGGAACTCATTGCGAGGTGGTCAAAAGACTGCATTTTTTCAGCATCTTCGCCAAACGTGAGTATGTCATCTGCGTATCTAAGTCGATAAGCGGACCTCTTGGTACGACAAATCCCCCTCAAAAGGTAATCGAACGAAACGTCATTTTGAGGCGAAAATCGGAGGCAAAACTAAATAAAAATGGGGAAAGTGGGTACACCTGATGAACGCTGATTGAGGGTGACGAATCCAATGACAGTCCTCCATAAGCTTCGGCTCGACCAATAGTGTTTGAGTGGAAAGCCTTTACAAGATTCTTCGGTACAACTTACAACGACAATCATAACCATCGAACCTTCCGGCCAAAAAATTGAATCTTATCTTAAGGTCAGGGGATAAAGCATAATCGAGCGTCATTAGTTTTGCCAATAATCTAAAACATGACGGAGAATGGGTGCTTGGTCAATACATCCAAGTCCATGTCTGAAACGAGCCTGGTATACTCGAGTTTGTTTTTCACGAGCCCTAGGTAAGTGTCGGATTATTATTGAGGCTAATATTTCCGACACCTCATTGGTCTGATTCCTTCACGGTTATTATAGGAGAAATTGTGTCCTTTCTTGTAGACTGGAACGATCATAGATCAAGGCCAGTCAGATAGGATTACATCCTGTTCCCAGGCTCTAGACAATATCGTAGTTAACTGCTAAAACTAAACCACCATTCTTAAAGATCTCTGGGGTTAAGTCATTCGGGCCTGTTGCTTTCTATCATTTTAGATTACTTATGGTCTTTTCAATCTCATTAAGGGTTGGAGAACTTGTATCTATTTATCATTTATGTTGATTGGAGATAGATTGCAACTTTGGAATAGATGTAGGTCAGTTGAGCTGCTGCCTAAATTATTCTGCCTGTCTAATCTCACAGATTGAAATGGAATAACAGTTTCGTTCTTCTCTGAAATAGCATCACTAACAACTGCCTTTTTATTATCTATTTCCTTGATTCATCAATAGAGCTGTCTAGTGTTACCTACAGTCACTGCCTGTTTCATCTATTTTGATTTTGTTGCCCACCGCTCCTCACAATTGTTGCATAAATTTTTCTAGTTTATTTTTCAGTTGACGTAGCTTTTATCGTACTCCGAACCAATCGGTATGAGTTTTGGAGCCTCTACGCATTCAGTGGATAGCACCAAAATTCACTGGGCTTTCCTAATATTTTATTTAGGTTGGTACCAGTTGGAGAACTCAAAGACAGATGAGGATTGATAGCGGAGATAGAAGTAATATTTAATGATGAAGACTGTATCTATTTACAAACGAGATTATCTCGCTTCCCCTTAAAGGTATGAAAGCATTTGTCGCTTCTCGGTTGTCTACACCCTAGGAAGATACTTCATGGGGGACTCGTGAAATGAAATGGATTAATGGTGATCTTGTCGACCTGAGAGCGTCACCGCAGTCCTAAGGACAACTTCTTGGGGACGGTCACATGGTCTTTTTGTGGCGAGTTTTTAATGAGTTGGCTCTATACTTCAAAAGGTCTTGACGCTGGAGGTGACTTGTAGAGCAAGGTGTGTCATTTTAACGTCAAACTTTTCCAGTCTATTCCTTCGATTATGAGGAAACAGCATCGGTGCAGATGATGCAATGGCAATCCCTACGCAGTAGGCAGTGAGAGTACGCCCTCAAACCTTAGGTTGCTCCTTTTAGTCTTACCGTTCTCCAACCCATTTGCCTGGTATATTAGAGCCTAAGGGGATAAGTGTTACGGCAAATGTAACTTGATTGAACCATAACGATATGCAAGCCCGACTAACTCAGGTGGATAATTTTGATGGAGTTTTGTTCTCTGAGCTGGATGGTTTGGTCGCGAAGCTTTCGTCGTTCTTCTGAACGACATCATCAACACAAGCTTCCGGTAGAAGTGAAATGTTCGAATTTCTGAACATATGGTTCACAGCTTGTCCTGTAGACCTCAATATTGGTTAGTTCTTGTTGATCTTAAACGTGTCACTGTTTACTTTACCAATCCGGTTACAGCGCCGGAATTCGCTTTTTGTCCTCTTAATTTCATAAACAACACCCCAGCCACGAGAATGCATTGAATAGGACTTCCCTGGCGGCAGCTGTATGCACGTGGCCATGCGAGAGCATTTCGTGAGGGAGAACTGACTCTCCCCACTCTCGGGGATTTGGGTGTTTGACATGAGTACGGTTAAAGTGCTGTAGTGGAGTAGCGGTAGAATAGATTAGGTGCATATATATTTTAGACGACTGTATCCAAGTCGCACTCTACTAGATGGAACATATTACAACTGGATTCTATTAAAGACAGTTTGCCTGATCAGTAGTGCTAAAAGTCAGTAGTAACAGTAGGGATAAAGTTAATATGAATTAAAATTATTTGTGTATGAGTAGAACAATAAAAAAGCTTCACAATTTCTAATTCGAAAGACTGCGACAAATATAGATTAAATAATTCGCACTGAATACGTTTAGGTTTGCAGAAACCTATATCATCGATCAAAATGGAAGTTTAGAATTAGTTGGTTGGTTGGTTCATAACTCAAGCACCAGGCTATAGCTATATATACAAAACACAAGTCAGTATTCAAGTAATTCTGTCAATTAATTGAGAGTATAAACTGAAAATTCAACTAATATCCATTAGTTAGTGGTTGAACGTACTCGCATTTAGTCAAAATTCCAACTTCAGGGGGTCTAAACAGGTACTGACGCAATATGAGAGGCGCTCAAAAATAGCATCGTTAGGCTATTCTATAAAGTAACAAACAACCGATGAAATTGGTGAATAACTTGAATTTTTCTAGTTAAAGTTTCCTTAGTGATGGTGATTATTTGTCAGAGACGTTAATGAATGTAACTCTGTAATTAAGCAGAGGTGTTTATGTGCTCGATTTTAGTTACATTTTTTAATGCGTGATTTCACCTTGCTGTTCAACATTTGTAATCCAATAGTTGATATTTGAGAGCTGTAAATAACAAACCCGTTTTACGCAAAAATATCTTGATTGGCCACGGATTTTTATACATCTACTTACCATTAGTTCATTTATGTCCTTTGGGTAATCCGTACTGATATTTCACGTCACTGTACAGATGAAAAGTATATTTTGAAGTAATATAGTATTGTGTCAAGGAGTTACACCACATAATTTGTTCGTTGTTTTAGGTATACATATATTCAATTTGTTCATATCATTCTCAGACTTTCTAACGGTCAATGTCAAGTCCTGAATTTTTGGTACGTGAGCTAAAGCTAAATAGGTCTGATTTAAACACCCGACTATCAGTAAATAGGATGAATATGAAACCAATCTATTTGCTTCCATATGAACGGGTTAGTAGCGCAGTTGAGATTTTTGTGGTGAATATCTCACATTTCAGACAAGTGAGTCGACATGTAGTCATGTGTCATATTATTTTCAAAAGTGGTTAAAAGTCTTACAAATCCACACAATGAGTGTAGCATCGAAAAAATTTACTAGGAAATACCAGCACTTACAGTGTTTCATCTGGTCGGTAATGTATGACAGCTTTCTTACAACCAACAGAGTCTTCACCCATGGAAGCATGAAATTCAAAAAATTTCTCAAATACAGCAGCAAAACAATTTCTTTTTAATAACGCAGCTTTCTGTGCTATTAAGGCATAATCTTCCGGTAAATGCTCTAGATCATATAACAATGAGACACTGCAACCATCTTCAGGTTTATTTAGTAAATACTGGCCGTATTCTCTTCTCAATACCTGTTATTTTTGTAATATTAAAATGAATATATAAAACCATAAATATTGACAGACCTCGTTTGCTCCATGTTCCTGTAATTCTTGAAAAAAGTTTAGTGTAATACTGACAAGAATTTTTGATCGGTCATTTGGAACACTTCTTAAATGATAAATAGCACCATCAAAATCAGCTAGTGTTTGGTTGAATTTCTCGAATTTTAAACTACCAGTGATTATTGGATAATTTAGCAACTCAAGAAAAGATTTCCTACCCATTTTTTGCATTCTCAAATCGATATAGAAGAGATTCCTCAACCGCTCTATTGAGTATTTCCAAAAATATCATTATTCATTTGTATTGTGAGATGATTTTTAACGGTGTTTTGGCTTGCTGGATTAAAAGTACAGCATGGCAATGACTGGTGTCAACATATATGAACGATAAGTTTACAATCAATCAAATTTCTTGTCACGAGTAAGAATAAAATTGAACAGTGTGAAGTCCAAAAAATGAATAACTGTTATTGATAAATTTAAAAAATAATACTACAAATTTGAAGACATTTAGAAATAACAGCAAAAAATCACCTCACTGATATAACTGGCTTTTTATCGATCTCCAACTATGATCAAATCTCATTTCTCTTACTGACATGAGTTAGAAAATAGCAAGTGGAAAATAGGGGTCTTTAAAAGATTATTTTCCAGTTGTAACAAAAGACGTTTTCCCACTTGGCTACTTAGCTTCTTTTGATTCTCACGGTTCTTTATCATATTACAATATCATTTCACCAAAATTTCATCATCACTAATATATACTGCTTACTAAAGATTAGCTAGCAAAGTACTGGGAATCAGCAATTTATTAAACTAAATTAGGTAGTCCTGGCAGGGTCCAGCTACTTCCAAAGAAAGAAAAAACGTATGCAAATGGGGAATAATTGTCAACTGTAAAATGTTATGGTCTCAATATACACATAGGCAAAAGAAAGCAACAATTCAACCACAATTGACGGAGAAGATTTGGAAGATGTAAAAACCTTTACATATAAAGGCGACATCATTGACAAACATGGTGGATTCGATGCAGATGTGAATGCGTGGATCGGCAAAACAAGAGCAACAAATTTACAACTAAAGAACACCTGCAACTCAAAACAACTGTCAACCAACACCAACACCAGGATTTTCAATATGAATGTCAAGATAGTTCTGCTGTATAGGATGGAAACCTGGAGAACAACGAAAGCCACCCACCAGAAAATACAAGTGTCTATTAACACTTGTCTACGCAAAATACTTAGGATAAGTTGGTCGGACATTATTAGCAACAACCTACTATGGGAGAGAACCAACCAGATCCCAGCGGAGAAAGAAATCAAGAAGAAGCGCTGGATGTAGATAGGACACACATTGAGGAAAGTGCCTAACTGAATCACAAGGCAAACCCTCACATGGAACCCTCAAGGCCAAAGAAAAAGAGGAAGACCATAGAACACATTACACCGGGAAATGAAGATAAACATAAGGAAAATGAACAAGAATTGAATGAAGCTAGAAAGTGCCGAAGACAGAGTGGGTTGGAGGATGTTGGTCGGTGGGCTATGCTCTATTAGGAGTAACAGGCGTAAGTAAAATGTTTTGTTGTGGACAGATAAATGCGTACTTAATCCTTCACTGAAAGATTTTACCAAAGAAGAACATGGTGATAGTGTTTTGTTTACATTACCCATGGTGTTGAAAATCTTAAAACTAGTGTACATCATCCAGTCCTTTATCCTCATGAGGTCTGGTTATAAAACAATTTTTTAACAAAATTTAGACATTTCTTGACGTTTTCCACTCGGTCGGAGCCATTTACTACTTGACAAGCCATGAGGTCAAACTGCAAAACAGAAAAGAAACTGAAAAGGTTGGGGTGAGAAAACTAAGATGGTAAACAGAAGTATAGTGAGTACACAGCAATTTACTTCGGACAAGTTGGTCTTTTAATTTTGGGAGAATGGTCTCCTATAATAATTAACGGAAATCGCGCCTGAGTGTAACTTACTACAATGACAATAGTAAGTTATTACACACTGCAAAAATAAGTCTATTAGATGTTGATCATTATAAGAACCGTATTGAACGTACTGATTGTCTCAATTTGTACATAAACAGTTAGGACAGAACTAAACACTTGTATGCGTATGTCACAATAACCGTACAGTTTAAATTTAGTTTAAAAACCTTTCACATTTAAATACTTAAATACTACCTGACAAAAAATCCGTAAACCACGACTGAGGGCTACGGCCTTCAGAGCAAATTTGCGCCCTCAATTTGTAACAACATCCGATAAAAACAATATCTTTTGAACTTTTTCTTAATAAAAATGTAAAGCTGTGTGATACTTTAAATCCATATCTGAACTGTGATCTACACCTCTTAGATAGTGACAGAGTACACTACAGACTCCCTTACCCTATTCTAAAAAGTATACTAATTATTTTATTATGATATATAGACACGATGAAATATTTCATCTATTAGATGTCGAAATTCAACAAACTTTTGATAAGTGAGAAGCCATCAAATTATATTTATCACGAATATGAAATAAATGACCCTTGTTTGAAATACGATAGTTCTGACCTTGTAAGCTATACCAACGTCATTGTGTAAACTCTCTTTAATAATGTTCTCAAGATTTTGTCTATGAGAGTACAGAATATTGGCACCAGTTGTCTGAAATAGGTACATCGAGTAAACGACACATTTTCTGTTGAGTTTCCATTCACAACAGCCAATAATGACATGGTAAAATTTCTGCTCATACCCTGAAATTGGAAACTATGTAGGAAATTCCACAGTTTCCAGCAAAGGACACAATCAACACCTGCTGCAAGAACCGAGGAGTTTTCGGAATATGTGTAAGCTCGCCGCACATAAGAGATGTTTCATCATTCCCTTATTCTGGATCAATGACGTCTCATTTTTATTTGTTGTTGGGTCAAAAAAAAGTGAACTGAATTTCTGTGTGTAAAATTTATAGGCTAGTCTTGCATTGTACGTTAATTTCGAATTTCCGACTTCCAGTTTAGCGACCATTCCTTAGTATGTGCAACTGACGAAATGTTTGCCACTTCCATCATCTTGTGGAGATATGACTGACAAGCTTATTTTGTAAATAGTTTTTAATATTATTTGTATTTGTTTGTCAATTTTTCACCGTATGTACATTTATCATTAAATGACTGTACATGTTGTTTTAGTAAATGACCTTGAACACACTTTCCGTTGAGCTACTACATAGCGTGACATATTAGTGCTGGTTAGCAAAATACATTACTACTCACGCATTCCTCGTTCTATCTTCATTTGTGATTGAGTTAATGGAAGTCTAAATCAAATACTATCTACATTTATAGACTATAATCGGAATATATCACATCCAACGTTGGACTATATCGCTAGAGAGTTCACCAACCTGCTCAGAGTCATCAAACATTTATAATTGTGGATTTACATTACTGGACCTAATCAGAACACGCAACGTTTGGGCAATTTAAGTAACGTCCCCAATTTTTATTGTATTTGTAACAATTAACTGTATATATTAATATTACTATTTATCTTTAGTAACTTTGTTTATACTTTTTGCGTTCATATTTGTCTGGTCCACCACAATTATTTGGTGAGCCCTGATTTTTTTTATAGACATTTACTATATATATATCTACATAATTTTTTATTATTATTAATTGGCACGACCCCATTTCTTTTGTTGGCATTATGAACTCTCCTAATAAACTTATCGATATTGATAGCCCGTCAACCAACCCCTTCCATTCATCACAGCCAGATGATAATGTTTTAAACTCGATCAACGCTATCTCAGAGTTAAGATTACCAACGTACGGTGTTAATAATCCCAGGATCTGGTTTGCACAGGTCGAGGCATTATTTTTGTCGAGAGGTATACGCTCGCAAGCGACAAAATATGCATACATTGTGGGAGCATTACCCATAGAAGTGGCGGCAGAAGTCGGAGACCTGATAGATAACGTACCAGAAACGGACCCATATGACAAAATAAAAGCCGCAGTAATCCACCGTACTTCGCAGTCTGATGATAAACGATTACAGCAACTACTCACCTCATGCGAGTTAGGAGACAAAAGACCTTCACAGTTGCTTAGACATATGAGACAACTAGCAGGCTCATACAAGTTAGACGATGCATTACTTAAGCAGATGTGGTCACAAAGGTTACCACATAGCGTCAGACAAATCCTCAGCATATCAGGAGCCTCTGTCAGTCTTGATGATTTAGCAGACATGGCTGATAAGATGATAGAAATATATGCCGATAGTCTCAGCGTTAACGCGATACAACCCTCAAGTAGAGAAAACATGAGCGACGCACTCAACATCCACCAACAAATAACGCAGTTAACACAGCAGCTAGCATCATTGCAGGCGACTATTTCTACCATGCATTCTCGACCTGCCAGATCTCCATCCAGAAGGAGATCAGTATCCAGACATCGTGTCAGGTCACTTAAACGGACAGCTGGAATTTGTTGGTATCATGCGAACTATGGTGAGAAAGCACGCCGTTGCACCAAACCGTGCAACTTTAAGACAAACAACCCAAACTACCAGGGAAACGAAGTGGCCAGACAGTAATGGCGGCAGCTGTTACTGGCCAACATGTTAGCCGCCTCTTTCACGTCAGGGATCGCATTTCTGGCTCGGACTTTTTAGTCGATACTGGAGCAGAAATCAGCATCATCCCACTCCATCTCTCCCGCAGACAACAGACAACAAGCACTAAACTGTCCTTAATAGCGGCTAACGAATCAGTTATCAAAACTTATGGAGAACAATCCCTTATATTAGATCTCGGGCTCCGCAGAAGATTCACATGGGTATTCATAGTTGCTCAAGTCAAACGACCCATCCTCGGGGCCGATTTTCTTAGTGCGTACAACCTGTTAGTTGATATGACTAACAAGAGATTAATCGACGTAAACACACGTTTACAGGTAAATGGTACACTCTCCAACGACAACGAGATCCATGGTGTTCGAATAATGAAACCTGTGAACAACATCTTCAACGACATTCTAACAGAATACCAGTGCATTACGAAATCAGATTACCAAAAGGAAGGTAACCCACAGCTGGTACAACACCATATCACTACCACCGGACCACCTATTAGCGCCAGGGCAAGGAGATTACCACCAAGCAAGTTGCAAGTAGCTAAAAGAGAATTCGAACATATGATGCAACTTGGTATTATCAGACCATCCAACAGCCCCTGGGCCTCGCCGTTACACATGGTACCAAAGAAGGACCAAGATTGGCGTCCGTGTGGTGACTATCGACGATTAAACAATCAAACCATCCCGGATAGGTACCCTATTCCACATATACATGACTTCGCGTTAAATTTACATGGTAAATGCATCTTCTCGAAACTCGACCTCGTACGTGCATACCATCAAATTCCGATGGCACCAGAAGACATCGAGAAAACAGCTATCATCACACCCTTTGGCCTGTTTGAGTTTCTAAGAATGCCATTCGGATTGAAAAATGCCGCCCAGACATTCCAACGATTCATGGATGATGTCACAAGAGGTTTAGACTTCGTATTCGCCTACATAGACGACGTTTTGATCGCAAGCTCATCAATAGAAGAGCACGCCCAGCATGTTCAGATCCTCTTTGAACGTTTTAAGAAACATGGCGTTGTTATCAATCCTTCTAAATGCATATTCGCCGTCCCAGCCTTAGAGTTTTTAGGACATTACATCGACTCTCAAGGCATCAAACCACTCCCAGAAAAGGTTGAAGCTATTACCAATTACCCTGAACCAACCTCCATCAAGTCATTACGCCGTTTTCTCGGGACATGCAATTTCTACCGCCGATTCCTACCATGTTGTGCGGATGTGCTACAGCCGTTAACTGATTTACTGAGAAGTGACAAAAAAGGTACGAGTAAGGAAAAGAATCAAACATTCAAGCTACCGCCTGACGCCAAAATGGCATTCGAAAAAGCAAAGTCCTTGATAGCCAACGCCACCATGTTACAACACCTAAATACTGACCCCACAACCCACTTAATTCTGTGTACGGATGCATCTCAAAAAGCCGTCGGGGCAGTATTACAACAACAGGTAAACAATATGACTACTCCCATAGCGTTTTTCTCCAAAAGACTGTCACCAGCCCAGGAACGCTATAGTACTTTTGGACGGGAGTTACTTGCTATCTACTTAGCCGTTAAACACTTTAACTTTTTACTACAAGGACGAACTTTTACCATCATGACCGATCACAAACCTTTATGTTACTCATTCCACACATCGTACGACCGACATTCACCTCGCGAAGCACGACAACTGGATTACATCTCCCAGTTTACGACAGATATCCAATTTGTCAAAGGACACACCAACGTCGTAGCTGACGCATTGTCACGTAAGGACGTAAATACCCTGTTACGTAAACAAGACATCGATCTAGAAACCATCGCAAAACTACAAGTAGACGATGCAGATTTGAAGGTCTGCCAGGAGAAGTCTAACTTGAACCTTAAACCAGTACCCATCCCTTTCTCAAATACATCTATCATTTGCGATGTTTCAACGGGTAACAATCGCCCTTTTGTACCTCTAGCATGTCGTCGACAGGTATTTCATCAACTGCATGACCTTTCTCACCCAGGAATCAGAGCCACAATCAAATTGGTTACTGAGCGTTTTGTGTGGCCAAAAATCAATTCAGATATAAAACGATGGACGCGAAGCTGCCTACAATGTCAACGCAGCAAGATTCAGAAACACACGATCAGTCCAGTTGGCAAGTATCCCCTGCCGGAAAAACGTTTTCAGCATATCCACTTAGACATAGTTGGTCCATTGCCACCATCTAATTCATTCACTCATATTCTCACTGCGGTGGACAGGTTCACAAGATGGGCCATAGCATGCCCTATTGCTGATACTTCTGCAGAAACAGTAGCCGGCGTATTTCTTGACCGTTGGATAGCAAATTACGGAGTACCTTCTATCGTCACTACCGACCGTGGTCCCCAGTTCCAGTCTATCTTATTTCAGGAATTCACAAGACTTCTGGGCGTGAACCACATCAAAACAACAGCCTACCACCCAGCAGCTAACGGCTTGGTCGAAAGATTTCACCGCCAATTGAAAAGCTCGCTGATGGCACAAGATGATACGACAAAATGGAGTGACGCATTACCACTTGTACTCCTGGGTATCCGTTCAACTATAAAGGAAGATATAGGTTGTACAGCCGCTGAGCTAGTTTACGGTACAACCCTTACATTACCAGGTCAACTAGTGGACCCAAACACTTTGACACCAACGGACCCAAGTCGTTTTGCTAGCCAACTGCTGCAAACCATGCAACGAATCAAAGCCATACCGCCTCGTGAACATAACAATCGAATACAACTCAACAGAAATCTAGAAACATGCAAGTTTGTCTTTGTTCGAGTTGATGCTGTTAAAAAGCCATTGAAACAACCATATGAAGGACCATATCAAGTAATTAAAAGAACGACCAAACACTTCATAATCAACAAGTGTGGAAAGAAAGAGACTATCGCTATCGATAGAATAAAGCCTGCTTTCTACGAAGCACAACTTGACAAAGAACATACTATTTCACTGAACCAACCCCGTCCAGCAACCACCACTACAGCAGACAGGGAAGAAAAACTGAGTATCAAACCTACTTGTTTAACGCGCTCAGGCAGAGCTGTAAAAAAACCCAAACGCTATGTACATTTCGCCGAATAAAAAAATCTAAACAAACAATTACTGATGTACCATACCATTATACTCACCCGATTTTTCCCAACAAAATCTATGATTTTTTTTTCCTTTTTTTACAGTGTACATAATTAACCATATTTTTTTCCCACAATTATTCGTTTTGTCACATTTTTTTTATAAAAAAAATTTGTTACAATAATAAACGAGTAAACTCTATTTAATTATTCATTTGTTGTACACACACACACAAAAAAAAAATAAGCAGTTCATTTTTTTTGGGTTCAGTAACAGTCTGCACATTATTATCATTGTTAGCAAACCAAGATTTTAAATGACAATATTCTCATTACTTTTGTTTGTCATGCTATGCCATATCACCACTATTTTCACGCAATAACACACTATATTATTAACGTACATGTCATACGCATCTCCACATTGTTAATTGGTTATTAATGTAAATATTATTTTTTTTTTGTATAAAATTTTTCTTATTGTTATTACAACCAGTGTTACCTCCGGACACTCTGGGGGGAGCTATGTGGAGATATGACTGACAAGCTTATTTTGTAAATAGTTTTTAATATTATTTGTATTTGTTTGTCAATTTTTCACCGTATGTACATTTATCATTAAATGACTGTACATGTTGTTTTAGTAAATGACCTTGAACACACTTTCCGTTGAGCTACTACATAGCGTGACATATTAGTGCTGGTTAGCAAAATACATTACTACTCACGCATTCCTCGTTCTATCTTCATTTGTGATTGAGTTAATGGAAGTCTAAATCAAATACTATCTACATTTATAGACTATAATCGGAATATATCACATCCAACGTTGGACTATATCGCTAGAGAGTTCACCAACCTGCTCAGAGTCATCAAACATTTATAATTGTGGATTTACATTACTGGACCTAATCAGAACACGCAACGTTTGGGCAATTTAAGTAACGTCCCCAATTTTTATTGTATTTGTAACAATTAACTGTATATATTAATATTACTATTTATCTTTAGTAACTTTGTTTATACTTTTTGCGTTCATATTTGTCTGGTCCACCACAATCTCTGTAATCTATAAATGATGCCGACTTTCGTTCTGCTAAGTTCCGTTTAGTTAACGAATTGTTGGAAATTGTCGGTTTTTCAAATGATGCAAATATTTTTATTTGTTCTAAATATGTAAAACTGTCTACGAGCGTGAGTAAATTCTTTCTGATTTTTTTATATTGTAGGACAGTTCTAAGATTATATTGGAGGGGCAATTAAACAAACTTCCTGGTATATTCTGCCAGCATTTCCTCACGAACCAATATTCAGATTCCTACTGCTATTTATTACTCTAATTTTCCACTCTGTGGTTGGTCCGACTGAGGGGGTTGTTTGTCAGTAGTAAAAGTCAAATAAAATTAATACTGATTAAGACACGCCTAAACAAAAATCAAATGTATCTATCAAATCACACCACTGAGCTAGAAGTAAATTTCTCAGGATCGTTCTAATGTGTAAAGCTGGATAATAAGAATGTATGTCTTTCAATTAAGAAGTTTTGGTCCACTTTGAGCTGCAAGTATTCGTACTCTACAGAAAATCGACTTAGAACAACCACTAAAAAGAGTCAAGGGGTATGTGATCGTCACGGAATGCGGCTTAACGTCCAGAGTTATCGATATTATCGCTCTAAGATATTACTTTATAATAATTGTTGACTTCGAATGTTTTGAAAAGCCTGGGGGATCTAGGTCAAGAATGAAAATTCTAATCGCCGAAAGATAATTATAAACCTTTCGTGCCTTAAGGTAACCCTCGTGCTATTGATAGAAGAAACGAAACTGGTGAGCCCGACGTGATACTGATAGAAGAAATCAGAGAAGTAGTGAATAGGTCTTTATTTCGATCTTCGCGCAGTCACAGTGGAGCGTGGGATTATCTGTTCAGACAAACAAAGGCTCTCAACATTCAATATAAGGTAATAGGGAATATAACGCTTATAAAAAATAAGGAAGTGAATGAATACTTGAACAATACTGTTTTGGCATATGCTTGGTTGTCTGGGGTCAACTCTTAACCAACCATTCTGAGCTGTTACAAACCATTGTCTCAATTGGAGTATCTTGAACCTTATCGAAAATGAAATGTAGTGATCAATTATACTCAACTGCCAAACCAGAACTAGTGGACGAGCAACGATATAGGAATCTGTTTACTTTACAACTACAGCAAGTTCATTCACTGAGACAACATTACTGGCGAGATCTTAAAACAGTCTGTTATGAATTTAAGTTGTGGGTCGATTTTTACCCTGTGCTAATTGTTGTGTCCTTGACTGGAAAATTAGAGAGCAGCGTACTTATCGATCGATTCAATGACACGTAAACACGTACGGACGGCCTAGGGTCTCGATTGGCCTCACTTCCCTGTCTAGCCCAGTTAGTTGAGTCCAGAACACAAGTCACAACCTCTGAGATATGAATCACTATATTTCAAACATACTTTGTTTATATACCAATCAAGCATACCACATCGTACCATAAAATAGAAAACAACATTTTGTACAATATTTAACAAGTGAACAGATATCGACCAATAGGAAATGTCCATTCAAAGTCCAAGGACACCATTGAACTTAACATGATAATTATTGGTCTATTCCTCCGCATCCACAACACCTCCCCTTTTTTTTGAAGATCCGGAGTTGATATCCGGATTTTGAAATTTTCTGGGTTCATCCTCCCCCACGAAATAACGTTGGGTCCTCATATACCCAAGTAACAGTTAGTCTGATTCGAATTAAAGCATATTTCGCGCATTGAGTAGAGGGTTCACTAAAACTGACTAGATGATGAGGATTAGCGAAACCAGACATGAGGTCATTAAGGTTTGATTCTTGTGCAACATATTCTTCAGACCTCTTCAAAATTCTATCACTGGATAATGGGTCACTAAAACAACCAGCATCTTTGAAATTCATATTAGATTTCTGACCATTATTTGATGCACGGGAAACATTTTCTGGTACGAGAGGTTCTTCTTGTAAGCTGGACACCTCACATGTTTCAGGCACAGTGGGATTTGAACCCACAACAGGGAATGTTCCGGAATTTGACATTTCTGGACAACTGGGTGGATCATGAATAACTGTCTCGTTTACATCACTGGTCGTCCGGGATTCACAGAGGCTTTTATAAACAGCTTCATATGTTCTGCAGTTGTTTTCCAGCTCAGTCTGCAGATGAGAAATGAACTTGCCAACTTCTGTTGCATCTCGGAAACATGGAAGATTTACCAACATTGTGCGTAAATTTTCTAAAAAATTTAACTGGCTATTTTTGAAGCACTGCTGCTGTTGCTCAAGTAGAGGCTGTAATCGATCGGAAAAGGTAGTCATTTTTTTCAGCACTTGCAATGAAAATTAACTGTAGGAATAATAACCAATGTTGCTCAAGGACGCTGGTGACAATCTGGATGCTGATTGGTCGAAACAATTAGCCTGAATCTCGTCCAATTGCAAGGTTCAAAATTTTTCTCCACCCCGTCGCCAATTGTTATGAATTTAAGTTGTGGGTCGATTTTTACCCTGTGCTAATTGTTGTGTCCTTGACTGGAAAATTAGAGAGCAGCGTACTTATCGATCGATTCAATGACACGTAAACACGTACGGACGGCCTAGGGTCTCGATTGGCCTCACTTCCCTGTCTAGCCCAGTTAGTTGAGTCCAGAACACAAGTCACAACCTCTGAGATATGAATCACTATATTTCAAACATACTTTGTTTATATACCAATCAAGCATACCACATCGTACCATAAAATAGAAAACAACATTTTGTACAATATTTAACAAGTGAACAGATATCGACCAATAGGAAATGTCCATTCAAAGTCCAAGGACACCATTGAACTTAACATGATAATTATTGGTCTATTCCTCCGCATCCACAACACAGTCTTTAAATGAAAACGATGAAGGGAGAACACAGTGTAATCATATATGTGTGGCCAAGTTAATCAATCTCTTAATTCTTCCAGTATTTGGCTTCCTTGACCCTCCAATTTCTACTCAACTTTGGATGTTCACTGAGTTGTCCTTTAACACATCCAAATTAAAGGATTATTTGGCCGTGGTTCAATGTTATTTCGTGTAGATCTATGTAGCTCTTACGTTTTCCCTGATGGGGCACGTACATTTCACTTGATCAACAAACTGGTGTTGTGTGATCTACGTTGAGGAAATCTATGGTATTTCGAATTATTTGAATTATAGTAGGAACTAAGAATCCCAGAAATAACGTAATCAGATCAAGAAGTATTAGATAGGCACAAACAAATGTACTATTTTTAGGATTCGAAATCAAGCATTCAACAATTAAAAAGGAATCATTAGTTCATTCAAACACCACAAGATCAGCGTTGAAAATCAGAAAGAACTTGGATTTTATGAAGACAATCTAAAAAGGATTCAATAATAGCTTCTTGGGTTTAATGACCAAAAGGATTAAGAAAAATGGTCTTAAATAGTAACTTTTCATACAGGTAAGACTACCGCAGTCATCTGTAGTATCCTACCGGGAATGATCGGATGAAAGATAAGGGTACTTACTAAAACAATAGACTTTTTTAAGTGTGCAAAAGTGCTCTAATTTCGATCAAATCAGTATGTATGTTATCTCAAGTGACCCATAGTTGGGATGGGCTAATTTGGCAATTGTATAATTGTTTTCTTGATGTACAGAGAAATTTATGTATGCGAAGCCATAGGCTCAGTTATGCATTTATGATTCCCCTGAAGAAACGACCCCATCACTTCTGTCAACAACATATGTAATATGATTTAATTAATTAACCTTCTTGCTCTTTTAGACAGTCGTATTCTCTTAGCTATTACGCATTTGGTTTTTTCCTTTAATTATTGTTTTATAATGAGATCAACCTGCTTCCTGCCTGGTTAGGTGATAACTGGTGATTCCAGAAACGTTGTTGCTCCAAGATAAAAGCACAAATTCAGTTTGCAAGGTATAGATTCTTACTGTTAGATATCGAAAGCAACCAGAACTATCGAATTAGAATCTTTAGGCTGCCGCCACTGGAAATTTCCAGAGACCCGAAACTGCAGTGAAACACATATAACAACATTTTGACGTAATTCAGACTAAAAGCCTGCGAAAATCTTTTTGTTCATTGATCGCCAAATTAACAGAACCACATTTTATTCATCTTAGGCCTCTAAAAACTCATATTTTCTATTACTGGGCCTCCAGTGGACGTTCAAATATGACCACAGCCTATGGCATTCAACCTGATGACTTGCGAATCACCATGGTAATCTCTGCCGTCTAAAAAGTATTTGGTAGTACCCTATAAATCAATACCTTGCAGATGTAAGATGGGTAGTCTAGTCACTGAGAGCAGAATTGGCTTTTAAATATTCTGCTTTTATAATCTGAGACGGGTTTGCTTGTCGGTCTTTGATTGAACCTCGAGTGGCGCCAATGTGGAAATGCTGAGATACACGAAGGTTTTGCCTTTGAGTGTTGGTAAGCTTACTTGACACTTGGCATATTCGTGCCATCATTGAACTCTCATGGTTTTTGGTCTAGGTTTTGTAACTATGACAAAATTTAGGATAATAATTATAACTAGTGTCTGTTTTAAGTTTTAATTTTTCACCGATAAGTGCTGGGCATTAACGTCTAATTAGTGTGAAGCAATCATGCTTTTTCTGTATATCTGAAAGATTAGGAGTACTCCCTACAAATACCAGTGTTGTTGTATGCTATAGAGAAGCTCTGATCTTTGGGACATGGTCTCGGGAAAAACGTTCTCTGGTTTGTTGTGTGTGATTTAAATACAAAGCAATAAACACAATCTATATAACTCACCATAGTGACGTATAGAAACCTGTAGTTAGTAGATTGTGGGCTTGTTTGCTTGTTTTTTGAACCTTACTTCATTTCGAAGGTTAGCGATACTAAACAAACTGCCCTAGTCAAAGTAGGGATAGAAGGATTCGAACATGTAACCTCAATTTTAGGGATACATTTGGTATTGTTCTTATACTGCATGACTAAGGTAACAATAATAAATTTCTAGCAACATAGTCTAATGTTTGTACTGCTTATATCAGATTTCGATCACATTTTGTATTGTTGCCTCTAAGTCAGTTCAATAGATATTAGGTTATCCCACTAGACTACTGTTCGTTAGTAATGTACCGATTGCTCAGCAGAGATGCTTTTAATATTGTTGAGTATTTAGTTTCGCTTCGTTTCCAGTATTTTAATATTTCAGAATTCATAGTTAATAGGTTTAATTTGTAGTGAAATTCACACTTCATACATATAGCTTTTGTCACAGTTTTGTCGATAAACACGATGAAAAAGTTCAGTTCTTTAAGCATATCTTATTGAACCCGGTCTCTAGTTCGACAGACCATTTGCTGCAAGAATCCAAATTGTATTCATAGTTGAACCGGCCAGGAATTTTGTACCACTAATGATTGGCTTGAACAAAACTTATAGCAGAAAGAACAGCATGAACATAAACTTCTATATTTCTGTTCAGTTCTTAACATTTATATTATTTATTTATTTGAACACATAAATATTGGTACAAGAGAGCGCCAACATATATGCGCCACAGTTCTTAACAAGTCTTTCCGTAAGTCTGGCACAGTTGTGTGAAAGTATATTATTCAAACTGAATTCACTGACATTATTTAAGACTGCAAATAAGCTCAGCACACAAAGAACAGCGACAGCAGTTGTGAAGGTTTAGTTCAGTGACTAAAACATGACTTCTTGTATTCGGATTCCTGGCTTAGGGCACGTTGTCTTTTTGATTTGAGGAACTGGGGTGGTATTATTATTCATCCTTAGTTAAATTTTGGTATTATTCTTAGCTACAAAGCTGCATCAAACTAAGTAAATTTACCTGTAATTGCGTTACAACTCACTGTACTTGATGACTTCAACAAAGACTAGATCACCTAAGTATGCTACCCACTGTAGATCTGTAGATCTAAAACAGGAAATCTAAAAATAGAGAGCTTTTATAAAATGGCTAAATTGAGAAAACTTAACTCTATTTGTTGAACAAATGTCAAAGTTTATTTGGTTCTAGTCATAGCTTGTCATGTTATGCAAGCATACTTTCTTGGTTATTGAACTAATCTTTTCATGGTGTTCCGATCTTTAGATTTACTCATCAACTGCAAATGCTTACCCTCACTTGAATTTGAATGTAGTCTTTTCAACCTCAAGACTGACAGGACCTTAAACCTGCACTCTGAGTAGTGAGCAGGTAAAAGTAGTCCCGAAATTCGTGTATCTGGGTAGCTGCGTGAAAACTAGAGCGGCTTATGCCAATCTGGGTCATCTTAGGCGCCTTCTTGACGTTGGTCTGACTGTAAAGGGTCGGATCTGCAACGCGTTGGTGAGAGTAATTTTATTCTATGCTTGCAAAACCTAGCCTCTGTGTTGAGGTTGTTAGACGACTCTGTGTTTGATTATCGTTTCCTCTGAAGGACTGATGACATTCAGTGACAACACTATATTGGTAATGTAGAGGTTCAGCACCGTGTGTTCGGGCACAGTGACGATAATTCAGTTGGTGTCACTATCTTGAAACATCGACTTCGGTGGCTCAGGAATGTCTTATGAATGTCGTCCTAGAGAGTTCCACATCGTGCATGATTTGCTGACACTGGGACTGGTTGGTAAAAGTGGAGAAATGGTCAGTGTATGACATGGTGTCGTGGCACGAAAGAAAGCTTCACAGGACTAGCTTCTGTCAGTCTTTCACGACTCCCTGGTTGGTGTTTTGGAGGTGGTGCTACATAATGTCTTAAGACGTTATCAGACATGGCTCAGAATAGAAGTCAGTAGTGATCCTGCCTTAAGTTTCTTTTACTTTCTTCATAAAAGAGGACGTAAATTCTTTAACTCAAATTCTTTATGGTTATATTTTCCCTAACTTAACTGCACTTCCCGTTGTTATTGTTATTTCACTCTCGTACACTAATTCCTGTTCATTGTTGCGCTTTTTTATTATGCCCACCTTTCATTCTCTATCTCCACAACCTCATTTTTGTTGTGTGGTGCATGTGTATTTGGTGTCTCTTTCAACTTGACTAGGGATCAATGACACCTACGGCATCATTTTCCCATTGCATTAATTCACACCAAACGTTTGTTTCACTTTCAGTATTTTATGAATTACAGGGAGGAATTCCGTGGTTATTAAATTCTTTTCTACTGCTACTCCAACCAGCACTACTCAGACCACCAAGGTTAGTTTTCGTTTCTTTATAATTCTATGATTTAGACTACTTATGGACCACTATCTGATGAAGATCGAATATTCACCAATTTATACGGTCGACATGATTGGCGTCTTAAAGGTGCCATGAAACGTGTAAGATTATTATTATTGAGTTCCTTTCAACATTGGTTATTATAATAACAGGGTCACTGGTATAAAACAAAAGAGATTATCCTAAAAGGTAGTGATTGGATCATTGAAGAAATTAAAAAATCTGGACTACGTGGTCGTGGTGGCGCTGGTTTCCCTTCGGGCATGAAATGGAGTTTTATGAACAAACCAAGTGACGGCAGGTACAATTCAATGAATCGTTGTTTGTCTTGATCAATAAACAGTAAAACTGTATGGAAACGTTTCACACGTAACCAACTTTTTTATTCCATTTATGGACATTGTTTGTTTTTGCTTTACTTTGTCCTATTAGCGTATAAATGAGATGAAAAGAAACACGAATTCATTGTTGAACATATTAGTTAAAACGACTGAAAATTAGTATCCGTGGCGTGGGTACACCCACTCATTGTTTGTTCTTAGATCTTTATATATTCACAGACAACTATGTGGTATAGAAAAAGGGAAATGGAACGATAGTGAATTAAACTTTGTTTTATACATGATAGACAGGCCATCGACCTTACTGTTAAAACCGGTTAAATTTTAAGGGAAAAAGGTTTCACTATGTAGGTATTTATCAGTTCCATAAATTTACTAAATAGCAATACACATAATTTCAATAGGCCACTTGGTTGACCTTAAAACAACTTTTAAAGCTTTGTATAGACATTTTCAAAAGCCCACTTATAAATTTATGGAAGCTTTGGCTGTTCGAAGCCTCAGGCATCCTTCATATACGTAAAACCTTGAACGTCTGATCTAATAATCTCCAACATTTTCAAAGGTCTAGGGTAGTGCGATTAATTCCCACCCCTTCCACATTATTTTTGCTTTCTCATTTCCAGTCGTTACTTTATATTAATTTGATCTCTTATTTAATTGACCTTCATTAGTTTTCATATATGTGCCTTCAAAATTGTATATGTGACTAGGTTGTTCGTAATGTATGACTAAAACGCATCTCATTTCTTAAATTTACTAATCGCCAAGATGCTTAGAAATATAGGAAGTGAATATCACTTTTTTCCCAATGAACAGGAGCGTCTGCGTAATGATATTAGATAGACAAAATGTTGATGAGTTAGTTTCACATTTTTTTGCCTAGTCGTTAGCAATAAAATTGTTCGAGCAAGCTGATTGTCAATTTGTAGCTAATTACGGTCTATGGCTGTCTTTAAAATAAAAGATAACATCATTACATCACCTAAAGTTATGCATACTAGAGACTTTTGCGATTCTTAGGTAAATACTTGTGTTTTCGTTTGTGTACATGTCGCTTAATGTCTTGGGTACGTAATATCCGAAAAAAAGACGAATAACAGCTGTTTTAAATCTTATTGTCAATCAAATTTACTTACTAGGGATCGAATTTTGGCGGACTATTGGTTTTATTGATCCGTTTTATCATCCTGACATTTTATTTGTCGTAATAACACATGTTTGATCTAGAGAAATATATACGAAGCCTCGGACCTAGGTGTAATGCTTGTTCTTACGTTCGTTGACAAGAGACATCTACAATCTTTATAAAACCGATGGTTTGATGGGATTTGAACCGATGCTACATAGTGTCACAGTCAGTGACGCTACCATTTAGCTATTTGGGTCTCAGTTAACATCCTACAAAACAGATATTTACTGTAAATACTTATTTTTAACCAGTTTCATATTTATATAGTTTCTAGTACTGACTAAATTCTATCAATCGAATTGCAATATGACTACTAGTCTGCATGATTAGACGTCACTTGCAATATGTCTTTATGTTAGATGGTCGAATCCAACTAGTAATAAACTGTTGACCTAGTTTTAATTTTAGTTGAAACTTGTCAACAAGGTCATAAACCTCAGTAATATTTTAATTTAACACTTGAGATTTACTCTAGCCCTGTTATTTATTTGGTCGAACACATAAATATTGGTACAAAGGGGCACCGAATACATATGCGCCACATCAGTCACTTGATTTGTGTGTGGGCTGTGATACTACTCGGGTGCCCAGACCGAAGTAGGTGGTTTTCCTAGAGGGCCACGCCCAGAGCCTTATTTGGTTCTCAATGCATTCCCCTTTGTATTAGTGATCTCAATACTGATGTTTTGTTCAGTGATAGCTGGTTAGTTCGACAAAATTCTATAATTAACGATAATTAAATTGATATATGTAAACAAATTAACCTGAGTGTAAATCTTAATCTTCTTTGGTATTTTCTAATAAGTCTTAACAGGATTCTTCTTTCAGAGTGGTTGTGTTACAGTGTCACAGTTGCAGTAAGAATTATCGCCACATATCCTATTCCGTACCACTCTCTCTTGAAATTTAGTATGTTTTTTACATCACTGATCTGTTCTTTACTGTTTACTGTTATTGTAACCATTATTATTTGTCTAGACCTAAATATTTGGTAATTAACGCTGATGAAGGTGAACCTGGTACATGCAAAGATAGAGAAATTATGCGTCACGATCCACATACACTTATTGAAGGTTGTCTTATAGCTGGAAAAGCTATGGGTGCCAATGCAGCGTACATTTATATTCGTGGTGAATTTTATAATGAAGCGTCAAATATGCAATTAGCTATCAAAGAGGTAAATCATCATTTCCATTTTGATTCGGTAGTGGTTGTCATTCGTTTGCTTTCATTTCCTTCTGAAACTAAATAAGAGAGGGGACTTGGTAAAAGTATACTTTGTAGACGAGCTGAAAACAACCACAACAAACTTCCAGCTAGTTTCTAGCCTATCAAAAAAACCCAGCTTTTATTAGTGTATAATATATAGGAAAGAAAACAATAAAATGGTATATTGTGGACCGATTTCACGTAATTATCAAATCTATTGCTAATTTCCTCCACAGGTTACTCTGTCTGTCTATTCCCTCCTAAAAAACAACAACATAAACTCGTCCGTATGAATATAGGTTCTCCATCTTCTCAAACACTTCTTATAAAGAACCTAAAAAGATGCCTAAAATTTCTCAAAATATCCTTCATCATGGCTAGGTATTTAGGGTAAGAGTTAGAGTTTTCATCACAAATTGACATTAGGTTATAGTGTAACAGTGTTCTGTAGGAATATGAATGAATTGATTTCGCATAAAAACTTAATAGGCCGATGCACAAATGTGCCTGGTTTTAAGTTGTAGCTGACTGACTGATCTGATTAGTTCGTTCATAAATCTAGTTCTTTCAGATAAAGGTATTTCAGGACTAGGAGTTTAAGGTTAGGATTTAAGGGTAGCATCGATTTACAATCTACAGAGACAGAATTAAACATTTGATACGTTTAGCATCGTCACTTTTATTCTATCGTTGCAAAGAAATAATCTTCTATCATTTGAAATGTTTTGAGCAGTAAAATGAGGTATTTCTACTGTTCGATAGACGTGATATTTGAATTTTATTCAAAAACCTAACAGCCACTTTCTCGACTATAATTGACTCATCACTAAATTATACTTCTGCCGGCGAAATCAAGACGATGCTAGTCCACGAAGTCAGTCATTGACTGTTGATTTGAGTCGTATTGGTATATATAGATTACTATCTGGTTAAGGGGGCGTGGTAATTACTATTAGTGACTGGAGACGTTGGACGATGACTGATTGACCGACTATTTCTATTTCCTTACTATCAATTATCATCACAGACATGGTAAGAACGAAATTTTGTGTAATCTTTGTACTCCCAATGAGCTATTTTATTCAAGGATTTGGTAGACTTAACTTTGTGGTAATCAGTGGGTAGTTGACTGTTGTAGAAAATGTAATTATATACTTTTAAACATACCCACTAAGTTATGGGATAATTCAGTAATAAAGTTTTTTACCAACGAGTTTATCTTTAAAGCTATACAACCGTATATATATTGGACTTTTCTATACAGGCTTATGAAGCTGGTCTCCTGGGGAAAAATGCATGTGGCACTGGGTTTAATTTCGATGTTTATATTCATCGTGGGGCTGGAGCATATATATGTGGTGAAGAAACCGCTCTAATTGAATCTATTGAAGGAAAACAGGTATAGTGTTTTTTGCTCTGTCATTGTATATCTTTTTTGTGATAACTTTGTTATATCTGCCACTTATTGTATTTCCTGAATGCTTTACTGACTTGTGCTTGTTACTGAGAAGTCCGAGTCTGACGACGCATAGTGAGATCACCAAAACTCCTGATATAGATTTATTTGACCCCAAAAATAAATTGAAATGATCTATGAATAAACTACTTTTTATATGATTTATATACCGTCATAATTGTATAGTTTAAATTGAATACATTTATAATACTATACAATTAAACATCTATAATCGACGGATATAACTAATTGACCAAATTAGAATAACCTATTGTGTTATTGAATAAAATTGGAAAAATTCAGCGAAGAAAATGTTCTTTTCAACGAAATCATTTTACCTAAGCTCTGCATTCGTGTTTATATTGTTTTGTAAAAATATATATATGATCATATAAATATTGGTACAAGGGGCACCGAATACATATGCGTCGATAGAAGAGTACAAAAGTTTGTATCAAAGTGATTCAAGATTCCAAATATCAAATGAAGTTGCGCATTAACTAGGGGTTTTGAGAAGAATACAAGAATGAAAGCCCCTAAATACCCTGGTACGGCCGAGGGTGGGGAGAATCACATCTCCCTCTATAAATGCTCTCACATGGCCACCCATATGCTGCCGCTGTCATGGAAGTCCTACTCACTACCTTCTCGTGACGGTGTTATCTATGAATCTGAGAAGACGAAAAGCGAATGTCCGACACTTTAACCGGGTTGGTGGATACGGAGGATCCAACTAGGGGATTTGGAAAACTCTGATTCCAAACTGTTAGGTCCCGATGAGCATAATGAATGGTAACTTTTGGGATCCATTTATGGACCAATAATTTGCGTATATTTTTATCGTATAATTGTTAAGTAACTAAACTATTCATATTCATGTCCCTCTTATCATGAGCTTTATTTTGACCCATGAACTATCATTCTTGAATTATTCCCTGTCTATTAATTACTACCTCCCTCATTCATAGCCATATTTGGCTAATTCTTGTACAAATGTTTCATATTTTATGATACGGTGTGGTCTGTCTGGTTGGTATATAAACCCAGTATGCTTGAAATAAAAGATTCATATCACAAAGGCTGAGATTAGTGTTCTGGACTTAACTGACTGGGCTAGGCGGAAAGCAGGACCAATCAGGACTCTAGACTGCTCGTACGCGTTTTACGCGTCATTGGTCCGATCGATAAGTCATTGTTCTCTAATTTGCTGTATCGTTACGTTATGCATTAACAGGGCACTCAGGCCACAAGTTATAAAACAAACCAGTAGTGTACATGGGCTCAACTACCCTGATGGAAAAAATGGCGTATGAATCCACTGTTGGTCACCGGCTACCATGGGACTGCATCTCCTAACGTTTTTTTCCTCTGCCTTGTGAATTAGACCTTACGTCAAAAGCTCGTGGAGTGGTCAACTAATAAAATAACCTGGTTCAGTTTGGGCGCCTGGGCAGTATTCCAGCCCTTACGCAGATCGAATGATGAAAAATGGAGTATATATATCTGGTGCCTCCTTGTACCAATGTTTATGTGTTCAAAGAAATAAATAGAGGAATGAAAATAATTTTTGGATCAGAAATATGAGAGATAATTGTCCACCTAACAGATATGAAGAAGAAATGGGAAACGTGAATGCTATGTTAATCATGGAAAATTGTTAGCGGACAATAATAACTAGTTATGTAGGTGGAGTTTTGTTCCCTGAGCTTGATGGTTTGGTCGTCGAGCTTTCATAGTTCTTCCGAACAACATCATCAGCACAAACGTATACCTGAGCTACAAATCTCCACCATCTCAATAATTGATCATGGTGTGATGTGTGCTACTGATGTCTACAGACATAAGTAGCATGTAGCATCAATCGAAAGTGAAATGCCTGGAGGCAGAATGTTGGGAAGATCGAAGAAGCGAAAACAAAAACAGAAAATGATTGGTGTGGGAGCGAAGAAACAATAAATTCTGAGACTATTGATTAACATTTCGCATATGAAGTATTTACTGCATGGTTCTCAGATTTTACTAAGATATTTTGTAATTTTGTATTCAAATACTTTCGATCGTCCCCACTTATGTTCTCGTTCACTACAATGATTTAACAATGTACATAATAATAATAGATACAAAACAAGATCAGAGCATACTGGAGAATGGAATTAAGACCAAGAAATAATGAGAGGTTGGACGTATTGTTTTTGTACACAGGGTCCGGGCTTGAATTAGTGGATCACCAACGCCTCATCAGTGCATAAATTTTTGACTTGACCTCCGTTCGATATAGTTTCCTTGGTTGTGTAGATTATTTTGAAGGAAGATTTCTTTGGAGCGATATGTTCAGAGTTCATTAGGTGCTCCTTTATTGAACTGGTGATTGTTTTGAATTCCCCTTTTAAAAACCATACCGACTGATGTTCTGAGATGCGTTTGGAAAGTAATCGCTTTGTGTGGCCAATGTAACCTTCCCCACAAAATCAAGTAAATTTATAGTTTCACATCGATGTAGCCTAAAGTGTAAATTTATCCTTGACTAAATCATATAATTACTTTCTCAAGATGCAATGAATAAATTTCACAGACGGTTGTAAAAAAAATTAATCTCATATGTCATTTGTATTCTAATTGACTTATTCATTGCTCATCATATCGAAATTTAGTTGAAATTTATTTGGATTTGTCATTCGATCTTCAAATCATTTGTATTCATCAGATGTACTATCTGTTTGATACATTGACAACAGCTTTCTAGAAATTAAATCCTTCATTTCTTTTTTAGAAATATTTTCGTTCCTTTTACACACTATTATTAGGGAAAACCCCGTTTAAAACCACCTTTTCCAGCGGATATTGGATTATTCGGTTGTCCGACAACTGTGACAAATGTTGAAACTGTAGCTGTTTCACCTACAATTTGTCGTCGTGGTGGTGATTGGTTTGCAAGCTTTGGCCGTGAAAGAAATCGTGGTACTAAATTATTCAATATTTCAGGTAATTCATTGAATAATTAATAAAGTATTGTTTTTTTCTAGTCACTATCAATAGGTCAGGTAGATAGGATTATATCAACCAACCTGAGTGGGTTACTACCTCTATGCATAAACAACAGCTTTTTACTTGTCGTTAGAACTTCCTTTTGTACTGGTTGTATTTGTTTTTAAATTTCTCCGGGAACCCATTTTCTTTTAGAATACCAATCAATGCATTTATTCTTTCCTCAACTGCTTCTAGAGAGCATATGACCTTTATTCTACGATGGAGTATCTTAACCATATTTCGTTTACATTGAGGAAGGACGAAACTAACAAATTTCATCCAGTTTACTAAAAACGAGGAAAGTTCTTCTATTGACCCGTCTTAGTGCTTTTCTTTTATTTGCTCCTTTTTTTAACCCGTCTACTCTCTTTGGAGGGAAAACATTTAGAAAGGATATTCTGGCTCCATTTCCTTTCTCAAATGCGAATTTAGTAGACTAATAAACTTCATTAAATCTCTTGAGAGTGAGTCTCTTTCGAGTCAGTATGGTCCTTACAGATCATAAACTTATGGCCCATATATCGGTAATAAACTGGAGACTTATGAATATGCTGTAGCAGTGGACTGTTCTTTAGAAAAATTTCCGCTAATATGGGACCCGGTGATGAACTCATTGTCACGCCATCTGTTTGTTATAATATATTTCACCAATAAATATGAAGTTCACCTTCATGATGCTTTGTAGTGATAACCGTAGTATGATTTTAACTAG
This sequence comes from Schistosoma mattheei, assembly GCA_944470405.2. Classification (NCBI taxonomy): domain Eukaryota; kingdom Metazoa; phylum Platyhelminthes; class Trematoda; order Strigeidida; family Schistosomatidae; genus Schistosoma; species Schistosoma mattheei. Next base: position 5,246,838 of record OX103950.1, read on the forward strand.
AATCATAGTTCCTATTTCATGTTTTTCTAGTTTTTTTCACAAATATATTCCACCGTCTGCATGAATGGGATATTTGTAAATCATAACATTACAACTAAGGACATCATAGTTAACTCATTAGTGTTTATATCTTTGATTTTGCTGAAGAATTGCAATATATCCTGAATACGGTGCTCTATCAACTGTCTCCGGAGTGGTTTCAAACTAGTTGCCAACCATCTTATTATGGTATGATTACGAGAGTTATACATTTCTGAAGTCAGTCTTAATAGGACACTCGATTTTTGTACATATTGTCAATCTATGTAGCCTTGATAGATCAGTTCTTACCAGCTTAATTATTCCGTACATATTTGATGAAACTATCTGTTGATCTCTGAGCTTTTTAAAAGAGATCTGGTCAGATCATTCTCCATCTTTTTATTAAGATCTTTTTAGTCATTCAGTTTTTCAAATTCCGGATTATTCTTTAAAATGTTATTAATTTTGTCAAAGTAGTCTTTTTTTGCCAAGTAGGACAATTCCAGTTCCTTTATCTAGTCGCGTGATAATCAGGTTTTCGTCTTTAATAAGTTCATTGATAGCCTCCTTGTGCTCTTTTGTTTAAAAAAACTTCGGTAGTTCTATTTACCACTTTGATAGCAACAATCAATTCGATTTGAGTTGAAAAACTTCCATGTTCTATTGATAGGAGGTTGAAGCTCGATCTGATATTTGATGACTTACTTACTTACGCCTGTTACCCCTCTTGGAAGGGCATGGGCCACCCACCAGCATTCTTCATCGAACCCTGTCTTGGGTAATCCTTTCCAGTTGCTATTCGTCCTTTTGATATCTGCTTTCAAGTTGATAGCAACTAATTAGAAGGAATTTTCTTTGTTCATGTATCTCTAATAGTCTTATATCTGTAAAAAGATTACTTTTCATCTTAATAGATTATTTTGAAGTAATAAATCATATGGTGATGGAACTCATGAATTCGAAAAATGAATACACACACACTTTGTGTGACATGATTGTCTTCTTAACAAATTTCTCAACATCCTAGATCTTGGATACCTACTGTTCAATGTTATCTTTGTTCGTCTAATTCAACTATGGATTTCTAGCTGCTGAATGGAATTTTTAATTTTACATTATTTGACTAATTTAAATTTTATTATACATGTTTTTATTGATAGGGCATGTGAATAATCCATGCACCGTTGAAGAAGAAATGTCCATACCGATGCGTGATTTAATTGAACGACATGCTGGCGGTGTAATCGGTGGTTGGGATAATCTATTAGCTGTTATTCCAGGTGGTAGTTCTACTCCATTATTACCCAAAGAGTAAGTTACTAATAACTTATGAACCAATTTTCTGGTATTGTGAATTGATTGAAATTAGATATGTAAAAGATTTGGGTGCCAAGTTAGTAGTTCTGATTTTATGAAATTTACAAAAAAACATCAATGTTATAACTAGATTACAATGATTGAAGTCGCGTGTTAATTTCTTCTATTCCGTGTCTACACATGGCACCAGTCCATGTCATTGACAATTAAACTTGGCCATATTAATAGCTGTAGACTACCTGATCGAATTCAGCGTGATTAGTGATTTTGGATGACATGGTTCACAATCGTTTGCAATTGTGTACATGCATCCATTATTTGTCTTAACCCAAATAGTAAGTTTCTGAATTCATCATAACTTTTTTTGTGTTTTTATTTCGCTAATTCATATTTTCTTTTTGAGCCGTATCTTGGATGCCTGATCTTTTCTACAATCACTAATACTGTTACTATCTCTATTTTTCTGAGATTTTGCCTAACAAATTTATCTCGCTGTGCTCATGGGGGTATAGGAACTTGAACAAATTTACAAACTTACATGTTCTTCGTTTTGACTGACTGATTCAGCGTCCATTAATTTTACTACTATAGCCTAATGTCCTAGACCTAACCATTTCATACATCTGTCTTGAATAGTTAATTTTAAGCCGATCCAAACTAAACACCTATTGGTCCACTATACTTGAGCTCTTTTCTATCCTTTGCTTTGAATCCGAAGACGAGTTAACAGCACACTTCTATCATTATCATAATTGTATTTCAAACACACTTGGATTAATATACAAACATACGGGATGACATCGTAACATAAAATGAAAAAAGTCACAAATATACATGAACAAATTTCATTCGTTGAAATCGTGAGTCAATCGAAGCTAGACCATCATGGAAAACCTGCAAGCACTGGACAGCCGTTTCGTCCTAGTATGGGACTCCTCAGCAGTACGCATTCACGATCCCCCCCGCGAGATTCGATCCCAGGACCTATCAGTCTCGCGCCAGGCGCTTAACAAACTAGACCACTGAGCTGGCATCCAATGGTGTTAATGTTTAACTTCAACCAATCCACGAAGTTGCGCCACCGTACATCATTGTCTTCAGTGAGTTGATATCTCACAACTGTTGAGGAGTCCTACAATAGGTGGAAACGGCCGTCCAGTGCTTTCAGGTTATCCATGGTGGTCTAGCTTCAGTTGACTCATGATTTCAACCAGTGAAATTTCTAAAATCTCCACAAAAACACATTCTGATAATACATGAACAAGCCAAAAATGGCTGTGAATACATCAATCAATCATACCATCTTCAGAATAACGTTCCTTTATATATAATTTATTTATTTATGTTATCACTTCTGCTTTTACATTACAGATTGGTATTAATTTTAGAAAATAAGTTGAATAATCATGTATGTTGATGGGGTTTATGAGCTGGAAATCTCCGGACTAACACCGCTGAATGAGTATTAATGGGAATTGTTGCGTAATTGTTTAACAAATTAGTTACTTATAGTAAAATTAAAGCTCTCATCGGTTAAAAACAGGTCATTGGAGTTCATAGGATTAATTGTTTATTCCATTCTGTTCTTAATTTATATTCTTAGTTGCTCAGTTCAGATATTTGTTGAGGGAGATTATATGTATATATTTTTTAATTAAAATGATGATTTTCTTCCTGATCTAAACATTACGTGGTGTTTACGTAACTTATTAAAACTATCTATTTATGTTGCGAAAACCATTTTCTTCAGATATGACGAATGTAGAGCAACTGAATGAGGAATCCTATGGTTTAGGCATAGAATGCTTGGCAAAGATTGTAAATCGGTTGATGACAGAGTTGTCAACCTTGATCAACCTAGGTGGTTGGGACATTTTATACGTATGTATAACCACCGTCTACCTCAATATGTAGTGTTAAATGTATTATTATTTATTTTCAGAATGGGTTTTGTGGAGAGTTTTAGAAATTTCACAAGTTGAAATCATGGGTCAGTTGAAGCTAGACCACCATTGAAAACCTGGAAGCACTGGACGGCCGTTTCGTCCTGGTATGGGACTCCTCAGAAGTGCGCATCCACGATCCCGCACCACGCGGGGCTCGGACCCAGGACCTACTGGCTTCGCGCGCGAGCACTTAACCACTAGACCACTGAGCCGTGGTTAAGTGCTCGCGCGCGAAGCCAGTAGGTCCTGGGTCCGAGCCCCGCGTGGTGCGGGATCGTGGATGCGCACTTCTAAGGAGTCCCATACCAGGACGAAACGGCCGTCCAGTGCTTCCAGGTTTTCAATGGTGGTCTAGCTTCAACTGACTCATGCTTTCAACTTGTGGTATTATTTATTTATTTATTTCAACACATAGATATTGGTACAAGAGGCACCAAATACATATGCGCCACACAAATCTCATTCGATATGTGTGAGGGCTGTGATACTGCCCGGGTACACTCAAACCGTAGCAGGTAGTTTTCTTAGGGGTCCACACTCCGAGCCTTTGACCCTAAGGTCTGACCCACAAGGCAGTGGAGCATCGTGAGGAGATGCAGTCCCATGGAAGCCGGTGACCAACCATTGGTTCATACGCCATTTATTCCCGCAGGATACTGGGACCGATGTGCACCATTGGTTTGGAATCCGGTTAAAGCGCCGGACATTCGCTTTTCGTCCTCTCAATTTCGTAAACAACACCCGTAGTGCGAGAATGCAGTGAGTAGGACTTCCCTGACAGAGGCTGTATACGCGTGGCCGTGTGAGAGTATTTCGAGAGGGAGGGCGGGCCCACCCCACTCTCGGCCATACCAGGGCATTTGGGGGTAATTTTCCTTCATAGATCACTTTTCACTGTTTTTTTTCTGGGACATTATTTTCAGTGTCTGGTGTTTCTTTCGATCATTACTACTACAATATTTCAACTTCTTTACTATCGATTTTGTTAAACTCACTTCATGGTGATTCAGTATGACAAACTAATTTGAGAAAATGCACACTTGTACCCAGAGTTTATGTTGGTTATGACTGCTAACTTTCTTCATATGGCTTTTCTTTTTTGAAAAATTAGTTTTATATTTTCAATATTTTCACTGAATACTTGATTTACTATTTGTTTATTTATTATCATTTATTTCAGTATTTGTAGTACTGTCCTAATGGATTTCGATGCTCTTGTACAAGTTAATTCTGGTTTAGGTACAGCAGCATTAATTGTAATGAGTCGATCAGCTGATGTTGTAAATTGTATCTCACGTCTTATTAAATTCTATGAACATGAAAGTTGTGGTCAGTGTACTCCATGTCGTGAAGGATGTCGTTGGTTAGGTCAAATTATGACTAGATTTGGTAAGTAAGCGTGTATACGTACACTTTTATTTCAAACTCATCCACAATGCTGTGAAATCATAGTATTTCTTATTCCTAGACACATCTTACTATAGAGTTATAAGCCGCTTTAGTTCGGTTTGAACTCGATCGCAGGAATTCAAGTTCTTTGTTAGATTACTTAAAATGACGTGTCCGAAGTCGATTAAAGTCAAAAGAGACTTTCTTGTCCACTTGGAATTTATATATATGAGTGGTTCTACATTTAGAAACAATTAGCTTAGATTAAAAAAGTCTTACATTCAAAATGATAAATTAAGTGAAGTTTTGCAAGTGTAATACATTAAGGAAATTATACATTGGTAGACTAGTTACTTATGAGTAATGCAATTATATAATAGATAAATCTCAAATCGCGTTTCTACTATTTCAATATGTTAGTATGAGGTTGTGGAAATGATCTAATTTCATTTAAATCACAAACCGATCTAAATTAGACGATAATGGAAAACCTGGAAGGATTGGGTGACTGTTTTATTTCGTGAATTCAATGAAATTCAACAATTTCCAAAACCTCATACTGACAGTTACTCCATATACTGACTACTGACTAGCTTGAAGAGAAGATTTCCAGTTGCAGTGAGACGTCGTGATCAGCGAAGTTCATCTTTGTCGAGTGTGAAGAAGACATCCTCCTGAATACAATGGGAGATATTTACAAAATATTTTGATTCGATTGAAGTCAGACAGTCAGCTACAATGTAGGACCAGGCACATGTATGCATCGGTCCAAATTGCCATACCGCATTAGCACAGCAAGATGAACACCGGATTCATAAATGCAGTTAATTTAGAGGTGGTAATATATAAAAGATAGACTGCATATAAGGATATAGTACAGGAAGAAAGAATTAGTTCATATAAAGAAAGATATGAAGCGATTTTAATCTCTTAGTTTAAGGGAAGACAGAGAGTGTATACACCTACGCCATTGTGATCGATTCTGAGCCATGTCACCAAGAGTCTTCAACCATTGGTTATGATAGTCACACGGACCCCAACCAAGTAGTCTGCATCTACCAACATGGCTCAGACTAGAAGTTAGTGTCTTCAAGCACTGATGCCACGTTTTGGTTTGGCCGCCCCTAACTTTTTTCCAACCATCCCGAACACGGTTAGCATTGCACGTCGTGGTAATCGGTGTTCGGGCATACGTAACACGTGGCCCAAACATCCCATCAACTGATTTGCCATCATTCCCTAATAAATACCCTGTGTCTAACCTCACTATTACTTACCCGGTGATCTCAGCAGATGCGAGCAATATTTCTAAGGTATCTTGAAATTGTTCATGATTTCAGTGATATTTCAGTATGGACAATTGAATATTCCTCATACAATAAAAGTGTATCTCAAAGGTAAGTAAACCAACCTATACTTGGTAAATTTTTCTGTCATTTTTTCTCTTATTCTCTCTCAAGAGCACTTTTGCCTTCACGACCTCTGTGTGTGTTTATATGAATTTTTTACATTTCCTAGTTAAAGGTAACGCTAATAAGGATGAAATCGATATGATATGGGAAATTTCTAAACAAATGGAAGGACGTACAATTTGTGCTTTAGCCGATGGAGCTGCATGGCCTGTTCAAGTAGGTTGGACTATTTCTTTCTTCTTTTTTTCCTTTTCTTCCAAATGATAAACAATAAAATTATGTTCCATTAATGTCCAAACATTGTCCAGATTTTGAAATATTCCTTAAAATACAACATTCCCTCATTTCGTACCATCTCACTCTGTGGATTTAAGTTCACTCGATGATATTCAGTGGTATTTTCTACTACCCTGCATCAAATTTTGATAATCCTCAGTCATTTGTCCTAGTAGATCATAGTTTTTATGGTCTGTGGTAATCGACCAACAACAACTTCATATTAAATTCTTAAAATGTAAGTTAATCATGATAAACGTAGGATCTAGGAGAGGTTTATATTAATTCAAGTTGACATGTCATATCAGTCAGTACAACAGAACGAAATTCAAAAGAGATATACCAAAAGACTCGAAAAACTATCAGTAGTATTAGTGATAGTAATAATAACAAGACAGTCAGTCACCAATGTAGCACAGTTAGCGATTGGCCCCAAGTTGTTGTGCATATTAGCACGGTAAGTTGATGAATGGTAAAAGAGGTCAGACCAATTGTATTAGTATAAATAGATTTAGAGAATATGGTTGGAAACGAAGCAATGAAATGAGGTTATTAGGCGGTATGAAATAATATTAAAACTGAAGATTTGCGAAAAGATAGAGAATAAATGCAACTGTTCAACTTCAAAGGATTTTGTGTCATATCATCTTAACATTTTTAATCCTTGGTTATAAGTATTGTTTTCGGCATCGATCAGGATATCTGCACTAACCAACACGGTTCAGACCAACACTAAATGATATCATGTACTGGTTGTATGTCTTCATCTCCCGGGTGCCCCAAAATGCCCTAGTACGGCCGGGAGTGGGGAGTGTCAGCTCCCTCATATGGCCACATGCATACAACAACTATCAGGGAAATCCTACTCACTACCTTCTCGCACCACAGGTGTTGTTTACTAAATTAAGAGGGCGAAAATCGAATGTCCGGCGCTGTAAGCGGATTGGTGGATATGGAGGATCCAACTAGGGAGTTGAAAAACCCTCATTCGAAGCCAATTGTGCACATGGGCTCAACGACCCTGATGGTAAAGTGGTGTATAAATCTACTGTTGGTCACCGGCTACCATTGAACTGCATCTCCTGACGTTTCTCCACTGTCTTGTGGATTAGACCTTTAGGTCAAATATTCTGGGTGTGCCCACCTAATAAAATCACCTGTTTTGGTTTGGGCACCCGGGCAGTATCCTAGCCCTCACACAAATCGGATGATTTATGTGACTCATATATATTTGATGCCTCCTTGTACCAATATTTATGTGTTTAAATAAATAAATATCTACGACCCTAGTACTTTTCCAATCCATTCCTATTATAGCCAACATTCCACGTCGATGTAGACAGTGGTTCATCATGCATGATACATTTCTTAACTGCTATAGTTGATAAACGTTTACAGCCGCATTGTATGAAGCACACGTATTCAACATCTTAATAATTAATTTTTATGAACACTTTTCTGATAATCTCCCTTTTTTTCTTTCTGTCATTTTCATCTTTATTCAGGGTCTTATTCGACATTTTCGTCCTGAACTGGAAGCTCGATTTGCTAAATATGGTATAGAATTAAACGAACCACCTAAAGCTGAATCCAGTATTCCATGTTGATAATAATAGTAATAATGATCTATACTGTTTATTTCTTTCATGATTACTGTTTATATATAAATGGATATTATCAAGTTAAAACCTTTATCTTAGTTTCTTCGTCCCTTTTACCATTTACCTCAGCACATTTTTATGTGTGTGTGTTTCTCAACTCTTTTCAAAATTATCTTCTCTTTGTCTTGTTCAACTAAACTCTCTTTCTATACATAAATATATTACGAGTAGCAGAGAATGAAGAATACTTCTTCATTTTTATAAATTTATCTATTTTCAAACCATAGGATAGTTTAAAAGTTGAAAATATGAATTTGCTAAGCGTTCAGTTCTCATCGGTATCATCGGAATGAAGATTTTCAATTTAGTGGTTCAATATGATGTTAATCAGTTAGTCTTTGATTGCGATCATGAACCGAATGATGTTAGACCACCATTGAAAACCTGGAAGCAGTGGACGGCCGTTTCGTCCTATTGTGGGACTCCTCGGAAATGCGCATCCACGATCCCGCTCACGGGATTCGAACCCAGGGTCTTCAGTATCGCACGCGAACGTGAAATCCTTGGAACATATGTGTAACGGTTCAAAATACTACATTACATCAGTTTAGTGAGATAAAATTATTAAGATAAGTTCCAAAGTTGTAGAAATCGTGATAGTCTCAGTATTAGTAAAAAGTATTCACTGTCAAGGATTTGATTCAAAAACAAAAAAATGGATTTTTGGAATAAAAGTTGGATAATAATTTTGAATGTCAGAATCCAAGAAAAGATAACAAGTGAATGAATGCATCTGTAGCATTGCGACTATTTCTGAGCTATGTTTTCTAGTGTTTCCAACCATTGATCGCGGTTGTATCGTGGATCCCGATCAGGTAGCCTGAGTTTTATTAATGTAGCTTAAACCAGCAATTAATGATTCTTTGTACTGATATCACATTGTGGTTTTACTACTCCAGTAGCTTTTTACACCATTTGACGTCACCTGTCGAAGTAGAGTGTGGTAAGTAAATGTAATATATGTTCCAACTACCTCAGTTACAGTCAGTCAGCTGCAACGTAGGAGCAGGCACATATATGCATCGGTCCAAATTGCCATACCGCATTAGCACAGCAAAATGAACACCGGATTCATAAAAGTAGTTAATTCAGAGGTTGTAATATATAAAAGAAAGATTGCATATGAGGATAAAATATAGGAAAAACGAATTAGTTGGTAGAAATAAATGTATGAAGCGATTTGAACCTCATAGTTTAAGGGGAGACAAACAGTGTATACACCTACACCATTGTGATCGATTTTGAACCATATTAACCAGAGTCTTCAACCATTGGTTACGATAGTCACGCGGACCCCAACCAAGTAGTCTGCATCTACCAACATGGCTCAGACTAGAAGTTAGTGTCTTCAAGCACTGATGCCACGTTTTGGTTTGGCCGCCCCTAACTTTTTTCCAACCATCCCGAACACGGTTAGCATTGCACGTCGTGGTAATCGGTGTTCGGGCATACGTAACACGTGGCCCAAACATCCCATCAACTGATTTGCCATCATTCCCTAATAAATACCCTGTGTCTAACCTCACTATTACTTACCCGGTGATCTCAGCAGATGCTAGCAATATTTCTAAGACATCTGATGTCAAATACTAGTAGCAGCCGTAAGGTAGAACAGGACGAAATGTCGCGCAGTATACTCGTCCCTTATTTGATCAACTACCTCAGCAGATAAGTGTTTATAGTACCGTCAATTGATTTGCTATATTTATCGACCATCCTAAATTTTGCCGTAGGCTTATTTATTCGATGGTTCCAACGTTATGGAGCAATGTTTCGAAGGCATCTATGATCAAATACTGGTAGTCTGTGAATATCCTCCATCAGTGGATGCCACATTACAAGCCAGTAAAATGGAATAGAACTGAATTCTATTTATTACACTCGACCTTTCGTTTACAGACAAATCTCACCTACGCCACAAGTTGACAAAACCGTTGGACGTAATGAATATATGTCGAGATTTCGTCAGACACCAGAAGTGATATGACTTCCAAGATAAGTGAAGTGGTCGACGTGCTGAGTATGGCGTTTTGGGTTTACACGCTATTGAGAAGTCATGGGCACTGGACAACCTTTAGTCCTTATTGATTTTCTATGCTTTTATATTCAGTGTCAGTTAGTTCGTGATAATAAGAATATATATTAATACTACAACATCTTTGTAAAGGAATTTCTGCGGTTTAAAAATTATCTTTAAAGAAGAAATAATTTACGCATGTCAATACGCAGTAGTTAGAAATGTACCTAAGGATGCAGGTCAGACTAAAATGCCGGTAAAGTGCATACAAGTTTAGGCATGCTCTGTGTTCATATACTTGGGCTTTGTTTCATGTGGTTGCTCCACGAATTAATTACCTTTTTCACGCATTAAAGCCAAACGCGTACTGATATGAAGGTTAACAGAATAGGATATGAAATGTGTTTCTACATCTGGACGTAGAAAATCATTTAAACAGTATGATAATGGATCTAATTTTATTACTTCATAAGTTTGATGTGGGAATAGTAGTTTGTTTTTCGTATACCGCTACCCGTAAAAAGGAAATTCGGAGTCAGTGAGGATATTGGCTTTCGCCTACTCTACCGTTTGATGCAAGGTATACTGCACAATTTTATTCTTAGTTAACTGCCTGTAATTACCCCATTTTATATGGAGATGTGCTAATATTCAAGGTTGTTAAGTTTCTTATTGGGATAATCTGGGTTAATCAGTGGTTTGATGCCAGGAAAAGACCGAAAGAGTCTTGTCTAATACGCTTTTAACAGGAACTTCCTAGAGTTTAAGAAATGCTATAGTTTAGGTATCATGTTCTGATTGGATAGTCACCGATTTGGCTATCAGTTTTGACGTGTTTTGATGCTTTTAAAACATCGAGGTTTTGAATATGAATTTCTTCTGAGACGAAATTAATCATGGGAATAAGGTTTCTTTCCATAGTTCTATCATTTCGTATTGTGTTTGGGTTCAGCTGTATGAGATTTCTTAAGGGCTATGAAACATTTAGGATACTAGTATCATCCATTCAAGTATAGGACCGATCAGATTTTGTTTACCACTAGTTGTTTAGCTAATATCGATTTCTGACAAAAACTGTTCCGAATCTATCAAATTTAACGTGATTTCGTAATAAGAACTTTGGAGTTAACTATTATACTTGATGCTTGTGGGGAAGTTTGAGTACTTATGTGATGATAACTTTGCAGAACTTTAATTTATTGGTTGACAGGTTTGTCATCAGCTAACTATTTCACAACCCCAACATCAGTCAATACAATAAACAAGATTATTGCGTTCTTCTCACCAGTCTAATGAAAGTTAGAAACCCGGTTTATTGATTAAGACCTCAGAACAATTGGCCTTTTTTACATAGTGGGGTAGGCATACTTATATGTAAAATAGTAACATGATGCGAACATAATGAAATACCACAGTCGATTGAAGGAAATTATTTTGTTGCTCACTTTCCCCAATCAATTAATACCTCATCGTTAGGCCTAGATCTTGATTATTGTATAAACAGTTTAAGAAAATGTCATTTATAGCTCTGCTCTTGGTCGTATTGCTAACATATGCATCCTTAGTGATTATTATCACCATTTCTAATGATTTTAATAAGCATATATATAAAAAATTTTCGAAAAATTAAGTTGGCCGTAGTGTTTCATGCTACTCTTCATTAGTTGTTAACAACTAGGAAATCTGATCAGAAGACATCTAATTTATGATTGATAACATTGGATTAATGACTTACTAGTCGAATGATCGACTAATAATATCATAGTTCTATAGGAGGTTAGTCTCACAACCTGTTTAGCTTATTGGCAGCGCATCAAACTGTGACACTGGTTCAAATCCTACACGAATTATCAATTCTTTCAATATTACAGGTATTTCTTTCTAAGGAGTACTGACTAAAATAAAACTTAAGTCCTGTGCTTCCTGTAGACTGCTCTTCTATCAAAACATAGTTTAGGAGGTAGTGAGTTGTTGAGACTAGTAGTCATATTGGCATTTTTTCGATAGATAAGAACTAGAAAAACATGACATTGAGTAACTAGTGTTGTTTCCATAATTTCACTTATATACATTTATGGGAACTCTTGAAAACTACTAACAGTTAACAGTTTTCGATGTTAGATAATCTGGTAAGTGAGAAGATGGTCTCATTTATACTTCAATATTGAGTATTATCGTAAAAAATAATTACGAAATATATAAGCAAAGATGGATGGTGGTCAACAATGGAATACAGGACGCGAGTTTCATCCCTTTCCGGATTCGTCATTTAGATGTATCTGCATCCAAGAGTTGATATTCACTCCGGAACTCGAACCCAGTACCATTTGCTTCAAACGCCATGACTTGTCCACTTAGCTACTGATTCCTGATAGCTACCTGCTTGTGCAATGGGGTGACGTTTAAATTCACATGGTATTGTTTATTCGAATTTTCCCATTGTTTTTTTAGAGCTACGATTGATTAGTCTCTTATTGCCATATGTGCATACTGTACGTATTGCCTCAACATTGCCCTAATTCACAAGCTTTTTATGCAAAGATGGATGGTGGTTAGCAATAGAATGCAGGATGCTAATTTCGTCCTATTTAACACTCGTCAACTGAATGTATCTGCTTGTGACTTAAGTCAATATTCAGGTAAGTCAAACCTGGATACATTAATGTCAATCGCAATCATAAAACATACAATCAAACAATATCATATAAATTTTTATTACAAAAATATACTTGTCATAACTTGTGACCGCCGATTAGAGGTCAGTGAATTATCGATCGGACCAAGGACGCGTAAAACACGTGCGAGCAGTTTACAGTCTTGATTGGTCCTGCTTTCCGCTTAGTTCAGCCAGTTAAGTCCAGAACACCAATCTCAGTCTCTTCGATATGAATTATTTATTTCAAATATACTGGGTTTTGTATACCAATCAAACAGACCACAACGTACCAATAAAATATGAAACAACATTTGTACAAGAATTAGCCAAATGTGACTGTGAATGAGGGAGGTAGTAATCGACAAACAGGGTATAATTCGAGAATGGTAAAACGTATAATAATGGTTCATAGGTCAAAATAAAGCTTATAATAAGAGGAATATGAATATGCATAGTTTAGTTACTTAATAATTATACAATAGAAATATACGCAACTTAATGGCTCATCAACAGACCCCACAAGTAACCATTCATTATGTTTCTCGGAACCTAACAATACTTTTTTTTTTTTAAAAATAATCACTTTTATGTACTTTTGTGTTTACACCAATAATCTATTTTCTTTATAGATTGAATATCACATGAAATGATTTTCATCATAAATAGTACATTACCTTTTCTTACTCATTGACTTCATTTCTCTCTTTTTTTTAAAAAAATTATCTACCTAGAAACAATATGAGTAGAATTCATAAAACAGCTCAACAACAAAGATTACATCATCATGTCTATCAAATAACCCCAACAATCCATAATCATACCTCATTACAAACTATACTCCATTCGGAATTATTATTACTTGATCAATTATTTGATCATCAACAAATGATTCATTATTTATTTAATAAAAATACATTTTGTTTAAATAATTCTAATTTATGGACAATTGAATGGTTACAACAATATTTAGATATATTAACAGAATTTGGACAATTATTATTGAAATGTAATAAAAATAGTACTACTATTCATATAAATATTGATGATATTCTACCTATAACACGTTTATGGCATAGTTACTTACAAACAAGTTTAATCTCATATCCTATAGAAAGTAGAATGCTTGATTATGATCAAAATATCAAACAAAAAATCAATTTTACATGGGATATGTATATTGTATTACATAAACCTAATCAATGTCAATTAAGATCATATTTATTAAATAATCAATCAATAATCAATCATATACCAAATTATTATTATCTTACTATACCATCATTAATTAATATAGAGAAAATGGAATCAACTATGGAATCATATAAAAAACAAGAAATCAATGATCCATATGAATCAATTCGTATGACGGATCATTTTTTATTGAATAATCAATTATTAGATCAGTGGGATTTGATTTCACCAATGAAAATATGTCAATTATTATTTTCTATAGTATTACCAGAATGTTTAAATAGAATAATACTGAATGATTTTGGTCAAAATAATTTAAAAGTAATTCGTTGGAAATGTTTATTTGAGAATGATATTAATAAAGCAATTGAAGAAGGTTATTATCCAATTGAAGTGAGTTATTATATTATATATATAAAAGCATTTTTCCCATCGCACAAGCTAGTAGCTATTTGCACTCAGTAGCTGAGTGAATGATGTGATGACGTTTGAAGCAAATGGCACTGGGTTCAACTCCCGGAGTGAATATGAACTCTGGGATGCAGATATATATTCAACTAACGAATCCTAAATAGGACGAAACTTACTTCATTGATTTCACTGTTAGTCATCATCCATCTCATTTTAAAATATATTGGGTGTCTGAAATATAGATAATAAAAGCTTGCCTACTATCTTCTCTTGTTCAGACTGCTAGTAGAAGGCGTCTGTGTCGGAGGATCAATAAGCATTAAAAATATGTTGTTCTTAACTGAGAAGTAATCTTGACATTCCAAGCGTATCAGTGATCAAAGATTAGGACGCTAGACTACAAATGAAACGGTACAGGTAGAGTAGAGAAATTCTAGCTGCGATTCTAATTGCTGAAACTTCTTTAGATATCGATTAACCTCCTTGCATAACAATTGTATTAATTTTTTTTAATTGAGATCATGAATCGATTGATGTTAGACCACCGTTGGAAACCTGAAAGCACTGGATGGCCGTTTCGTCCTCAGTGGTGCGCATCCACGATCCCGCTTGCTGGATTCGAACCGAGGGCCTTCAGTATTTATATAATATGAAGAAACTCAATAGAAATCTTCAATGTTAATATTGTTTTACTCAGATAACACTAGTAAGGTTTGATTCTCTTGGTTTCATCTGTTATATATATATATATATATATATATATATATATATATATATATATATATATATATACTACCTCTAAAGTATTGCTCATGGAATCGTGAAGTTATAAAAATTCTAACCTTTCTAAACCTTCAGTTCAAACACTAGTAATACACTATTAACACTAGTAGATATGTGATTGAAAATCATTTTTAATTCATAAACTACAGTATACTAATATTATAAACCTGTCAATCAGTTATATTATGAAAATTTCCTAGTTATACATCTTTGGAGATTTGACTAATTGAGTAATGAGTAGTGACCAATATATTTCATTACTATGACTTAACGTTGGTTGAATTCTATAGATCAATGTTTAAATGTAGTCACTATTAGTTTAAATGGCTCGATATGGTATGAACTATATTCTGATCTGTTGTTAAAGACGTATTCAAATGCTATAAATGAAGGTTAATGATGTAATCAAAATAAGTCTTTAAATTATACCCAATATACACTAAGTTATCTATCTGATATAATTAGCTGGTCAATAGTCTAATATGAATAGATTAAACTAGGTAGTTCTAGACATTAATTAATCAATAATGATTTACAACATCATGAGATTAACTTACTTTAAGTAATCTACTGAGTTAAGTGATTTAATCATTGCGAAAAACAAGTGGTATTTAGCATCCATTATTAAGATTTATCCACAGTTATGAGGGTTTTAGAAGATCTGACAATCACGTTAGGGGATTAAGATATTAAAACATTTTACCATCTCTCGAACTGATTTGTTTCCATTTTTATGATCGCATTGAATACGATTCATTTCAATTTCAACAAATCTATAAATTTCATAATTGATTTGATAAGTTGATTAAGGCTAGACTATCATGGAAAATTTGGAGGCACTGAACAGCTGTTTTGTTCTAGTATGCTCTCAAATTTCATGTGACTGATCATGAATGTGTACTGACACTGAAGAGTCCCATACTGGGACAAAACAATTGTCAAGTACTTACAGGTTTTCCACAATGATCTAGCTTTAATCAACTCATAAATTCAACTATTAAACTCAAACCCCTCCCTCTATTCACATTAAGAATCTATAAATGGTTCTTTTTTCTTGTTCTTTTTTATTTTCTTTTTTTTTGATTTAAAGGTTGTATTTGATTTAAATAGTATAGGTCTTAATTCATTTTATTATAATTCTAAATTATGGAAAACTCAATATACTAATCATTTAACACATAAAATACAAATCAATAAAAATAATCATTTATTATCCATATCAAATATTGATTATAATCATAATATAAATAAATCTGAATCAAGTTATCATTCTTCAGTTACTATGCCAAATATTTTAATTATGTATATTAATTTTCATCCAGTTTTTTCATTTAATGATTTTATCAATACTACTCCTACTCCTATTACTACTACTACTAATAATAATAATAATAATCAATCAAAAACTCAGATAGCAACTATAACCAATAATCGATATATATCGATTTATTGGAAACATAATTTTTTAAAATTAATAACTCCATTACAATTCAATAATAATAATCAATTAAATTATAATTTACCATTATGGTCCATATGTAATTGTCTTAAAGAAGATTTTATTTTACAAAAAATTCATTTTATTCATAATAATCATTATTTTTATATGAAATCTATTAGAATTTTATTAAATTTAATTCAATTTAATGATTTATTATATAATACAAATTTATTACAAATATTTAATATTAAAAATATAATTGAATTATATTTACAATTAATTGATGAACAATCAAATCAATTAATAATCAAAAATCAATATTATCCAAATAGAATCAATTCTGAAAAAAAATCAATAATTGATTGGCAACAACAAAAAAGTTTATATGAATTAATGAATGATTTATTAAAAAAAATGATTGATATATTACATAATAAACAATTATTATCTATTACTAGCCCAGAAACTAATTTATTACAAATCGATAATGATGATGTTACAAATAAATTGATTAATCAATCACGTATGATATTAACTACATGGTATTCTAATCCATTAAAATTAAAAAAATTAATAATAAAAAAAATTGAAATGTTAAAAAAATTGATTCATAAATTTAATGATTTATATCCGGATAAAGAAATTTCATGACTAGATTGAACATTGAATAGACTTTTACATTTTAGAAGGTATCTCAACTATAGAAGTTGTTCAGCTGATCATTTCATGATGTTTTGTATTCTTACACTTCTTTAATCCCATAACATCCTTTTATAGACATTATCTTAGAAACAGAGAGAGAGAGAGAGGGGAGAGAGATTTGTCAATCTCTATTCTGGATATGCATTTGATGAGAAAGGGGAGTAATGGTTCCTTAAAATGATCCATTTTTTGTATGTAGTTTGATTACGTAACAGATAAACTAATTCATCAATCACGTATCCTATTAAATTCATGGTATTATAATCCATTAGAATTTAAAAAATTGAAAATGTTAACAAAATTGATTCGTAAATTTAATGATTTATATCCGGATAAACAAATTTCACGACTAGATTGTACATTGAACATATTTTGGTTATTGAACGTTGGTTAACTGATCATTCCATGTTTGTATTCTTACATTCTTTTGATTACATATCATTCTTTTATACACTTTAAGTTAGAAACACACACACACTCTGTGTGTGTGAGATTAATCAATCTTTATTATGGATATGCATTTGATGAGAAAGGAGAGTAATGGTTCCTTAAAAAAGATCCTTATTTTTTTATATTTTATTTCATTATAATAGAAAATTAGTTGGCGAGTTTATAAATTTAAAATATTGAATCGTTTTTAAAGTTTTGACTTCTGTGGATAAAAGTTTTTGATTTGATTCAATTTTTGTTGTTGTGAGATAGTAACTCACTGGAGACAACGGTGGATGTGTTGCTCAATTTTGTGGATTAGTTGAAGTTAGACATTAACATCGTTGGATACCGGCCGGATCAGCGGTTTAGTGGTTAAGCGCTCGTATGTGAGACTGATAGGTCCTGGGCTCGAATCCCGCAGGGGGCGTAATCGTGGATGCGCACTGTCACTGAGGAGTCCCACAATAGGATGGAATGGCCATCCAATGCTTCACGGTTTTCCATGGTGGTCTAGTTTCAATCGACTCATGATATCAGCCATTAAAATAATACAGTTGAATATTGAACAACTGTGGACACTACAGAATCATAATTACTGTTTGATGTATGTTATGAACTAAAAATAAATGTTGGTAAGCTACCTAATCACTGCAAAGGTGCGGTGTGAGCCACTTATATTGACACAAGTAGTATGTAACGATAATCAGGTATAGAATGTATTTCAAAAGAAGATTGAAAAGAAAAGAACGAAAGCGGAAAGCAATTAGTATGAGAATGCAAGAACAATGAATTCTGAGACGATCGACTGATATTTGAAAAAGGAACAGTTAAGTTGGTGACAGTTGATCGATTTTTTGCAAATTAAGTAGTCACTGTTTGGATCTTAGATTTTAGTAAGATGTTCTGTAATTATATGTACAATTACAATCTATTGGGTTATTGTTTCTTTTTAAGACTATATTTAGTGGAGGCAATCGAATACATTTGAATACAAGATTACAGAATATTATAGTAAAATTAGAGAATCATTTTTGCTTGATCTTAACTTTCTGTCTCTAGGCATTTTACTTTCGATTTATGATACATACTACTTATATCTGTCCACATCAATAGTAGACACCACAGTAGCATAATTGTTTGTTCAATCTACTCTTTTAATATCTACTGTTATGATTGTATGATATAAAATTTATAGTACACTATGATGTAGCTAGCGTAATACCTAAATGTTCTGGAGTCTATTTTAGGTGAGGTGGGAGATGCCTACATAAAATGATACCCATATTATGAGGGAATAAATATTATTTACAGTTTGTTTTACAGTTGTTGTTAAGACGAAATTCAGTCCTTAGTTTAAACTGTCAATCGATTGTACGTTCTCCATACGAGTATTAATGTAACGAATTAATATTTAGTTAAAATTTCGAATGAACTAATCATATTTGTTTCCATGTAACTGTGAAGAGATACAAGCTTACTTACTTACTTACGCCTGTTACTCCCAATGGAGCATAGGCCAACGACCAGCATTCTCCAACCCACTCTGTCCTGGGCCTTCTTTTCTAGTTCCATCCAATTCTTGTTCATTTTTCTCATGTCTATCTCCATTTCTCGGCGTAATATGTTCTTTGGTCTTCCTCTTTTCCTTTGGCCTTGAGGGTTCCATGTGAGGGCTTGACTTGTGACGCAGTTGGGTGCTTTCCTCAATGTGTGTCCTATCCACTTCCAGCGCTTCTTCCTGATTTCTTCCTCCGCTGGGATCTGGTTTGTTCTCTCCCACAGTACGCTGTTGCTAATAGTGTCCTAAAAGATACAAGCAGAATACAATAAATCATATTATTTTTATTATGTTCCGATGTTCACTTTTGGTGTGAGAGTTCTGTGGAAGTTGTTCAGTTTATAGTTTATTCTCGACAGGTATTGATCAGATAGCGATTGCAAAACCGATAAGTATTGAAGAGCCATTTGTCCTAATATCGAACACTGAAATGGAACATCGTGGATTGGTTGAAGTTAGAAATTAATACCATTGGATGCCGGCTCAGTGGTCGAGTTGGTTAAGCGCCTGGCGCGAGGCTGATAGGTCCTGGGTTCGAATCCAGCGGGGGTGGACGAGGTTGTGGATGCGCACTGCTGAGGAGTACCATACTAAGACGAAACGGCCGTCCAGTGCTTCCAGGTTTCCCATGGTGGTCTAGCTTCAACTGACTCATGATTTCAACAAGTGAAACATCAGTCCGTTTAGTATATTTAGATTTGAATAATATGCACATACATCCTAAACTAATAATAATAAAAATAATTTTATGCTCATTGGTGATTAGTTTCTAGAAGTTAGTTCGAGTACGATAACGTGCTTGATAAGGTTCAATTATTTTGAGGTTTTAAAGACATATCACAAATGGAAATGAATGTTGGTCAGGCAATACTCTGGATGATATTGTTAGGGGATCTCACATTACTAAGACACGGAATTGTTATTCAATGCCTCCTGGTTTTATAGGCATCTCAATTAAAGTTAATATGTGACAAATACCACCTGTAAGTTAAATGCTAAGTTCTCCATAAATCATGTGAATCATTTTGATTCAGAAAATAAATACTCTGTTAAGTAGAATGATAATCAATTTATGATCCCAGTAACATAGAGTTATAAAATGACTTCAAAACTCCCGAATGTTCTAGAACAATTATCGGTGAGTGTATAATTTATGCACGACCTTTGAGTGACACTAAAATGACCTCGGGAATATCCACCTACATACTAGGGCTAAATGTTGGTTATAAATCAGTGTGAAGAATAAACATTATGATTTACAGTTGCTGGTTATAGTTAAAAATTAGATTTAAGGTTTTTCACAACAAACTGACATCAGCTATAATGCCAAAACTCTCTTTAACCAAATAGATGAATAAATTTCGAGCAAAAATCTCAGACCTGTTATTGTAAATCTGGTTGGTTCGTCCATAAATTATAGTCTCACCGAAAACTCCTCAACAGAGCGTTGCTAAACAGGATGGAAGATGCAGTTGACGCTTAACTTTGATATGAACAGGCTGGATTACGTAAGGATCGTTCGTGCACAGACCAAATTGCGGCACTACGGATCATCGCCGAACAATCAGTTGAATGGAACTCGTCACTATACATCAACTTCATTGACTATGAGTGGGCTTTTGACAGTGTAGATAGGAGAAAATTATGGAGAATTCTGCGACACTACGGAGTGAGTACCTTGGAAGATTGTCAATATGATCCGGAACTCATATGACGGACTACGGTGCAAAGTCGTGCATAGAGGACAGCTGAAAGATGTATTGTGAATGAGGGTCAGAGTCAGACAAGGCCGTCTACTCTCCCCCTTCCTCTTTCTTCTGGTGGTTGACTGGATTGTGAAAACCTCGATATCTGATTGGTTCATCCTTAAATTATAGTCTTACCCAATTATCATATATACCAAGAACCTAAGTAATCATTTTAATTGTCATTTGTAAATGAACAGAATAGCAATACAATATTTTTAATGGAAATCTATTTCATTATATATATGTATAGTATTAAAGAACCTTTAACCTAATTTTAATGAAGTGATTCTTAACAGAATTACCATAGTGATTACCATCTACATACATATGGGTATATACATACATAGAATGTTAAGTCAACTTTTCACATAATCTTGATGATTTATGCACTGAAACACTTAGAAAAATGTTTTTCTTTACTAATTGAACAAAGTGGTTTTTGAAGGGTCTGTTCATGATATTAAGAATATATATGGCCCTCAAATGCCTTGGTATGGTCGAGAGTGAGGAGAGTCAGCTCTCCCTCACGAAATGCCCTCACATGGCTACGCGTATATAGCCTCTGTCAGAGAAGTCCTACTCATTACCTGCTCACACCACAGGTGTTGTTTAGGAAATTGAGAGGATGAAAAGCGAACGTCCGGCGCTGTAACTAGATTGGTGGATATGGAGGATGCAACTAGGGAGTTGGAAAACCCTCATTCGAAGCCAATGGTGCACATGGGCTCAACGACCCTGATGGAAAAATGGTGTATGAATTTACTGTTGGTCACCGGCTACCATGGGACTGCATCTCCTGACGTTGCTCCACTGTCTTGTGGATTAGAACTTTAAGTCAAAGGCTCCGAGTGTGGCTCATTCGTTTTATCACTATGGGGTTATGAATATTGTTCAATTTTATTTGAGATCCTGGGTTCAAATCCCACAAGTGGGATCATAGATGTGCTCTACTGAGGAGTCCCTTACGATAACGAAATAGTCCTCCAATACTTCCAGGTTTTTAATAGTGGTCTGACATTGATCAATACATGATCTCATTTATTTTATATTAGTAAATGATATTACCAAGTAGTTAGTTAGTAGTTTATAAGACAGTGATAATAATAACATTTAGTTGTCAGCATTATTTTCTCATGAAAATATAGGAAAACATGATATTTGTTGTCATTAAAGTAAATTAAACTATCTTACTTTTAATTCCACTTTTCTATTGTATTTATTATCTCTGACGTATGATTTTATCGTACGGATAACTAGCTTAATAGTCTCAGTACGAATATCAACAGTGAGATGGAAGTATAATCAAATAGGATGAAATATTCATTCTGAATTTCACTACCAACTTCACTATCAATCCTGCTGAATATATGAAGATTAATGAGACTTCTCTGATAAATGTCATGTAGATATAATCCATAGTGGTATTATAGGTCAAAATAGGAGTATTAGGAACGTTGTATTCTCTGATCTAAAATAGTTTAATTATCAACTTGTCATTGTACTCCTAGGCAATATAATCAGTACTTGCTTCAGAAAGAAGTGAAGTATTAGAATTTCCTTAAAATTGACTAATAAATTGATATCACTGATTTTCAGAACATCTCAATAACAAAATGTGAGTTATTAAGGCATTTACCATAGGAAGTTCAGTAATTTTAATCATGACCAGTAAATTGTAGCCACATTAGAATGAGTTAAATATCATTGATAATATCAGATATCTAAAAAACAATACTGCGAATTGAACAAGATTGGAAATCCTCAGCAATGTGCATCTACGATTCTGCTTTCAGGAATCGAACCCAGGGCCTCCGGTCTCGCGCACAAACGCTTAAACTCTAGACAACTGAGCCACCATTCAACGATGTTAATGTTTAACTTCAACCAATCCACGAAATTCCGCGAACATCATCCAATGCATTAAGGTAGATACCTGTCTCTACCTGAAACGGATTAGATCCACTGGTCACAGCTTCTCATTAGAAATCCGAGAATTCTCTCATGAAGCTAGTCACTAGTGAGCACATGGATAATTATCCATGTGTGGTTGTAAAGATTATTAGGTTTTTGATTAAGATCATGAACCGATTGATGTTAGACCACCATTGAAAACTTGGAAGCACTGGAAGGCTGTTTTATCCTATTGTGGGACTCCTCAAAAGTGCACCTCTACGATCCTGCTCGCGGCATTCATTGGTCTAGAGGTTAATTGTTCACGCACGAGACTGGAGGTCCTGGGCTCGAACCCTACTAGCGGCATCGAAAATGTCTACCACTGAGGAGTTCCGCAATAGGACGAGACATTGCTTCCAGATTTTTCACGGTGGTCTAGGTTCAATTGTATGATGATTTCAACTTTTAGAATTATATTTTTAAGTGTTAGATTATATTGGAAAATGCTTTATCAATCAACTCTTAAAAATAGATAATGTCTAGTTAATACACTGAATATTTCCTTTTTTAAAAAAGGTTATTTCCATATTCATCAGAACAAAATACAGTTAAGTTTCAACTAAAGTTGAGTAATGGCTAACAATGGAATAGAGAACGTATGTTTTGTCCTATTGGGAACTCGTCAGTTAGATGTATCAGAATTCTACTATTGATGTTCACATTAGGACTAGACAATGTTACCTTCCCCATTAGCCATTAACCACTGAGCTACTACATTCAAGAGTTTACTACTAATGCTAATCAAACTTATACAAAATTTTGTGATTGAATAAAAAATATTGAAGGAATCTTTTTAGAATGCCAATACACCAATAGAGACTGATCAGTTGCAAATCTTAATTTGATTAAAGCAAACTAGAAAAATGTAGCAGAATAAGGTGAATTTATTAATTTCATGGATTCGTGTTATTTGTGTGAAGCAATAATTAAATATTTAGTTGGCATATGTGCATCCTGTATGGATTGTTTCGACATTGTATTTAGTTATAAGCATTGTAAACAAAGGTGGACGGTGGCTAGCAATGGAATCAATGACTCATGTTTCGTCTTAGTTGAGACTCGTCAGTTGGATGTAATTGCATGTTCACTCCGAGAGTCAAACCCAATACCATTCGCTTTAAACGTCATCCCGTTATCTACTTAGCTACTGAGTCTAAATAGCAGTTAGTAATCGTTATTTAAATTCAATGTACAGACTATTTTATATCATATAGAGATAAGTAGAGCAATGAGAGGTGTGGAGAAACTTTAAAATGTTAGACTGGTTGAATATTTGTACGTTGCTAGAGAATGAAAACTGTGTCAGTGAATGAAAATAAAGAGAATTCTTATCGACGAAATCATTTTACCTAAGCTGTATATTTGTATTCATCGTTGTTTGGTAAATATATAAGTTTGTAGAAGGGTACAAGAAATAGGATCTGTTATAACTTTCTGCTTTTCTTCGTCTTTACGAATAGAACGTTAATATACCTTAAACAAATATCTACATTAGATACACTTTCAATGTCTATTCAACAAGACTTCAACACGACTCAGATCAAGAACACATGATTAGTCTGACTAGAAGGTAAATACATTTCCACATCAAAAACCGACAATAAACCGACACAATCCAACAATAATCAATAATCAATAATAAGAATAGGAGAATATATAACTCATCTAACGCCTGTCAGATTATCTACAAATCTGACTAAACAAACAACCAATCATTATCATTCTCACCCACACATCAGGATCATAATATGATTCGTGATATCAAATATCTAAAGAGGATTGCGTAATAATAATGCGGTTAGAGAAGAATAGGTAGATGAAAGTAATATGAAAGATAACTGTCTACTTAACAGATATGAAGGGGAAATAGAAAACGTGATGGTCATAATAATCATGGGAAATTGTTAGCGGATAATAATAACTGATTATGAATTAACAGAATACATCAATCGGTTCATGATTTCAATCAAAAGCTTAACAATATCCACAACCACTAAACTGATAATTACCATTTGCTCACTAGTGACTAGCTTCGTGAGAAAATTCTCGGAGTTCTGGCGAGAAGTCGTGACCAGTGGAGCTAATCCATGTCGGATAGAGATAGGTATCTACCTCAGTACAGTGGAACATGGTCGCACGACTTCGTGAATTGGTTGAAGTTAGACATTAAAACCATTGGATGCCGACTCAGTGGTCCAGTAGGTTAAGCGTTAGCGCGCGAGACTTAAGGCACTGCTGAGGAGTCCCACAATAAGACGAAACGGCCGTCCAGTGCTGCCAGGTTTTCAATGGTTGTCTAACATCAATCGGTTCATGATTTCGATCAAAAGAATACATAATAATAACAGATGTAAAAGAAGATCAAAGTACATTGAAGAAGAGAATTAAGGCCAAGGACGGATAAGCGGTTGGACGCATTATTTTTTGTACACAGAGTCCGGGCTTGAATTAATGGATCGTTCGAAAGATAATTCTCTTCATTGAATTCTCTTTATTCTTTTTGAATGACACAGCGGACTACTTTAATTATATATCTTGTAACTTGACTTGTCTATTATATAGATGCTGGGTTCGAATCTCACGATGTGGGATTGTGGATGAGCACTGCTGAGAAGTCCTACAATGAGACGAAACGGCTGTCCAGTGCTTTCAGGTTTAACTTCAATTGACTCATGATCTCAACTATTGAAAATACGCATATATATCTTTTATTATTTAAGTGTGTATAGAACTAACATAGATTACTATATTCATCTCATAGTTGTTCGTTGATTTATTTCACAGTAAGTCTAAAAGTTGAACTGCTCACCTTATCATATTCTTTTTTCGTTTTTCTATTCGTCAAAGTCACAAATTATGTCACATTTCTGTGTGTTTTAGTAAAGAATCTTCTATTTGTCTACTTATCCATTTGTGTAACTTTACATGTAAGACTATTTTGCTTTGTTCAAGATTAGTAGTTCATGTTTTACTGTTTGTGTGAAATGACAAAGTCATGTATTATTATTATTATGATGAATATTATTAGTAACTGTTAAGAAGATGAGTAATTTTGTTTAAAATCACTATAATTATGAAAAGCACGTATTTACGTTTAATGGTTGAATTCATGAGTTGATTAAAGCCAAACCAGCAGAGAAAACCTGAAATCACTAGACAGTCGTTTCTTGTTACTCGAAATGCTCTCACATAGTCACGCGCATACAACCACTGCCAGGGAAGTCCTAATTATTGCCTGCTCGTGAAGGCGGTGTTCTTTAGGAAATCGCGAGGACGAAAAGCGAATGTCCGTCGCTTGGTGGTGGATATGGAGGATCCAACTTAGGGAGTTGGAAACCCTGATTCCAAATCAATAGTGCACATGGATTCCACGATCCTGGTAGAACAAACGGCGTATGAACCTACTGTTGGTCATCAGCTACCATGGGACTGCATCTCCTGACGTTGCTGCATTTCCTTGTGGATCAGACCTTTGGATCTAGGGCTCGGGGAGTGACCCTCTAAGAAAACTACCTGCTACGGTCTGAATACCCGGGCAGTGTCAAGGCCCACACACAAATCGAATGATTTATGTCGCGCATATCTATTTGGTGCCCCTTTTTACCAATGTTTGTGTGTTCAAATGAACAAATAAAACACCCATTTAAGAAATAGCTAACCATGTATTCCATGTGTGGTTTCTGTATATTCAAAATGTTCAATTGGTGCATGGTTAGTATTACGGACATCTGAGCATATGTTGTAAGTGATTACGTTAGTTAGTTGAATATATTTCATCAGCTAAGTTTGTTTTCCACTTACGAATATTAATTTACAATAACTAGAAGTATGACTTAGGCAGTTATAATCGATCACCGCTTGTTAGTAATCCTCTTAAATTTAGACAATACTTCGATGGACACAATTTTAATGCATGCTGGTGAATAATTGTACTAAATGTCAAATGATTCAGTAAGAAAACTGAAACAAAGATATAAGCCTTTGAATTTGTCACAACCTTTTTTGTGTGTTTATTTCATTAATTTCGTGTCGGGTGTAGATAGTTACCCACGTCAAATAGTGAATGAATGGGTTGAACAAGGTTACGGATCGATTGAAGTTGGATATTAACACCGTTGCTTATTGGCCTGGTGATCTAGAGATTTCGAATTGTATCGCTGATGCCTAATCTTTCATATAACCTTTGATACTGTTAATACCTCTACGTTTCTGAGATTGTACCTGATAATTTGATCTGTCTAAGTTAACAGGGTATTGAAACGTGAACACATGGATATATGCACGGGTTCTACGTTGTGACTGACGTCTATTATTCATACTTCAGTCATATATATTGACGAGTGAAATTTTTATGATGTTTTATACCTTACTAACTTTTACAAATGGAATACATTTAAGTCTACTAATATTTACCATACTGAATGTTTAAATCAAAACACATTTGATATCCATCGAAAGACAGTTTACAAGTACAAATAATTATATGCTCACTAGTGACTAGCTTCTAAATAGATTTCCTGGAGTTATAATGAGACACCGTAACCAATGGAGTTCAATCCATGCCGTATGGAGATAGTTATTCACCTCATATAATAGATGAATGAGTTGAGTAAGGTCATGGATCAATTCTATATGAACATTAACACCATTGTTTATTGGTTCATTGGTCTAAAGATTAAATATTCTCTCATGAGACTGAAACTCTTAAGTTCAACTCTCACATGTATGTCCATGAACGTACTCTGTTCAGGAGTTTTATACTAAAATGAAAACAATCATCCAATGATTGTAAGTTCTCATCAATTCAATTGTTTAAATTACTACATAGAATATCATTTATCTATAATGAGAATTGTTTCAATGTGTATACTATATCACTATTTAATTCATTTGTAACTATTCATTAAATCTTATTTAGGTTATAGAAATAAAAGATAATCCGTTAAACATCTTAATTCATATTATGAAATTTATTATTATCTTTTCATATAGTCACTTGTTGACAATTTGAACTTACAGTTGTCATGCTTGATCATGATCACTAACTAGTAACTAATTCATTATTTTGTTATTCTAAATGTATCATGCAAATATATCATATTTATTAGATTCATTCCATCTTGTAATTACACAATCATTTGTACTTGTTTCTATGTATATATATATATATATATATATATATATATAATGGGGGGGGGTACAATTGTGAGTGTGTGCGTGTACATGTGAGTGAGTGTATGTATGTACGTGTGAACATTGATTACTAGGTTTCTACATGTTCAAAACATATTGAGTTAAATTTGAATGAGTGATTGTTTTGTTTTTCCGAAAAAAAAGATTTTTTTTCTTTGTTTATTGAATTCAGGTCAAGAAAAATCGTATGTAACCTGATGAGTTGAAAATTTCACTAGTTTGGTTAATGAAATTTATTGATTATGTATAAGAATATAATGAAGATTTTCAACTTAAAGTAACTAACGTTTAAATGAATTTTATAATTGAATTATCATGATGTGTAAAATGTTGTGGAGATGAATGAGTTTAGATGAATATCATGAATAGATCAATATTAGATCATGACTGAAAACTTGGAAGGACTGGATGGACGTTTCGTTCTAGTATGGGACTCTTCAGCAGTATGCGTTCACGATCCCGAATTTGGGAGTCGAACCTAGGACCTTCGGTCTAATGAGCAAATGTTTAACCTTTAGACCACTAAGTCGTCAACAAATGGTGTTAATGTCTAACTTCAATTAATTCACGAAATTCTGAGACCATCTTCTATTGTCTTCAGTAAGTAACTGCCTCTAAAACAGACACGGTTGAACTCCACTGGTCATAGCTTCTCACTATAACCACATAGCTAAATCTTGTTCGAATCTCGCGAGGTGGAATCGTGGATACGCACTGTTGAAGAGTTTGAAAATAGAACGAAACAGCCATCCAGCACTTTCAGGTTTTCCATGGTAGTCTAACTTCAATTGACTGATGATCTCAACCATTAAATTTACTACAATATCCATAAAAACCCCTTTCTTGTACAAATGATCTTTTCTATAATATGGTACGATGTAATCTGTTTGGCTAGTGTATATAAATCTAGTATATTTGAAAATACATGATTCATAACACAATAGCTGAGTTTGATGTTCAGAACTTAACAGGCAAGATTAGTTAACATAAAGATTTGATAAAGACTCTAAACTCCTTCAATATATATTTTATACATCATTGATCCAATCAATAGATCATTATACTCTAATTGACAGTATCATTACATCAATATATTGATAGGGGCTCAAACCACTTAAATTATCACAATAATAATAATAATAATACATGAATTCATAATGAAAGTAAACTATATATATCCTTTATAAATAAGAAGAATATAATGATTACAATTATTTATTAAATAATGGTAAAGTTCAATTGTCTATTAAATTCATAATTAAATGAATTAATTGTTTTTCTCATTTATTTTTCTCTTTTATTTTCTTTCTTTAATTATTTAATTATTTTTAATTTTTAATTTTTTCAATTTTTAATTTTTTAATTTTTCAATTTTTTAATTTTTTTAATTTTTTAATTTTTATTTTTTTAAATTTTCTTTAATTTTTTAATTTTTTAATTTTTATTTTTTTAGTTTTTTTAAATTTTTTAAATTTTTAAATTTTTTAATTTTTTAATTTTTTTCGGTTTTATTAAACTATCCAATTTGTTTCTTTCATTATGCAATATCATATTACCATTTTCATTCTATTTAAAGGATTAATAATCGATCGTGTTTCATTTCTTTTTCTTTTTTGGTTTTTGTTTTTTGTTTTTCTTCTCAAAATTTTTTTTTGATTTTTCTTATTCAATTTTCCTTTAATTTTTTAACTAAACGTTCTTTTTTCCAATATGCTTTTATATAAAAATTTAAAAAAGTATAAAAAATAAAAAAGAATATAAACATACAACAATGGGAAATATTTTAGGAAAATTACATTCATTATAGAATAATATAAATTGTCCTTGATGTATAATAAACCATAAAAATTGTATTAATTGTATTAATGTAACATAATTTTTCCACCATAAATATTGATAATAACCAATTGCTGCTAAACCATAATAGGTATACATAATAATATGAACAAAACTATTGATTAATGGAAACATATATAATACACCACCTAAAAGAGAAACAAAAAAGAAAAGAAAAGAAAAAAGTGAAAAAACTTTATATATAGTTCGTCTTGATAATTGTCATTCGATAATGCTTCAGTGGTGTATTTTAATCAGAAGGTGAATATGAAGTGTATCGATTATATGTATTATTACATCACGACTTAGAGATAACCAAAATTATAGATACATGAAACAAGAATGAAAGGCTAATGCCGATGAGCAAATGAGTGAGTGAGTGAGTGAGCGAGCGATCATGTGAGTTCGCAAGTCGAATGACTGAGTTCATGAACAAGATTAAATTGTAAATATATATATTTATACATAGGGAAATGAATGAATCATCGGATAAATTAAGTGACTAACATTAAAGCTAATAGAATGAATATATATGCATAAGCAGTAAGCAATGCTCAAGCATACATATTTATATAAGCGCAGCAATAATAAAGTACAGTGGGTGAGACTATAATTTGTGGACGATCTCTGAGTGATGCTGAAGTGATCTTGAGAGTGTCTACCTACTTACCAGGCTAAATGAGGGTTATAAAGCAATTTAAAGAATAAGGATTATGATTTACAATTGATGGTTAGGGTCGGCAATCAGATTCAGGGTTTTCATCACGAACTAACATTAGCTATAATGACAAGAATTTATTTAGCCAAATGGATGATGAATTTCGCGCTAAAATCTCAAACCTGTTATCGTAAGTCTGATTGGTTCGTCCCTAAATTATAGTCTCGCCGTACAGTAATTTGATATTGTACGGATGACTTTATCCGTTAAATATGTTAACAAAAGAACTGAACCGAATTAAGTGTGAACAAACTCAATTGGACGTGAGCTGGCCACATATATTTTTAATACCTTCGGTACATCTTACCTCAATGTATCTTTATTTCATTGGATATAGATATTCTTAACATATCTATAAACTGTTATAATATGAATGTTGGACATTGATACTGATACTCAAGCTTACACGAATGAGAAAATCTATAGTTGGAGGGAAGATTTTATTGCTCTAATAATGTCGCATTTCTAAGTAATATAAGTCATTTCTTAGTTAGTCATATGCACTGATCATTTGGCTAGTTTCTGTTTATTTCAATGTATCATAAATAGTAAAGAATCGTTTAGTTCTAAGGTAAATTTATCAACATTTGAATAATATAGTTATTATTTTTGTCTAATTCATCTAAACATACTTATAATAATCAGTCTCAGACTGTTAATAAAGTAGCATGTATTTTAATTCAGATTATCGATTAAAATCTAATCACCAGATAAGTTTCAGTGGTACTAATTAATAGAACCTAAAACTACATGTTCAAACTTGGTTTATTGACTGATTACTTCGATTTTAAAATATCTGAATTTCAGACATTAAATCATAGGTCCGAACCCCGCTCATCCTAGTTTAGTAAGGGCACTAAGGTTGTGTAGCTAGATCTGACAATGAACATGACTCAACATCAAGTAAACTAATCTTTTACTGATAAGCGATTTAATAATGTTAACATTCGTAAGTAAACTGACCCACATAATTTATTTCTTCGTTAAAACTAACCAGATCAACCGTAACTATTTCAGTGATTACATGCAATAAGGATATGTGTACATATTCATAAGTGGAAATCAGTATTCCGATCAAATGGGATACAACCCCCATGTTTATACATTTACAACCAATACAATTTTCAAATATTTCTTGTTTACATACCTTTTAATAAACTAATCTATTTCATTGAAACCACAAACTGACACTAGTTAAACGACCATTGAAAAACAAGAAGCACTGGACAGTTGTTTCGTCTTTATGATAAGAAAAAGAAATGATCCTAACAATTTGAAACGTCTTGCTAACCATCATGCAAAGATATTCTTATTGATGGAGTTTTGTTCTCTAAGCTGGATGGTTTAATCTTGGAGCTTTCATCGTTCTACTGAACGACATCATCAGCATCAATACCACCATCTCAAGATATTTTTCACCGTTAACTTGATTCTATAAAACATAAATGTCATTGGATTTTCTGAATCTCGAGATAACTAGACCCTTATAGTAGTTTTCTTGTTTCAACGATTGACTTATCCTTATACTATACGTTAACCGTGAAGTTGTTTCAAGAATTTGTAATGTTTACATTCGTTCAATGTTTAAGCATTGAAAAAAGAAAACATTATTTTAGTGTAAAATTCATCTATAAGATGAACATCTCAATTATCTAATTTGCAAAGTTTACATACGTCCCGGACCATATTATCCATTAGTATTAGGAATAAAGATGCTAGTCACATCTGATCCTATTTATTTACTAATGATTTTAACAGATTTCATTATCGGTCAATTTATTCCGAGTTGATAAAATTATCTTTGCAGGTCATGGGTTCGAATCTCGCGGGGTGCGGGATCGTGGATGTGCACTGCTGAGGAGTCTCATACTATGGCGAAAACGGCTATCGAGTACTTTCAGGTTTCGATAGTGATTTAATAGTAATCAATTCATGATCTCAATCATAAATAGTTCTAGTTGGATGATTTATTAGTCAGTAACAAAATCTTCTTTCTTGTGACATTTCAAAAGTAACAATTCAACATCCCAGTTGTCTTATAATTTTATTATTTATTTATTTATTTATTTATTTAAACGCATAAACACTGGTACAAGGAGGCACCAAGTAGATATGCACCACATAAATCATCCGATTTGTGTGGGGGCCGTGATACTGTCCGGGTGCCCAAACCGAAGCAGGTTGTTTTATTAGGGGGCCACACCCCGAGCCTTTGACCTAAAGGTCTAACACACAAGGCAGTGGAGCATCGTAAGGAGATGCAGTCCCATGGAAGCCGGTGACCAACAATTGGTCCATACGCCATTTGTTCCTTCAGGATACTGGAGCCCATGTGCACCATTGGTTTGGAATCCGGCTTAAGCGTTGGACATCCGCATTTCATCCTCTCAATTTCGTAAACAACATCCCTGCCACGAGAAGGCAATGAGTAGGACTTCCCTGGCAGAGGATGTATAAGCGTGGCCGTGTGAGAGTATTTCGAGAGGGAGGGCGGGCCCATCCCTCCCCCGGCCATACCATGTCATTTGGAGAAGTTGTCTTATAAAACTTCTTTTCAATCTATTTATACATACAGAACAGTTATCAGCATATGTTGAAGGAAAACAAAAAAAAAAGAAACAACAACCTATTTAACAATCCGTAAACATCAATACACTAGAACTTACCAGGTGCATATTTTAAACCCCACCATACTGATGGTGGCATTGATGCATGATGAAATACATGTAAAAATGTCACTTGATCCACTTTACCACGATATAAAAAAAATAATGTATCTAACATTTCTATAAATTTTGAAATAAAATATAAATAACCATAATACACTAAATCATCTGTACGTTTATCATTCGGATCTGGTAATTCAATACAACCTAAACCATAATTCAATTGACATATGACAATTAAACTAGATATTGATAAATATATAAAAAATATAACCATAGTAAAATTATATAATGCCATATAATATTGAATCCATTGTATTCTATTTATTCTTTTCATTATATTTCCATTTGTATTTGATTCTTTCTTTTGTATTAATTTTATACGCCATATATATACAATGATACAATAAATGAATGAAATCAATGCAGTTGGTGTCCATGTTGACATGAATGGATAATTTGATAATCTTGGATCAGGTTTCGATGGTAACAATTGGTTAATAAGCCAATCACTCCGATTTTCATACATAATAATTATAATACTACTAATAATAAATATCAATAATTTCAATGAAATTTGTTAACAGGAATGAATCAATTTTATAATAGAATAATGAAAATTTCAATGATAGATCAGTGTTTCTTAATGTTCTCTTTTATTATTCTTATCGTTGTTATTGATTTTATTGTTAGTCTCTTGATCAATTGTATGGAAACAAACTTGATGAATCAATAAATAGGCAAAATGGTTAATGTAAGAAAGACAAAAAAAAAATAAAAAAATAAACGAATAACCGATTTTATTTATGATACATCATTATGATTGGTTCATTAATTATGATTTTCTTAAGTCCTATTAACCAATCATATTTCTTTTTGTTTCTTTGGCTTAGTTCAATGTAGATAGGTTAGTTTAATGATGATAAGATTATAGAATAGACAAATTAGTTGAGATAGAAATGTTTAATGTCTGTCTCAAACCCTCACCCCCCCCAAAAAAAACAGAATGGATTCAATGCCAAAAATTGGAAGGTTGTGTTTCAGAAATGGAATTATTCTTATTATTGAATTTATTAAGTAAAACTAGTTACCTGCTATTAATTTATGTTAACATTGCCCCTGGCAACTCTAACTCATTTGAATAATATTTAATATGAACAGTATATCATAGAGTTATATGTGTTATATTTGGTCGTTGCAATTGTTGTGCCGGAAAAAGTGCTGAATTACTTATATTCGGAACGAGGGACCCTTGCAATTCCCACGATGCGAAAGTAACAACACAAGACTGATATAAGTGATGATTTATTAGCCCCAAACACCATGACGACGACAATGATCAAAATAGTCTAAAATACACTGGTTTATATATTGATTGTACACCCATTTTGATTAATAATTAGAATTAAATCACATACTCAGTTATAACAAATCACTTACTGAGCATAGTTCATATCAAGTGAATAAAAGAATATCATATATTCTAGAGAAAAAATATCATACTGGGAAAACAAATCAAATACTATATTGAGTAATCATTACATTGAATTAGAAGGTAAGTAATATTGAATAAAACTCATAATGAGTAAATCGATCAAAAATTGATTTTTCTTCCCATCATATCAATATGACATATGTAATATGGTAGTCATGGTTGACATATTTTAGTAATTATTGTAGTGACCAGTGGAATTCAACCAGAGTTTGTTGTAAGATAGTAATTCATTGAAGACAATGGTACGATTTCATGGATTAGTTGAAGTTAGACATTAATGCCGTTGGATACTGGCTCAGTGGTCCACGTACCAGATCGGTAGGTCCTGGGTTCGAATGTCGCTAGCAGAATCGTGAATGAGCACGGTTGATGAATCTCACACCGGAACGAAACAGTCTTCCAGTAGTTTTGGGTTTTTCATGATGGTCTAGCTTCAATTGATCCGTAAATTCAACTTTTAAATTACTAAAATTACGACAAAACCCTCTTCTGATAATTATTACTTTATTGTTCCGTGCTCTCTGTTTTCAATTTACTATTTATATTAAGCTGATCGTGCTTCAATCACATTAGACTTTGAAGTTGGGTGACATGGATTCTAATCTTATAGGAAGTCTCAGTCCCTTAATTATTGTATTCACACCTCACTGACGAATGTCAAATTACACGAAACGTAGACCCATATGTTTTCGTTTACTGAATTTAACCGTCTTATTTATTGGATTTATTACT
The DNA here is from genome assembly GCA_944470405.2 of Schistosoma mattheei. Classification (NCBI taxonomy): domain Eukaryota; kingdom Metazoa; phylum Platyhelminthes; class Trematoda; order Strigeidida; family Schistosomatidae; genus Schistosoma; species Schistosoma mattheei. Next base: position 5,282,392 of record OX103950.1, read on the forward strand.
TGTTCAGTGAAACAATCATAACTCTTTGAGTTTAAGAGCATGGAATACAGTTGATAACTAGATTATTCAGTAGTCATTTAGTGCTTTATTTTTTTTTCAGTTATGTTTAACTATATGAATGTGTTTATATATCCGATTACATTTGAAAGTCATTTGTTTTTCATTTTTGTTCAGTATACATAATTTTTGTCTATTGTGACGATGAGCTGTCTCGAATATTCAAAAGATTATTGATACTGTGGTGTGTGCTACTTATATTGAGATAAGTAGTATATGATGTTAGTCGTGAACAGAAGGTCTTTCACCAAAGAGACAAGAGGATCGAACAATAAAGAATGGAAACAGAATGCAATTTGTATGAAAATGCAAGAACAATGAAGCCTGAGTCATTTTGAGACAATTGATGGACATTTGTAAACTAAGCATTTACTTTATGATTATTAGATTTTAATAACAAGTCCTGTAATTTTGTGTTGAGTACATTCGATTGTTCCCAGCCGTGTTCTTGTTCACTACAATACAACTAGTATACTATATCACAATTATATGAACTATATGCAGTTGGATTTTGTGATAGCTAGTCTTATTAAATTTAAATATTACAATGAAGTGAAGATTCTCTATAAGAGAATCGATTTGTTGACACATATTCTTTTCTGCTCTTCCCAATTGACGGACATGAAAAGACAGGACAACTAATGCAGCATAGAATGCAGAAGATCGTGAGTTACAGATACTGAAGGTCAATAATCAGTCAATGAGTTTTGTCCGCCATCAGTAGCTTCCATACGAATGAATTTTATGTAATAATAGTTTAACACTCGGTTTTCCCTGTCTACACGAATGAGACGTTAATTTGTCTTAGACGAATATCTATACTAGATACCCTTCCAGTGTCTGTTTATTCAACATAACTCAGATCAAGAATACGTGACTAGCCTAACTAGAACATAATTATATTTTCACATCAGAAACTGACAAGGGTAAGATAATCTATAACCCGTCTGATACCTACCAGACTGTCTATAAGTCTGACTAAGCAAACAACTAATCATTATCTTCCTCACTTACACATCAAATATTATTAATAAATCTCATCCTATTCAAATATATACTTCTTTTTTAAAGCATTGCAATGTTAAGAGTTACTATTGTGTGTGAATAACATGAGTTTGCGTATTGTGATTTTCGAATTGTTGTTTAAGAATAGTTAGTAAAAGTATAATCTACTGACGACCATGGGCAACTTATCAGCTAATCAGGAAACGTTGCCTGGTCATAAAACAATTAACAATACGTAACAATAAAGTAACAGTAGGATAACAGAGTTGATCTGAGTTTATTAAGCTTTATATGTCGAATAATCCTTTGTAGTGAAGAAGAAATGTGGCTAACAGTGGAATCCAAGAGGCCATTTCGTCCGCTTCGGGACTTGTCAGCTAGATTGTACCTGCTACTTTCACACAAACTGAGACTTACACTTATTTGAGACCAGTTCAGGTTTCATTATGTCTCACATGAGTACGCCTAGGACTCTCACTGTAAGGTCGTTAGGGTTTCTGAATTGGATGCTGTATCATTCGCTAAAGGTAAAGCAACACAAACCCATGTAACCCCTGCCAACATTAAGTTTAGATTAGAGTTTTAACAAATAAAAAGTGGGATGATGAAGCCTACCATTTTGTTTTCTTTATTTCTCCCACATTTACATTTGCAGAACTTGTATTAAGTGAGAAAAGATTTATGTGAGATTACTGCCTTATTCATATCTTATAGTATCATATTTGTTTCTCTTCAAAGCTTTCTGCTTTCAGGAAATAAACCAATCTTATGTATTAGAATATTATTTTGAGTATATATAAGTTTTTCTATCACATTAATGACCTGCAATACTATCAGCTGTTATAATTAGTATATATATATAAGTGAAATCATGGATGAGCATTATGATCAACCGAACGATATTTCTAATCACATTTTCTAAGGAAACGCTTTGACGGTCGTAGAAGCTTGAATGTTCAGATTGAGGCGTGTTGACTAATGTTTGAAATTGCTTCCTCTATATTTGCATGGACTTACATTTAAGTAACGATGACCTCCGGTACAAAAGATATGTGACAAAAAACCACTTAATTTCGAGTTTGTTTGTTTTATCATTACTTATTTGTGATCGTGTAGTGTTCATTTAATCTGCCTTTAAGCTAATTCGGAAAATTAAATTTAACTCCTACTTGTTGTGCTTTGTTTGCATCTACTTGACATGTTACTAATAAACGTGAAATTCAGGTACGTACATTGCGAATACACTGCCTGGAATCATACCTTTGAAACCTAAGACTAAACTGAAATGACATTTATATCAGCCCATAAAGGTCTGGAAATGAGACTAACTGATTCATTTGAGACTGTATTCTGATTCATAATTGCAATTTTGTGTTCTCAACCTACCTTGAATTTTGATGCTTAATGAAAATTTACATTTTAAACTCTAGCGAAATTTACAACTAAAGCTATGAATAAATTTGGCTATAGGCACTTTAAGAAAACGAAATAAACGTGACATGTATTTGAAAGACATCAGTAAATATAGTGAATCCATTCACTAACAGTTCGATGACATTGAGTCATCTCAAAAATAGAGTGGTGAGAGGTACTAGCAAGATACTGACGCTCGGCGGTCTTGTGGTGGACCAAATAATATATGAACTCAAAAATGATAACAGAGTTATTAAGTACCTATTTATATTCGATAATTTTGTTGTTTGATTATATTTTCCTTGAAAAAGCTTGGACCAGATTGCCAGGCGAAACGTTGGATTTACTTAAAATTCATTCGCTGAGATTTTACAAATATATTCTTCTTTTTAATGTTACAAACTGTAATGTTAGTATACATCAGTTAAACGTTATAAATAAATACAAATAATATCAAAAACTATTTACAAAATAAGCTTGCCATGCATATCTCCACAGTCTATTCAGTTGGACGCAACATGCTTGTTTGCTTGATTCTCTCAAACATTAGTCGCGCATAGCGTTGAAATACGTGCAGAACAGATGGTTTTGACAGTAAAATAGCTACCCAGAGATTGTTAGCCCTCTCATCTATCTTATAACACTAGTTGTTAGTAAATTGAGTTTCGAAACCTCAGAATTACCTTATGTAAATTTCAGGTGTTTCTACCAATTGATATTTTGCACCCAGTGGACTCTATTCAGTTATGAGTTTTCTGTGGAAATTGTACTAACTGATCATTCTGTAGAGATAGTTAGAACAGACTTATTTTGTAACTAGTTTTTGTTATTATTTGCATTTCTTTCAATAACTCTCATTAATTGTACAATTGTTGTTTAAAAACACGTGACCTTGGATTTTCCTTCCTCGCTTTGAATTCCCCATAGCATAACACACCGATTGCCGCTCATAAATACACTGCTGCACACATATACCTCTTGTTCACAATTACTTGCTGTTATGATAACAGAACTCTAGCATATTTGCTATCTACATTTACAGATCACCGTTATATTCTCACTATATGCTTTATCCGGATATACGTCTCGAACTATAACAATTGCGATTGGAATTATTAACTACTTATAACTTTGGATTAACAGACCAAAATAAACTCGAACACGCCAATTCCTGAATATTCTTGAGACTCCATCAAAGTTAATTAAAGAAGAGATTGTTCGTTCGAATACATGGTGTTTATGTTCTGCAGAAGTTACAATTTATCGTGAAAGTAATCGGCCGCCCAAGAGAATTATGTTGAAGGGTGTTGTAAAATCTACGACTCAAATTGTAGATATCAATGATTTTGGTTCACAGAACCGACATGTTGATCATATACAATTTCAAGAACCAGGCGAATCTGTTTCGATTTCGGTCGTTGATTCGAATACTGATGAGTACATTATGGATCATACACAGACTCCATCCAATACACAATCGGACAGACACAAGATGAACCTAAGGAGAAGACTTACAATCGATTATAGGAGTCTAAAGTTTCATTAATGCTGTGATAACTGCGGTATTCGTATTAACTAGTGATTTCTTTTCTATTCGATTGCCCGCTGACTGCGAATTTCAAATATAACACATTCATTTGTGCTCATCTCATCTAACCTGTTTTAAATCACAATATTTTGAAAATTCTTCGTCATTACATCAAGTTGAATATTTCTTATCATCATAGTGTTATTCAAGAACTTATGGGAATCTGGTTAATCAGCTATTGAATACATTTTTCAGCGTCTACTTAATCTTGAATCAGCGCACAGGCACCTGTGTTATCGCCGACCTTCGTAATGTGGATGTTACCCTGTAAGAACTAGTTTAAAAAGGGAAACTGAGAAGATATTTCTAATGAAATAAAACCTTACTCGAATCACGTGTCAGCTGCAGACTTACAACATGTTTAGAACAGAAGATTGACATATATGTGTACGATACATATTTTATCAATCGAAATATTTTCCACCACAATGAATGATTTATAGTTTAATCCTGAACCACATATAAGAGAACATCTACTGATGATAAAACGTGAAATTACTTGACACAACGTTCATGTAAAGATTTTTTGATTTGAATCTCTTAGTTGTCAAATTATACATACCAAATGCAATGCGTTCAGTTAAACCTGTTTCCACTCGACCGCAATCAACTGATGTTTTCGTCCAACTTCACTTACGATATAGTACACACGTTTTCGTATGTCGAGACTCGCATCGACGACCTTTCGAATAAGCATACAAAGGACCTTTCAAAGTTCTTCAACGCGACCCGAAGTACTATATAATCGATAAGAACGGAACCAACGATAGCATCAGCATCGTTCGCCTCAAAGCAGCATATTTAGAAGGAAATCCTATCCACGTCGATTTTCCTTCAGTACAATCGAACGACACGGCCCCTACACTTATAATACCTCATTAGACAGCCAACGCGTACGATGATACTTCGACAGTGTCTAAAAATAAACTTAAAACAACGCATTCTGGAAGAAGAGTAAGATTTCCAGAACATTTAAGCGACTATTGCACGTAAGACACCACTTAGCATTTTGCTTGATTTTGATTTCCCATGGCATTATATATAATATAAAAAGATCAATTTTTATATGCTTATATCTATGTATATTTATTATTTTGCTAATATGTATACTAAAAAATTCTTAAAAAAATTATTTTGTAAAAATCGCTTTTACGCTATTTTCTCTTTTTCGCCCACTTTGTATCTTAAAGCGCGTACGAGTTTATTTTGACATGCACCTACATATTCTTTTTTTTTCCAGGACAGCTAGAAAAGACGATAAAAAGAACGATGAGATTTACGAGGAACCAAAGTTTTCATTGTACATTATTTTCTTACTATATTGTAATTCATGGCCCCTTATAGTAAGGAAAGACGACCAGACGCTGCTAAACCTAGCAAGCTATCAGAAGAGTGTTTGCCAACGACAAACTCGTTGGGTTTAAGTTTCTGGCTGGCCACGTCTTAGGGTCATCACTACCCCACTATGGGGGCAGTGGTCTGTAGCGGTAAATAAATCCGCAAAATTAATAGCTTTGGGTGGTTTCGACATTAAATGCTGACCACATTAGTTTTAATGGACTCACCGAGCTGAAAGCGCTCATTCATGCATCCGAACCATATCACGAGTGGGAACGCCGTGCTCAACATCTACTGCAGTCGCTAGCGAAATTAGATCAGACGATCCTCAATACACTGATAGCCTATCAAATATATCTTCAAACCTTCTCGCTTCTGTCTTTTGATTTCACTTCGTGGGTACGATTCATATTAGATGTTACTAGTTAAAGCGTTGTCAAACTCCGAGTACCTGTGGCATCTTCACTGTAATGATAATACCTTGTGGTTAATCATTCAAAAGAGGCCTCAATGATTAACTGAGCCTCTTAAGTAGTGAGAAAGATTACTGACAATCAACATTTTAGTTATAAACTACTGTTTTCGTTTTTCAAAGTTAGAAGAAACGAAGCTGGAATTAAATTTATGAATAACCAAAAATGCGAACCTACTGCTGGTTAGGCACAGTTCTCAACAAACAAATGATTTATGTCTTCTGTTAGTCAAAGTTTGAAGCAGCTGTCCGGACAATAAATCACTAAAATACAGTTATTAAACTGCTTACTTGACTGACTGAGAAAAACTGTCTGTCTCAAAACACTCATTAACATCCACTACCCAATTTTCAGGACCAGTAAACAACCAGAATAGTTATGTAAAATTATGGTCTAGTTCGGTATGATAATAGTCCTAATACCATGATTGTAGATTTATGATGATGTGAAAATCTAATCTATAGGATCTTACGTGGAAGTCACAATATTATCTATTCTGACTAGTATCATAAGAATCAACTGTATAACGTCCAATATTTTTGGATAACACATTTGTACTGAGTGGACAGTAATATATTTGATATGTGGTTCAATAAATTTTACATGTAGTGACTGCGTCTGCATGGCCGAGCCAAACCATCTTCAATGAATCATCCGTCGTTCACCATTACCGATCTTCAAGTGCGACATGTTTAATGTCAATCTTCTCAGCAAATATTTGTTCCACTTTAGGAATCGTGTGGTTAGGAACCAATAACACTACAGTTATAATAATTCTTTATTTATAGCCTTGAGTGTTCGTTTCAGCTGACCATGAAACATACATATATTATATTGATCTTTGTACATATTCTTACTTATGGATCTTATATTTCATATTTGCTCATCGAAGGCGTAGGTGTAGTCTATTTTTACATGACTAGTAAATAATACCTTCTTTCTTGTGTCTTTCTGAAATTATACAACTCTGTTTATTTGATCCTAATTATTATTTGGTTTGGTATTTAGAAACTCCATAGATGCTTTCATTAATATATTGAAAACGTCTCGCTCCACACACATATTCCTTAAAACTTCGTGTTGTCGGGTTGGCCGCTATTATACAATTAGGCTTTTGACATACCTGCTGCTCAAATTATAGATGGCGTTTTTTCCTTTATCCCCATCGAATTCATGTTACGACAGCCGGGCTTATCTACCGGTAGTTATCTGCCAACGTCACTGAATAATTGTGTAATCAACATTTGGACCTTTGCGAACACTCAACTACCCATTTAATGGCAGTTAACCCATAAATCTATTGATATTGTGTGCTTGTGTTAACTGATTTTCTGTACGTACAATCATGTCACAAACTGTTGTTTGTTTATTCATGTTGTTTAAGTCAGCCAGGTAAGATACAACAGGAGATACAGCCAAGGAAACGAATAACGGTTCACTCAGAAGTCCAAGTATGGTCCACACTAGACAAGTGATGAAGGAAAGTTCGGAGACAGACATATACTCATATAATACCGCATAAAAAGCTCTCAAATAGCAAGTGAATAACTGATGAGGACAGAGTGTACGGAATACGCATATATATCATAGTGATTTGTTCGTCATTAAGTCAGAACAATAATACCGAGGCACTATAACAGGGCATTCACTACATTACATTTGTTAGAAGGGAAACAGTTGCTGGCGAATGAGTATAAAACGTTGAAAAATCACGCCTTATTAGTAAGTTTGATCTCCTTACCTTTGGTTTGTATTGCGACAATAGAACTCAGATCTACTGAATTTATCAACTTTGGAGGATCAAAAGTTGACAAAAAAATCACTTGACTGACCCTTTCTTAGTTCTGTTGAGGTACGGAAATATTAGTCACTAAGTAGTGGAACATGGATTGCATTGTGTTTTAATATTAGAACGTTGTGTTATATCTCATTTGAGAAGGTTGGTACAATATCTTACTACAAGAATGATGTTGGTTAAAGGAAGAAACGATGTGAGTGGGTCACATAATATTGGTTACATTATTTCAAGGTTATGCTATGCCACAGATGTCGCAATCAGGTTTTCACCTAGTTCTAGCTGATTGTTCATTTTTGCAAGTAACACTGAAGTAGGCGAAATGACGGAAAAAGCGAAAACACACTGTTAATAGTATGAATCGCATAATATAAGTAAATTTGTTATTCTTAGCAGAAACGAATAATTTTCCACTAATAATTATTCTCTACATTCAAGAAGAAGAAGAACGAAGTAGCGTATTTTATGCCGGAGAAGTGTGATTTGGGCAATTATATTTGAGAGCGTGTGGGAAACCAAACTGTCGTGAATTGAAACATTTGTGCTGTGGTTGCACTTTCAACTGTGTGCGCTACGCCCGGTTATCTGACCTTAGCTGCACAGTTTTATTAAATGTGCAAAGTATTTTCTATATTATCTCACAATAAACTTCATCGATATTATTTGGGACTGAGTATGCTTTCGAATTAACCTTTTTCATGCGAAAATAAATTGCCGGGATCCATACATTTAGTCGACTCCTTATAAGGTGCAGGAAAAATATTTCCTAGTTATAGCTAGTACTTATAACTACTTCATAGTTACCGTTGGAATTATTAAATCAAGGCTTTATAAACCGTTGTGAATATATGCAATAGAGGTTGACGCGTGCACACAAGCTACTTCCTTGCCTCATATTGAATGATATTGATGTTTCATGTCAGTTACTAGATAGACGTCGTAAGTCAGCCTTATTAGTTGCTAATTGTCATTAAATTAAGTAGCTCAAACATGTGTTACGGACACGTTTTGTCGGCCCTCACATGTTATTAATATAGCCTCTGAGTCAAAATAGGACAACTTTAGACTAATGAAATCGTCGCGACTATAATTTATTGACGAACCAATCAAATTTGAAACAACAGGTCTCGGATTTTAGCGCAAAATTTATACACTTGGCTAAATACCATCTTGGGCATTATAACTGATGTCAGTTCGTGATGAAAACCCTAGATGTAATTGCTAACCCATCAACTGTAAATCATGATTCTAATTCCTCACACTACTTTATAATCCTCATTTAGTCTTAGTTAGTAGGTGGTCATTTCATGGTCATCTTCGCGTTGCTCAAAGGTTGTCCAAAAATTATAGTCTCACCAAAATTTTTTTGATACTTTATTTTCTGCAAGCACTGATCAAATTTTTACGCTAAACAGAAACTAAATAAGTGGTGAAAGGTTATATTATGGGTTTCGAGCATAAATTTTTCTTATCTGTTTTATGCACTCCTATGTCTATTATGGCTGAAATTGTTGTTTCTTAGCAATTTCAGTGAAAAGTGTCTCCTATGCTTGTCCCTAAGTTGTTTGGTGAAATATGTTCACCAGGATCGGTTTAGGCTGACGATGTCTTTTTAGGTGACTCTTAACTTCGGAAACCAGTCATATGTATATTCTAAATTTAATCTTACCTAATATTCCTTCACATTTATTCTCATTTCATTATCTGTAGAATTTTCATTGACAATAATAGACTCATGTATTCTCAAAGCTCTCATAAGTTTTCTCGAAGCATCAATGGATCATAGATTCTAATGGCCTTGTAGATATCTGATACAAATTGTTGTCATTTATACGAACATAACTAAGCAGAGTTTTGTGGACGCTGTTTTGAAATATTTCGATGCATTATACAACTTCATCAGTTTGACTTCAAAAGATAACATTTCATGTGCCAATCGATCTTTGCATCGTCTTAAAATTGCATATATAGATGTTGACTTTAACAATGTGTCTGGCATTCGTTACATTTCTTCGCTTCTAGAAATGATTTTTTTAAATCAAGTAATTTTATCAGGTCAAAATTACTTAAATTCTTCCATCTGCTTACAGGCAATGATGTCGGATTCAGACAGTTCAAATAAAGTTATCAGTACATTTGAAGACTTCTATCATATATCCTCATCATACGGATTTGGATTGCATACATTTTCCATCCCAACCGTGATCAAAATTCGAAATTCTTCTGATTCTAAAGACCAAGTATGTTTTTGTGTTTTTTTGTAAATGTGAAATCAAAGTAGTATATTTATTAATGGAGTATCAGTTTAGCCGATCAGGTAGAATGCTTAGACGGCATTCCTCGTTAACAACCTTCAAAATTGACTAGATAAACTGACATTTTGGACCCTTTTGGGGAACGAATGTAACTCGTATGGAAAGTAAATTATCTGATGTCTAATAAACTAAGTCTTTAAATTTAGTAAACAAACTCCTGTTCATAAATTGAGGTCGAAAATCTGTGTCAACTATAAGCACTGAATATTACGCAATCATTCAATAAAGGATTACTAACTTAAACAGCCAACTTTACCCAGGTGGGGGTTTTATATCACACATATTTCTCTTTATCATCCTGAAGAGAGCAAAAAACAAAGATTGCAGAAAAACATTATGGATTTGCTTTATTTCGTTTGGTTCTCGTCAGTTGCCCCCAAATGCCCTGGTATGGCTGGGAGTGGGGTGGGCCCGCCCTCCCTCTCGAAATGCTCTCACACGGCCACGCGTGAAAAGCCTCTGCCAGGGAAGTCCTACTCACTGCTTCCTCGTGGCGGGGGTGTGGCTTACGAAAATGAGAGGACGAAAAGCGAATGTCCGGCGCTTTAACCGGATTCCAAACCAATGGTGCACATGGGCTCCAGTATCCTGCGGGAACAAATGGCGTATGAACTAATCGTTGGTCACCGGCTACCATGGGAATGCATCTCCTCACGATGCTCCACTGCCTTGTGGGTTAGACCTTTAGGTCAAAGGCTCGGGGTGTGGCCCCCTAATAAAACCACCTGCTTCAGTCTGGGCGCCCGGGTAGTATCAGAGCCCACACAAACAAATATGGTGTGGCACATATATATTTGGTGCCCTTTTGTACTAATATTTATATGTTGAAATAAATAATAATAATAAATATTTACAATCATAATTACAAAAAGGGTTTAAATTACTTACATGGAGTTTAGTTGGAAGTTATTTTGAAGACACATCAGTATAGTATTAGTTTAAATAAATTTGTTAGACAGTAAAATATAGTAAATATATACCTTGTGTATGAGAAAATTCTACAAAATTGATTGTAATAAGAGTTCAAAGGGCTAGAAACAAGTGATTACTTCATGAGTAAACGCTGATAAGAACGAAATGAGTAAAGCTCAGCTAATAAAATGAGATTATTAATTCAGATGACAGTGGAAACAAAAAGACGTAGTTATGCAATTAGCTGAAGGAAAGAGTTGAACGGAAATTTTATGAACTAATGAAAGAATATTTGCATCAGGGTAAAGAGAGATTAACAACCATGTAATTTCGAACACATCTATTAGTGATTTGAACCACAGGGTCGCGAAAACCAGTAGATTTCTGCTACATTTATTGCGCTGATAGACTCTCGTAGACTCATCCCATCAGGCTCTAAACACTATGATGAGCGAAAACAAGTCAAATATAGGTTAACCTAAAGTCTAAGGATAGACTGTGATCAGTGGTGGGCAACAAAGGCACAAGAGATGGGAAAGGCAGCGACTGTAGGTAACACCAGATAGCCTTTCAGACTAATAAAAGAAACTGGAATTAAGAAGTCAGGTGTAAGTAAGTAAGTCAGTCAATCAACTACAATGTAGGACCACGCACATATATGCATCGGTTTAAGTTGCCATACCTCATTACACACAACAAGATGTACACCGGATTCGTAAAAGTAGTTAATTCAGAGGTGGTAGTATATAAAAGGAAGATTGCAATTAGAATATAGTAAAGGAAGAAAGAATTAGTCGGTAGAAAGAAAGATATGAAGCGATTTTAATCTCTTAGTTTAAGGGAAGACAAAGAGTGTATACACCGACGCCATTGTGATCGATTCTGAGCCATGTCACCAAGAGTCTCCAACCATTGGTTACGATAGTCACATGGACCCCAACCAAGTAGTCTGCATCTACCAACATGGCTCAGACTAGAAGTTAGTGACTTTAAGCACTGATGCCAAATTTTGGTTTACCGCCCCTAACTTTTTTCCAACCATCTCCAACACCGGTTAGTAATGCACGTCATGGTAATCGGTGTTCAGGCATATGTAACACGTGGCCCAAACATCTCAATCGATGAAGATTCACAAACTCATCAACTGATTTACCATTATTCCTTAGTACCCTGCGTCTAAACTCACTATTACTTACCCGGTGATCCCAGCAGATGCCAGCAATATTTCTAAGACATCTGTGGTCAAATACTAGTAGCTTACGAGTGTCTTTTACTCTTAATGACCATGTTTCGCTGCCGTAAATTAAAACAGAACGGACTGCCGCGCAGTATGTTTGTTCAATCTTATTGATAGACGGATATCTCGCCTTCGCCATAGGTGACGTAAGTTGGCAAAAGCGATGCGAGCTTTTCGAATTCGTGCTGAGATTTAGTCAGACACCAACCCATTAGGGCTGATCAGACTTCCAGGATGAGTGAAGTTGTCAACGCGTTCGACTATTTCACTCCCTATCCTTAGTTCAAGTGTTGACGCAGGTCAGTCCTGAAGCAACAACTTGCATTTAGAGGGAGAGAAGCGCATTCCAAATATTCTGGAATTGTTGCTTAGTGCTACCAAAAACTCTGCAGTCGTCGAAAAGGTCAACACTTATCTGCTCTCAGTCCAGACGTTTAGAACGATCGGCGGAACATTAAGGAACAATTCAGCTACTCTACAGCTACCCACATTCTCAAACAACCTGAATGGAACATTGAAGTAAGCCTCACGACTTGCTGAAGTTCAAAAGGCTATAGCTAATCTGAAACAAGGACGCGTAGCTGGTTCAGATGGACTGGGTTCAGAGGTCTTTAGGTATGGTGGTCCAGTTTTAACAGTTAGGTTGATTAATATTTTAGCTAAAATCTGGGAGTTGAACGTGATCCCATCTGACTGGTAGCAATCACTGATTGTCTAAATATATAAGGTGTTAAAATCATTCTGTGACAACTATAGAGGAATTAGGTTGACTAATATAGCATCTAAAATACTAGCCTCGATAATTGTCGGTCTCCTAACAAAGACTCGTGAACTACAAACACGAGAAAATCAGGCTCGCTTCAGACCTGGTCGTGGCTGCATCGACCACATATTCACAATTCGTCAGGTTCTAGAACACAAATATGTTTGTTAGCGTCCGACAATGATATATTTTTTGACGTAAAAGCGGCATTTGACTCTGTAGACCGAGAGGTTCTGTAGCAGTATTTGCCATTGGAAGGTGTATCTCAGAAGTACATAAACCTTGTGAATGCTCTTTACTCGAACACTAGTAGTCGATTCAGAGCTTATGGCGAACTGTCATCTGATTTTGCGACCTGGAGTGGTGTCTGGCAAGTTTGTCTACTATCTCCATTTTTGTTTGATTTCATCATAGACCTACTGCTGGAAATAACATTCTCGTAGACTGAATTCTTGGGAATTGATCTCCTTCCAAAAGGTCCACTTATCGACTTAGAATACGCGGATGACATAGTCCTGTTTGGTGAAGACGCTGATAAAATACAGTCTTTCGGTAGCACTGAGCAACCATGCCAGGATATTTGGGATGCGTTTCTCCCTCTCTAAATGCAAGTTGTTGCTTCAGGACTGACCTGCGTCAACACTTGAACTAAGGATAGGGAGTGAAATAGTCGAACGCGTTGACAACTTCACTCATCCTGGAAGTCTGATCAGCCCTAATGGGTTGGTGTCTGACTAAATCTCTGTACGGATTCAGAAAGCTCGTCTATCGATTAAGAGACAAGCATACTGCGCGGCAGTCCGTTCTGTTCTACTTTACGGCTGAGAAACATGGACATTAAGAGTAGAAGATATTCGTAGGTTGCTAGTATTTGACCACACATGTCTTAGAAATATTGCTGGCATCTGCTGGGATCACCGGGTAAGTAATAGTGAGTTTAGACGCAGGGTTTTAGGGAATGATGGCAAATCAGCTAATGAGGTTGTGAATCTACATAGGCTGAAATGGTTGGGCCACATGTTATCTATGCATGAACATCGATTACCACGACGCTCAATTCTGACTAGTGTTGGAGACGGGTGGGAGAAAGTTAGGGGCGACCAAACCAAAATTTGGCATCAGTGTTTGAATTCACTAACTTCTAGTCTGAGTCATGTTGGTAGATGAAGAATACTTGGTTGTGGTCCGCGTGACTATCGTAATTAACGGTTGGAGACTCTGTGTGACACGGCTTAGAATCGATCACAATAGCGTAGGTGTACGCACTCGTTGTCTTGTCTTAAACCGTGAAATTAAAATCGCTTCATATCTTTCTTTCTACAAACTAGTTTCTTCATGTATTATATCATATGTAATCTTTCTTTTATATTACCACCATTAAAGTAACCACATATGAATATGCTGTTCATCTTGTTGTGCTAATGAGGTATGGCAACTTGGACCGATGTATATTTGTGTCTGGTCCTGCGTTGTAGCTTACAGACTGACTTTGAACACACAAATCAGGTTTATGATACGTTGTAGCAACTAATCAGCAAAGTTTAGAAAACTGGAGCCTGGATGTTTATTAATCACCTCGAAAGATTGCAAGGTATCTACTTGATGTCTTATATCCAAGAGATGTTTGGTGATTGTACTGTTTGAAGTCGTCTATAAACAAATATTGAACAAATGTCATTCTTGTCCTGACGATAAAATCTCTGTTATTGGTATGAGAAGTGAATTAGCTAACTGATTATTTCTCAGTGGAAAAAAGTAGTCAATTTTGGCATAACAGCCAAGTAAATAATACACGTTCTGAATTCTACAGTCATCTGTTATTTAAAACTACAGTCATTCCATTTATTCTGAGGTTAGCGATTAAATGAAGCTATAATTTTCTTTTCATTTCTGCGCGGATGCTTTCCGAATTCACTTATTACCTCTGTGATATATTAATACCCTTTGTTTTTCGTAATTTTAGCTACGCTGTCGAATTTACTTCATTTCTTATCCGTCAACTAGGTTTCAACCTGGTACTAAACCTTCATTGTTTTTCGCTGATTTAATCCGGCAGAATTCTTCCGATGATCAATTAATATGGTATCCATTGTTGCCCAATGAATTTTTAGACTATAAGTAAGCATTATTATTATAATCTTTGTAAGATGATATGATGAATGGTGTTACTGTTGTTGATTATTTCAGCAAGTTTACTGGATATTTTTGTTGTTGATTTTAAGGAAAATCTATAAAAATCTCAGCATAGAATAGACAGATATATGTGCCCAAGCCGAAGCAGGTGGTTTTCTTAGGGAGCCACACCCAGAGCCTTCGACCTAAAGGTCTGATCCACAAGAGAGCGGAGCAACATTAAGAGGTGCAGTCTCATGGTAGCCGGTGACCAGTAATTGGTTCATACGCAATTTGTTCCTTCAGGATACTGCAGCCAACCAGCCCATATGCACCAATGATTTGGAATGAGAGTTTTCCAACTCCCATAGGTGGATTTTCCGTATTGACTAACCTGATTAGTCTCAGAAATTCGCTTTTCGTCCTCCCAATTTCGTAAACAACGCCCGTGGTGCGAAAAGGCAGTAGTTGTATGCACATAGCCATGCGAGAGCATTTGAAGAGGGAAAGCTGATTTTCTCCACTCTCGGGCGTACCAATGCATTTGGGGCCTATCATTTTAGAATGAATTTTCATAGGTAATTTATGTATATTTTGGAATTTATTAAGAAGTTTCTAAAAATGTTCATTTATTTTACTGTAAGTCATTTGATTTTTTTAAACCGTATTAATCAAAGTGACATTACGATGTAATGATTCAGATGTTCAGTATTCATCCATCCAGTCACAAACACATGCTTATGAAAGTTTTCGTGATGTATGCAAGCCGTTGATATATGGCTTGAAAATAAAGTATTCTGTCGCTAAATATCAAGTGTCGAGATAACCTAATCACCATTGTATATAAATTTTTACTACTAGTGGAATTTATATCTGAAAACTTGACTTTATGTTAGTAATTCAGATCTTTTTATTTTACTTCACCAACTATTGATCTATTATGATAGTATTAATGACTGAATCATTGAAAAGTGTTGTACTCTCAAATAGTGTGTCACAGATTACAATCCTACTCTATCTGCTTCGGTTTGAATAGCTGGGTAATACCGTAGCTGTCAAATAAATTGATTTGTAGCTGGTTGTATTGAAAGTTTCTTCATAAACGGATCAGATTATTTTCAGTTGTTTGGTTACAACTGTTTTGCCTTTAGCAATCGATCTTTTAGTGTAGGAGATTTATGATAACCTGTTAATTTGTCGTTTACATCACAGGTTGACCCTAACCAACCATTGGAGGTGTTTTATTCTAGCATGGGACTCCGCAAACAGCTAACACTAGTTCATGAAAAAAAATTTAACAATCTGCTTATCTTCCTATGTTAATAATAATTATGTGTTTTATCAGTGATTAGCTTTAAGAGAAGTGTTGGAGTCCCCATGAGAAGCTGTGACCAGTGGAATTCTACCATGTTACAATCTGAACCATTGTATACCAGATCATTGGTTTGAAGGTTAGGGTCTCACTTTGAGGCTTGAAAGTCCTGTGTCCGATCCTTGCAACGGTTATTGATGCGTATTATTGAAGAGTGCCATACTCGTATAAAACAACTGTCCAGTCCTTTCTAGTTTTCATAGTTGTTTGGCTAATATCAATCCATAATATAAACTAGAAATTAAATTTCTTTTTATTATTATTATTATTAAACTATGTTTCTTTTGTTTGATTAGTTTATATTTTATATTTGGTTTTAAATTTGCTTTATTTTTCAAAAAAAAAGAAATTCACTTGCATTAACCGACTTCTTAATCCATGAACGTATGCGTGTTTCTGTATCGGGTGTTAGCAATTATTGTTTATCCAATTGTGGTAAACTAATTATTTGTGCATCAAGTGAAATTTATAGTACTGAAGACAATACATGTTTTGGAGTTAGTTATGTTTTTTTCTATTGTGTATAAATAAGATGTTTATATATATGTTTAGATTTGGTTAATTGTTAATATATAGTTTGCTCTTCATTGAAGTACACACCTAATGCTACTTAATTAAAAGTGGTTTATTGGTTAAAGTGTTCGACTCTGGATCATTCAGTCATAGGTTGGAATGTTGTTCTAGTTACTTTTGCTGTCAAAATTGGATATCATTATTAAACTTCATATAAACAGTAACATAATGGTTTATGGATTAGATGAAAGCTTACAATATACAGAATATAGGTACTCAGTAATCCAGACACTTATTAGTTATATAATAAAAATACAATCATAGTAATAATTTGAAAAAACGGTTTTAACAGTTCCAGCTTTTACAATATTCATCCTATTGTAATACACTGGTGTTATTGTTATACGATATATATATGTTCCAGGTGAAGTTTAAGACTAGTCTCTCAGAACAATAAGCAACAAAACACCTAAATATTTCCGCCTAGTTATTTTACATGGTGAAATGTCGATTTGAAATAATGGCTGAAAATGTGAGGTTCAATGTTCCCATGAAATACAAGCTTTGTATGTTTGAATCAAATATAGATTAGCTCGTTACCATATTGTAGCACTAAGAGATGGAATTAATAAGATATATATCGAAAGCAGACGTAATAATAGCAATATCAATTATAGCAAGAAAAGAGGATGAGTACCACTCACCAAGCTAGATGATGATGATTGGGTATGCTCAACACATTCTAGCCACCCTGATTAAAAGTTCACCGATCGGCTTTTCATATTTACGTAATATTATACATCTAGCGATTGTTTGCGTACACTATAAGACGACTGATATCGGGAGATGAATTTTATTTAATGTTTAGTTGTTTCGCTTCAGTTATTATCTTAGCTTATATTTCTGATTAAATATACTAAATGTGTTTATCAGAGTAAGATTCATAGCATAAATTGAAAGTGATAAAATGTAACACTAAGTAATGTAGTATGTATTAATACAATCTTTTAGTATTTCTTTATGTTTATATCTTAGATAAACAACGGTTAAAAATCAGGAAGGATTGGACAACTGTTTTGTTCTAGTATTGAACTCATTAACAGTTCCTATTCACGACTCTATCAAAGATCAACTCAGAACATTCAGTCTCTCGACGAACACTTAATCTCTAGTCTATTGAATCGGCAATAATGTTGTACATGCTTAACTTCGATAACTATTTCATAGCTAGCATGGTTGAATCCTACTATTCACAATTTCTCATAAGAACTAAAATTGCCTCTGAAATCTAGTCACTAGTGATCATATGATTGTTATTAGTATAATTTGTATAGTTTACATCATGAACTAATCTTACTTAGATATCCATTCAAGTAGATCAAAAGGCATTCTGAACAGTTGTTTTTATCCTAGAATGAGATTTCATTTATATTATGTCATATTTGGTTTCGAATAAATTTTTATAATTAATAAATGATCTATTCTAATCTCCAATAGGAACAACCTAGTTCTTTGGAACTAGTCAAAGCTCCATTGTCTAGTGCAATTCAACCAATCATGTGTCCATTCAATTCAGATTTTATTGTATGTTTATCAAATGAAAATATTTACATTGGTTATATACCAACAAATACATGGATACCAGTAACAAATCATACAAATAATAGTAAGTTTTATGAATTATTAAATAAGTAATATCGGATGGAGTTTTGTGGATATTATAGTAATTTCGAAGGTTGAGATCATGAGATTGTGGATGGGCATTGCTGAGGAGTCCCACAATAGGACGAAACAGCCGTCCAGTGCTTCCATGTTTTCCATAGTGGTCTAGCTTCAACTAACTCATGATCTCAACCATTGAAATATTAAATATTTTTATGATTGACTTTCATCTATGAATTTATGTAAATTAGTTGTTAATTGGGAACTGTAAAGCATTGAATAATTATCAGTATAGGGTTATGGAGATTCTTAAGTTGTAATTAAGATCATGGATCGATCAATGTTAGACCACCATTAAGGTGAAGTGTTCGCACGCGAAACTGAAGGTTCTTGATTTGGATCTTACGTGCGAGATCTTGGATACGCATTACTGAGGAGTCCCATATTAGGATGAAACGGCCGTCCAGTGCTTTCACGTTTTCAATGGTTGTATAACGTTGGATAATTGTTTCAATTCAGTTTAGGTTTAACTTTACAGTAATATGTATTGGTTAACCTCATCAAGTGTTGAATTCAGGACCTTTAGTTATTGCACATTAAATAGATACAATTTTTGTTTACCAATTAGTTGGAATCCAATAATTATTCATATTGTCAAATTCAATTAATTCGCTATATTACTTGACGATTATCCAGTGTTTTTGATGATACCCTTAACTTACACAGCTCACTGATATATCTGAAATTTTGTCGCTTGACACCATAATATAGTTATCCCAAGAGCATAGTATCAAAATGTTGTAGTTTCAATCTGTAGTTATTTTCCATTTCTTCATGTCCTTATATTGTGTAATTCTCATTTTAGGTGGTTTGTCTGCAGGTTTCCCACCATTCGTCGTCCAGGAAGAATTTGATCGATATGTTGGTTATTGGTGGCGACCAACGATGACCAATGGTAAAATGATATGTTTGATGCTTATTTACCAAAAAGGTTTACAAAATGCATGTGATCTGCAGTACTGGTATTCTGACTACTATATGTTATATTCAGACGTCTTACTCGATGAATAACTCTATGCCTCTTAAGTTAATTTAGAATACTTAATACACCTCACTATTATTACTTTGTTCAAAAATTTAACTGCAATTTCTCTTTGAAAATAAAAACAACTTTTATTTTAAGTGGTTGGAGGTAGTCTGGATTATTCTACTTGAAGTTTGTGCTGATGATGTTGTTCGGAAGAACAATGAAAGCTCCACGACCGATGCATCCAGCTCAGAGGACGAAACCTCATCTAAACCATCTACCTGAGCCACGGATCTTCACTATCTTAAAATCTGGATCCTACCCAGTCTCTACAAACGAGGAATATTTGCACTCTTCTGGAAACTAATCCTCTCTGGGGAATCGAACCTCAGTCATCTGGTGTCACAATCTGAGATGTTCTTATTCAGCAATTTGTGTTGCAAATGACATGTTAGGACTGATCACTGAGCAGTGATCAATATTATGTTTGTCTTGCCAACGACCTTCAATCACCTAACATCTCAACATAGTGCGCGCGTAATATCGGAGCACTTAGACTAGTGGGAGCTCTCTTGTAACTTGATCTATAGAACTCGGTCAGCGCTAAAGAGCTAAACGAATATGGTTTTGTTTACTAGTCTGTAAATAAACAATTGTATATGTCACCCAATTACAATTTCCAGTTAATGCTTGGCTAATTTTCATAGAAGTGTTATTTTAATCCCAGAACGTTTCAACGTTTCGAGCGTCATAGAAAGTTATTCTTACTACCCTTCTTATGTCATGTAAAATAAAAGTCGTTTGTTTTTTTACTTCTCGTGTAGAGAACGGGAATCTATCTTGTGTGTTCTGATCGACTTGTTCCCATATTATATTTACACTGTTAAAACATTTCTTTGCTACACATTTATATGAAGATTTTTTTCATACGATTAATATTAAAGCCATTATTTCATTTCTTTACATTGATCTGATCAATCGTTGGGTATTACATTGGAGTGTGTTGTTTAGTTAGTTCAAGCTAGTGCTATGAATTTTCTTCTTACAGCCCAGCTACTCTTATTGCTTTGTATTCTTTGACCATTACTTCACTCGACAGGGCGCCAAATCAGAACACGGTTAAACAGGAATGTAATTATATTCCAAATAAACAAAGTTGAATGAAAGTAGGGATCACAATAAGAAAAACGTTAGTATATTGATAGATTTTACGTAAGCAGATTCTAGAGTCTTCTCCAAGTACTGGATAGCGCTGATTGATTAAGAAATAGCCAGTCTCCATGCCCAAACACAATCTTGAAAGGAACATGCTTTAATCCAATCTATATCCTGCTAATAGCTATTTATCATGTATGTGTTTACTTACTGGGATTCAAGTCAAACTATTTTATGTGAGAACTAGCGATGCTACTACTAATTACTGCTTGATAGTTGGTTGTCCTAACCTGTATAAATGAAATAGGATTCGGATCTATGTATTTGTGCTTTATATCACTTTAGCCTAACGTCCAAAATGTTTTTCAGTCGACTTGAATACAATGGCTAAAATGTTTATACAAAGGAATTTTATTATTTGTAGGTAATAATAGGGTTAGTCTAGTATAAATTTTGTCTGGTCATTATTTTGTGTTTTTATAGATCATTATTACCAGTTGTTATATGAAGAAGTGGATGAACGTAATGTGGCTGTGACGAGATTGTTTCATGGGGAATTTGGTGGTGGTTGGGAAAATCAACGTTATCCAATTGCAGGTAAATAAAAATTCCTTTGATAGGCCAACAGTAACTTTGTTTCCTAACCCCAATATCAACTTGATCATTAGTAGTAGCTGACGCCTTTATTGAGATGGCCAATTTTAAAGGTGTCCATATCTTATTTCGTAAAATTATGTTGGTTGGATGTTGATCAGAGAGATAGTTGAGCAAACACTCCACAACAAACGAGAGGGTTAGAAAGGATCATTTATGAAATTAGCACCGCTCACTTTGTTCCACAGATTTGTGTTTCTGTGGTGATGTCTTCAAAGCACTGGTTAATACGTCAAAACTGCTCAGTAAAAGCTCGTGTAAGACTGAACGCAAGTTGTTGTCCCATGTGATCTGCAGTCACCTCCCCAGGTTGCTAAGAAATCTACTAACCCAGTTTCCTTTTTAGGAGTTGTCTTTCATTGGTGTGCACAACTGTGAAGTGGCAGCATCCCACAATACCTCAAACAACACTGACGGACTACAATCTTGAGTTCTAATTTCGAATTCAGTCCAGTTCATAAAAAACAAAAAAAAATACATTGCTATGATTGTAGACGTTAATTTGGTTAAAGTGTACTTTAGAGTTGAACTAATCAGTGTCAAGAATGCAATTATTTTGGTTTTTGCGTGAAATTCAAATAGCATGTATAACGAGCAGCACAAATACGTTAGTTTACTGCTCATAACATTTAAAATGATAACGGTAAATTATTTTTCGCAACGATAACGTGAAAGTGACAGTATTAGACGTATTAAATGTTCAATTTTATCCCTGTCAGTTGTATATAACAGGTAAATCGAAATTATCTTTAAATCCTAACTTTTAACCCTTAATCCTGAAACAAACCTTAACATATTGGCACTATTTTACGAACGAAGTGAGGAGATTCATTCATCTATATTGTTACAGAGCACTTTCGCATGATAACCGATGTCAATTGGCAATGGAAAACCCTAATCATAAACCTTTAATTCTATCCACAAAATACCCATTCCTAACTCGGAACAATAAAAGGAATCCTAAAAATATGTTTACATCCTTATTAGGGTTCAAAAAAGTGCAGAATCTATGTCCACGAGGACAAGTTTATATGTCGTTGTTTTTTTTTGAATATACAGACAGAGTAACCTCACTGTAGGAGACATTAATAGTTTTATTAACCATGTAAAATCTGTTTATACTTTGATCTATGATTGTTTCCCTTTTCATAAATGACCCATTTACACGAAAGCTATTGCCTGTTGTGATAGCAACTAACTGGAAATTTGTTGTGGTTGTTTCAACCTCTTCTCTATACTGTATTTTGTATTGTATTTTCAAAGTTTACAATAATGAAACCATTATGAGAAAAATGGTTGTAATTTGTTTACAATTTCCCTCATTTTTCATTGACAATAAATAGAGGTATGAAACAATTTTGAACTTTTTTTATATTCTCAGAGTTTAAGCTGCGAATCTTAGTTAGACCACCATTCAAAGCGTAGAATCACTGAGCACCTGTTTCGTCTCGGTATGGGACCCTTCAGCACCGCACATCCACAACCCCCGCATCCAGTGGTCGAACCCTGAACTTTCAGTCATGCGCGCGAACACAACCTGTAAACTACTAAGACGGCATCCAGTGACTTTAATATCTGGCTTCATTCATCTCACGATCCTGTACAACCCTAACCCATTGTCTGCAGTGAATAATTGTCTCTCACCTGATATTGTTGTACTTCATAGATTCTCACTATAACTCCAGATGTGTTACATCTTGAAGCTAGTCACCAGTGAGCACATTGCTGAAAAATTGCCAATAGATTGTCCAATGTTCATTTGCTGTGTGTGTTTATTTAATCTTATATTTCTTTCTGTCTTACTCAGGCACTGAAAATGCAAGTAGTAATTTGAAAATATGCCAGTTTAAACTAGATTCAATGGGTAAAGTGAGTATGACTGATTGCTTTTTGTTCAGCTAATTATAGATGAATGAGTTTTTGTCAAGTAGTTATTATTATTATTATTATTATTATTATTGTTATTATTATTATCATCTGTTAAACGTTCATTATAATTAGGCTTACATTCTGAAGTCTGTCTTGTCATTGAATTGCAATAGTTAGAAAGCCTATCCTTTGAAATCGATTGATTTCATCCATCAATCGTTTATTTTTTATTTAGTTAATGATCATATAGAGGGCTAAATGAAGATTTATCGCTTAGGTGAATGCTTTTAATGATCAGAAGATGTTTCATCCTTTTATTTAGATGATTAATTTATACAGCTTTTATTGTCATTTCTGATGATATGATAAGCGTCAACTCGAAATTGGAATGAACCGACTCGAGGGAATAGGACACGTTCTCGTGAATTTTTAGCCTACTGGCCTCCCAATGTTCAATGTATGTGGAATATCTAGTGTTTTCACATTCATTTATTGAGTGGATCCTGCATAAAAGAGTGTGATTTTCACTGAGGACTTCATTTGAAGTCCTAACTTTCACTTTATTTGTTTTTTCATCTGGCCAGTTGGGATACACGCTACAGTAGACATGTGTATATTCCTTTAAATGTCTAGACGGAAGACCTCAGTAAAATTTATACTTTTATATACAGCACGTGCCCGCTAAATGGACGGGAAAATGTTCAGAAACGCTAGATGTTACATTTCTGTTAAACATTAAAGGTTATCTTTATACAACTCTAGTTGTCACGCATTGTATCAATTGACTAGGCGTCCTTTAATTTCAGAAACAAAAACATATATATATATATATATATATATATATATATATATACGGTTTGATAGATGCAGTTGTGTTCACAGTTAAAAAAATGAAACAGCATTTCAGGAGAATAACACTACAAATAAACGACTTTTTTGATTGATGTTGTTGAATAGTAGTGGTGTTCAGATGTCAATAAATCTAGTCATATAAAGTTAGGGTGCTGATATGACAAACAATAATGCTCATAATGAAAGTAACTGATTATAAAATGAAATGATATACACTAAGGATAAAAGTAATTTAAAGAGTAAGGGTTTATAGATCAGTAATAACGAAATTACATGAGATAGTTATTTTTTTATCAGAGCAAAAAAGAGGTTTTGTTTTACTTCCCTTTGTTTAAATGAATCAGTTGCCAAACATTTGATGGCAATATCGTTAATGGTGCAAAATACAAATGTCATGTTTTTATGTCTGTCAATCATTTTGAATTCTTTTGAAGATATCCCATCTGTGTACACTATTCATTAAGTGTATGACGATCATACCACTTGTGGACGATTTTCTTCATTTTGGGGATTCGAGGAAATATATTCAGAAATTATTACGAAAGCTTTTTCTCTGTCCTAAGTTAATACTTACTTTCTCAAATTCTTAGGCGAAACATTAAATATTCAAAGAATGTAGTTGAAAAGTCTTTTTAAGTCATTTTAGCTACTTATTATTGTTACTTTAAACTGCTTACAACCTGTGAAAAGTCATAAAATAGACTAATCGATGTTTATAATGTTGCTTAATCATCTTCCAATGCTATTGGTGGATAACATTTGTCTTACATCGGATACATTTTCGAATTCGATTGATCGTTACTTCTTATTAGAACTTTAGGAAATTCAACGATCAGCCTTATTGTTTCTTGCTTATTTTTTCAACGTTATCAACAAATGAATCAAAATTTTCCTTTAAAATAAGGGTTCCTATCTTTTTATACTTTCTTTTATCAGATCTCCAATGTACAAACTCTTGCATTACGTTCACCTTTAAAACAATACTTACCGAATTTTGAATATTTAGTTCGTGCTGGTTGGACACCAGATGGGAATTAGTAAGTAATTTTAATAACCTGTCTGTATTATTAGATAACAATTAGATTTATATAAAGAGGATTCATTTAGTTATGTATGTAGACAGAACACCACTATGGAAGCCTCTTCATCACTACGGCGTGCCTCAGAAGATAGTCAATATCACACAGAATTCCTATGATGGATTAAACTGCAAAATTGTGCATGGAGGACAGTTGACAAACTCGTTCGAAGTAAAGACCGGTGTCAGGCAAGGTTGCTTACTCTCACGCTTTCTCTTTCTCCTGGTGATCGACTGGATCATGAAGACGTCAACATCTGAAGGGAAGCACGGGATACAATGGACAGCTAGAATGCAGCTGGACGATCTAGACTTCGCAGATGATCTGGCCGTTGTATCGCACACGCAACAACAAATGCAGGAGAAGACGACCAGTGTAGCAGCAGCCTCAACAACAGTAGGTCTCAACATATACAAAGGTAAAAGCAAGATTCTCCGATGTAACACAACGCTCATCAGTCAAAACACAGTTAATGGAGAAGATTTGGAAGATGTAAAAGCCTTTACACATCTGGGCAGCATCATTGATGAACATGGTGGATCTGATGCAGATGTGAAAGCGCGGATCGCCAAAGCAAGAGCAGCATATCTACCATTGAAGAACATCTGCAACTCAAAACAACTGTCAGTCAGCCCACACCAGCGTCAGAATTTTCAATGCAAATGTCAAGACAGTTCTACTGTATGGTGCGGAAACCTGGAGAACTGCGAAACCTATGATGCATAAGCTACACGTGTTTATTAACAGTTTTCTACACAAAATACTTCGGATCCTTTGGCCAGACACCATTAGCAACAACCTACTGTGGGAGAGAACGAACCAGATTCCAGTGGGGGAAGAAATCAGGAAGTGGATGGGACACACATTGAAGAAAGCACCCAACTGCGTCACAAGGCAAGCCCTCGCTAGGAATCCTCAAGGCCAAAGGAAAAGAGAAAGACCAAAGGACACGTTACTCCGGGGAATGGAGAGAGACATGAGAAAAATGAACAAGAATTGGATGGAACTAGAAAAGAAGGTTCAGTACAGAGCAGGTTGGAGAATGCTGGTCGTTGGCCTATGCTCCATTAGGAGTAACAGGCGTAAGTAAGTTAGTAAGTTTTTTCTAATAAAGTTAAGCGGAGAAGTTTTGGTTGAAATTCCGCATTGATTATTGTTCTTGATAGTTTATATCATGGATAGACCTTTGCTACTACTTACCGCGTATCGATATCAAGAAATCCAAGTCAGGCGCATACTTTTTTATATCACTGAGTCAACGTCGAATGATTTAAATTCCTAGCTAATAAATTCATCATATCATCATATTACCGAGGGGTCCTATACTAAAATGAAATAGCTTTTGAATGCTTTCTGATTTTCAATGGTTGTCTGACTAAGGTGTCTATCCCTAATGTACGACCTTATATTTCTCTCCTTTAGTGGGGAAATTCTACCGAACTACCTTATCGTAAAGGATATGTTGACCACAGTAGGGAAAGAAAGAGAGTGAGTTAAAGTTGTCTAGTGTTCTAATCAGGTTGGTGTAATTAATCTTTGGTCACAAAAGTTTGGATATTCCATAGGTTTTAACTACAGTGGTAGCCTAATTTTGAAAGGTATTCTGGTGATGTACACAAATTAGATATTTCAGTTAAAAGCTTGTAGGGAGGTGGGCTCTGTTTCAACTAAGCCTGAATTTTTTAAGGTAGACAATTTTATATGTGGTGATCTATATTAATCCTTACAATTTATTGATATCATATCAATAGTTTTCATTTATTCACTACTCAATTAAGAAAAATATGTTCATAAGGAAGTAATCTTTCTAGGTATCAACCACTGCCAGGGAAGTCCTACTCACTGCCTTCTTTTGGTGGGGGTGTTGTTTACGAATTTGAGAGGACGAAAAGCGAATGTCCGGCTCTTTAACCGGCTTAGTAGATACAGACAATTCACCTAGGATAGTTGGAAAACCCTGATTCCAAACCAATGGTGCACATAGGCTCCAGTATTTCGAAGGAACAAATGGCGTATGAACCAAATGTTGGCCACCAGCTACCATGGGACTGCATCTCCTTGCGATGCTCCACTGCCTTGTGGATCAGACCTTCAGGTCGAAGGCTCCGGGTGTGGCCCTCTAAGAAAACCACCTTCGGTTTGGGTACCCGGGCAGTGTCACAGCCCTCACACATATCAAAGGAGACCTGTATGGCGCATATGTATTTGGTGCCTACTTGTACCAATGTATATTTGTTTAAATAAATAAATAAGGTATCAAATCCAAGACTGGGCTTGATCGTTTCAAATTAACTGGGCATTGGATAGAGAGTTAATAATAAGAATATATTCTAATGAATAGAAGAATTGCGTTTCAAACGTTTGAAATAATCTTTCGTTTTCTTTATCCTTTTTGGTTTCTAAACTTAAAGAATCTTCTTTCAAATGCTTCATTCTAAATAAAAGTATTTAGTAAATTACTAATTGAATTAATTCATTCACTGGATACTTTAATATATGTCAAACTTTAAGTATGAGGTCTAATGATGCTATCTGGTTGTCCGAGGTGAAGTAGTGGGTGTAGGATTTTAATTAGGGACTCAAGAAATGAAATTAACTCATTGTTTTATGGTTATCATTTCAATTAAATGAATTAAACTTCACCTGATCGTGTAAGTCAGTGATTACCTGTATTCAGTAGTCAAGTAGATAACGCGTTGATGTTTGGAGCGACTGATACTTAGTTCGAGTCCTGGAGTCAGTCAACTCACTATGGG
This sequence comes from Schistosoma mattheei, assembly GCA_944470405.2. Lineage (NCBI taxonomy): Eukaryota > Metazoa > Platyhelminthes > Trematoda > Strigeidida > Schistosomatidae > Schistosoma > Schistosoma mattheei. The sequence goes on from OX103950.1 coordinate 5,310,339, forward strand.
ATGTATATATGTGCAGGCGATGAGTCTCAAATTGAACTAAGCATGCATCCTGGATTACTTCACTTACCACTTTTCATCTCTACTTAAAACCATGATTAAAGCCATTAGGACAAAATAACTTAATACTAAATGGCTCATTTCTCTACATAAAGTAGGCGCTGATGATTTCCAGAATGACAATATAAAGCTTCTGAATATTTAAACCATCTATAGCTCAGACAATTAAATAGATAAATATTATGGATTTAGTAAGTGTGTATGGTTTATTGTTTCAATATACTTTCACAAAATGAGGTAAATAATCTTATGCAATAAAATAAAATTAACTGTAGAGATAGATAGTCATTTGTAACATGAATGATTTCACTGTACTAAAAGTCTCAAGATGAAAATACTAAGATTTGCTAATGTTAATCTGTCTGATAAGTTTCAGAGAAGATGATGTGATGCTTGTATTGAATATTTTACTGTTAGTCACGAGCCAAATTCAATGTAACCTCCCTTAAAAATACGCTTTAAAGAAGAAAAAAAGTACGCAGAAATGGACATTACTCATTGTCGATTATAGGTAATATGAATGATGTGAACAATATTAGTTGTACAGTGTTCTTTTAATTAGAATCGGTTTGTTTTTGAAAAGGAGAACTCATTAAGTTCTTGTTGTTTTCTTATCTCTTACAATTTATTTGTTTTCTTTTATGTATTTCATTTCTAGTGTTTGGTGTCAACTAATCACTCGCCTGCAACAACGTCTTTCACTTATATTAATCCCAGTTGATAATTTCTTACCTATCTCTGATGTTGTTAATCATCCCGATCCATCATCATCATCGTCGTCGTCGTTTTCATCGGCAACATCCACATTAACAGATTATTCGTCTTCATTCTTCACTTCACCATGTATAGAATTAGTGACTGAAGTCGATTCGAAATTTTGGGTTAAGGTATATAGAGTTGTATTTTCGCTAGAAAAAATTACTTAAAAGAGATTTCTTACATTCTTATGTGTAACAAATTTTAGTAATCATAAAAGAATTGGGAATTGGATTGCTAATTTGTGCCAGTTAGTTGATTCTTTGTTTGATTTAATGGAATTGATTGATCAAAGTACAAATTTGCGTTTCATTCGATTTTAAACCATACTTGTTTTTTGTGTGCAATTAACATTTGATGAAGTTTAATTTAGATTGTGGGTGAGATGATACTGATCACCTGGAAGCGTATCTGCAGAGTCCAATCGTCAATTATCTGTGATCAGTCTGTCACATATGCTCTTTATTGTGTTTATTTCTTGATGTGCTAGTGCTGTACTTTAAAAGCCTTATTTTCCTCAATGGAAATTGGTGAGGCTATGGGAAAGGTGTGTTACATATGCGGTTGACCTTTACTAACCGGTTCCTGTCGTTTCCAAAATGTGGTGTCACTATAAATGCTGGTTGTCTGTGGCAAACGCCTTACTGTCGTCAACACCCCCAAATGCCCTGGTACGGCCGAGAGTGGGGAGAGTCCGCTCTCTCTCTCTCTCTCTCGAAATGCTCTCACATGGTCACGCGTATATAGCCTCTGCAAGGGAAGTCTTCTCGCGGCGGGGGTGTTGTTTATGGAATTGAGAGGGTGAAAAGCGAATGTCTGGCGCTTTAGCCGGGTTGGTGGACACGGAGGATCCACCTAGAGGAGTTGGAAAACCTTGATTCCAAACCAATGGTGCACATAGGCTCCATGATCCTGACGGAACAAATGGCGTATGAACCGATCGTTGGTCACCGGTTATCATGAGACTGCATCTCCTGACGTTGCTTCACTGCCTTGTCGATCAGAGGCTTAGGGTGTGACCCCCTAAGAAAATCACCTATTTCGGTTTGGACACCCGAACAGTATCCCAGCTCTTACATAAATCTAATGATTGATGCGGCCCATATGTATCTGGTGCCCCCTGTACTGTCGTAAACGGTTTTCTATCAGTTTCTAGGCTAATTGTTACATATGAAGTGAAAAGTGTTTGTAATTATTGTGGTAAATGGTTTCGTAATCATAATGCTTACTATCTCATCCCTAAACAATAGCAACACCGGCAGAAATTTCATGAAAAATATTTGTATCGGTGAATTTTTGGTTAGCATGGTTAATCATTTTTTTTCTTTAAATTATCGAAGCTATGATTGATTTTGTATGTGTTTCTAAACGTCATATTATCACCAATGTAGTAATGTATGTTATAGTTTCAATCATCTGATTTATAACGTAATTATTTTCTTTTCTGAAGGTAGTTGTCAATTAATTGATGAATCATTTTTATGTAGTATATTCTGTCCTGCCCCATAGCAGCCACGTCCTCTTTCAATCCATTACTCAATAATCACATAGAAGTACTGGTACTCGACTTTAAAGTACACATTATATGAACACCAGTGTTAATAACTGCTTAACTGTTGAAACCAAACTAAATGAAATGGGGTAGGAAACTGTCGTTCGATGGTTAGTCTACCTCAGTATGTTTACGTTAGGTAGTTGTATAAAGTTGGTAAGAAATGCTAGACTTAACTTTCGTGCTAGTTTTCACTCGTTAGCAAGATATTCACTGAACCTAACCCCAAAATGCCCTGGTAAGACCGAGGGGGGGGGGTGAAAGAACAGTTCACTCTTCCTCCCTAAATGCTCTCATATGATTACGCCCATATAACCGCTGACAGAGAACTCCTACTCCTTCTCGAATCGAGGTGTTGTTTACGAAATTAAGAGGAGGAGAAGTGAATATTTGGCACTTAATCCGGGTTGGTGGAAACGGTGGATTCACCAAGGGGTGATTGGGTTTCATCATCTTGATTACCCTACCAAACTGTATTGACGTAACGCATGTCCCTCTAGGTACTACTGTGGTGAGTGCTACTTATATCGGCATGTGTAGTATGTAACGATAGTCAAGATTAGAATGTCTGGCAGCAGAAGGTCGAGAAGGAAAGAACGGGAACGGAAGGAAATTGGTATGGAAATGCAGGAACAATGAAATCTGATATGATTGACTGGTATTTGCAGAAGTAACAATCAGTTGATTGATATTTTGCAAATTAAGTATTTACTGTATGGTTCTCAAATTTTACTAAGATGTGCTGTAATTTTGTGTTCAAATACATTCGATAGTCCTCACTACACTTGGTAGATTAGCTTGAGGATGGAAAAACTGGGAGTAGCAAAGTTGTGCTGCCGACCGTCCAGGAGTGGGACAGTAGTAATGTTGTTACCTCAAACAACTAGCATCTACAGCAATGGTGTCTTCTCAAAACGGAGCCAAAGGCTTATAAAAGGTCGACTCTAAGAAGAATACACCTCTCTTTACTCTACAGATCTCCGGCGATAAAACCTTTAAAAATATGAATCTAACACATTTAAAACTTACTACAAAAAGACTGTGACCGGGCCCAAGCAGTTGTCTCATAATCTACAATCGTCACGTTCTCAGGTCACTAATACCACCATCCATCTATTTTCTTTTCCAGTTCTTGCAAGAGGAAAAAATCCTTCCACTTTACAGACAACTAAACAGTTACAACTACCATCCATAATTAATACTTGTTAAAAAAAATGTTTTTTTTTTCTTCAAATCGTGTTAATTGACTATGTTAACAAGTGTTATTCCACTTTTTAAAATATTTTTGCAAAATTACTGTTCTAGGTTCATGACGTTTTAACTTTTCTGAAATATCCATGGCATTCAACAAGTGAAATGAACAAATCATCAGATTTTACAAATGAAAATTCTTGTACATTTATTTGGGCTTCACATAGATCTGGTTTTACACATTTATATCTTATACAATGTTCATGGCCTAAAACTTCAAGTAATAATAACAATAATGGAAAGACTTTTACACATGAACAAACTGCAACCCTTATCCAAGCTAAACAAGTTTTTGTTGATCAGTTAACCGATGGTGATTGGGAGGTTACTGGCAATCAGGTATTTCTAAATTCTCTATAAAATGTTTTGTAAATTAATTACTTTCATTTATGAAATTTGTCTTATATTTTATCTTTTGATTTCAGATAGTTACATATGACTTACATGTACTAACTAGCACGATAACTAAGTTAAGCCGAACTATCTACAATCATTTACCATTTCAACATAGTACACATAATGTTGAATCATTTAGTTTAGATGTACCACCAATTCCAACGCCTTCAGTTAGATTCGAAGAGCAGACCTATTTTTTTTCAGGAGGGAAAAGTAGATACAATAGGCCAGTCAAAAATTGCCAAAGGATAAGTGGGCATCATTGGCCAAGAAGTGACGTTTTTTTTTTCCAGTAAATGAGACATAAACCAATGATAGGCTTAATATGAGTATGCAAACATATAATTCGGTTTAACCAATTGGACTTTCTTCTTCACCCTCCAACTTTCCGCTCGAGATTATTTATAGAAACTCTCAGACACTGTGCATCACTACAAAACTAGTGACCATGTTGTGACATAATCGATAGAGTTCGATCAACGCTAAAACGGACTCGATAAACATGATGTTTACTCAGTAATCAATCAGTAGTACATTCTCTTACTTATTTTTAGTACTTGAGAATTGAATGAATTTCAGTTGGTATTTAGTTAATAACTTGTTAGTTGAATAGCTTTTTATCATTATTCTTCGGTACTCCAATTCAACTCAGGTTTTCTGATCATTTTCTTGACCACAACTACACTAATATGATCTATACTAAGAAATACAATGATAAAGATCGAGTTAAGATTGAAATATCTAAATATCTTGTTAAGATTAATGAGAAATTGTACAAAATAATGCTTTCGTTATTTCTTTATAATTGCGGATATCTATTGTAGTGAAATAGTAGTAATTCCAACTCTTCTTTAGTCAAGAATAATCAAGCCATGATATTTTAGCTAAACAGATTGACATCATCATTATAGAGCTTGGAAAAGATGTGGTTGGTCCCAGTTACCATACCCGGCTACCACTATGTGATGTAAACAAAAAAAAGAGGTCAAAATAATGTATTAGGAATGATAAAAAGACTGGCCAATCTTTGCAAACATAGTTTGAGTCAAAAGGTTGGGAAGGTATGTATTGAAAAGAATACTGAACTTCAAGATCGAGGTAAAGCTAAAAAGTGAATGCCTAGAAAATGAAATTGGATTATTGTATCAGGGTTATCAATTCATGAAATTATTAACTGTTTGACAGATTCTATATTATTCTCTGGTTGATTATATTATCTAAAAGCCTTGGGGTGCTTTTTTATTCCTTGTCAAGAATTGTTGATTATCTAGAAACTTCAAACATGTACGAGAAACGTCTATTCGTTTGTGTTCCGATTTCTCAATGTTCATCAAACTTCATTTACAGTTCCATGATGAAATTTATTAAATCGTTATATCATTCCTAGTAAGGGTTCGAATTATCCGGTTATTGATATGCAAAATTAAATTTTGATTAATCTTTGTTGGGAAAGATATACATCTTGTTCGAATTGCTTCATCATAACCAGCTTTTTTGAACACATTGGACAAAACCCTTGCCCAGGATTCCACTGCAAATTACAGTTCATTTGTTTGAAAGAGAACGTGACAAATTATGTGTACCGAGAAAATCCACATGGGATCCACACATGTACCAACAAGGACTGATTAAGATTCTGCCCTATGTACCAACATTGGAATGATTTCAAACTCTTACTAATAATGTTATAAACATCAGACCCGTTGAATAAATTAGTGGCTGTCTGGATTCGGCAATACAGTAGACAGTGCGTTGGTGTTTTAAGTTGAAAAATTGCGTTCGAGTCTCATTACAAGTAACAAACTGGAATAAAAGTACATCAGACTGATGAGCTCCAAATAAAATGATATACCAGTCCTAAATTCCAGTGCTAGTTTTGGTTCACTGTATTACATCTATTTGCATTCTGGGTACAAATAAGTAAACGTCAGTATAGGGTTGTGAAGATCGTTGAATACCATTGAAATCATGAACTGATCTAAGTTAAGCCGTTATTGAAAACTTGAAAACACTAGAAGTCCATTTCGTTTAAGCGCGGGACTTCTCAGCGGTGCGTATCCATGATTCCAAATACAGGGCTCGATACCGGGACCTTCGGTGTGAGGCAGTTACCCGTTTAAAGCAAGTGAAGATGGTCGTGCAATATCGTGGATTGGTTGAAGTTAGGGATTAACACCGTTGAATATTGGCTCAGTAATCTAGAGGTTAAATGTTCGCTCACGAAGCTGAATGTCCTGTGTTTGAGTCTTGCATGAGAGGTGGCGGAATCGTACCCGTGAAGAATCTCATATTGTGATGAGATGGCCGTCCTATGCTTCCAAGTTTTCAATAGTGATTTAATGTTTATCGGTTCGTGATCTCAAAGAAATAAATGAACATTCACGTATATACATGTTTTATTTGTGAAGTTTCTATTCCTAAACCTACCACTTTTTCCTCATAGATTTGGCTGGACGAAGATAATAAATTTGTTTATTTTGAAGGATTTAGGGAACATCCTCTTTTGAAACACATGTAAGTTTTTGTTTAACTGATCTGCTTATTAATTGTTATAATAATAATTGTCAATGTTTGATGCTGAAAAATTGGATATTTAGATATTATTATGAATAAATGTTTGAATTATTCCTTTATTTGATAATTCTGAGGCGAAAGACAATGGGTTCAAGTCCCTTGGTGAATATCAATTCTGGGATTGTAGGTTTGTATGTGGTGTATGCTACTTATATCTGTCGACATAAGTAGTATGTAACACCAATCAGAGGTGGAAAACTCGGCAGCAGAAGGCTAGGAAGATCGAGCTGTAGAGAATGGAAGGGAAAATATAAAGGAATTGTGAACTGGAAGAATCATACAGAATATGAGGGACAAATGATGGAAAGTTGCAAATGGATTATTCTTTTTGATTGAGATTGTTAACTGATTGATGTTAGACCACCACTGAAAACCTGGAAGCACTGGATGGTCGTTTCGTCCCAGTATGGGACTCCTCAGCAGTGCGCATCCACGATCTTGCTCGCGAGACTCGAACCCAGGGATTTCAGTCTCGCGTGCGAACGCTTAACCTCTGGACCACTGAGCCGTCATCCAACAGTGTTAACATTTAACCTCAACCAATCCGCAAATGAATCCATGAATGAGTAATTCAGTGTATTCTCATATTTTCCAAGACATTCCGTAGGTTCGTGTTCATCTACAATCGGTTGTCACCACATGTATTCTCGTTCATTACACGTCCCTCTGCCAAGTCCGAAATAGGGATGTAGCATGGATCGTTGCTTCTTCTATTGGCCACAATCTGTCTATTGTATGCATAAACGCCTAAGTGTTTGGTAAACGTATAACCAATTTCATATCTTTCTCTATTTTACCTTAATCCCTTTCTTATCCTAAATATATGTAGATATTCCGTAAGTTATGGAAATCAAAATGATCGAGGTCCATTAAATTGTTTAACGTTAGGCCTTCCAATCGACAGCAATGATACTCATGTAATGAAATCCATTCAAAATGCACACAATTCATCATCATCGTTATCAATGAATTCTAATATTGAATGTACATTGGATCCATTGTTTCATGATTCATGTTTATTAATGAAACCATATCCATTGTCTTATGAATTGAATACATTCAATATTCAATCTGGTATTATGATCCTAGAATCAAGCAGTTTAGATAAACTTGTTGGCATTCAAATTTGTCAAGTTATTATTGAGAATAATGAAAATAATATAAATAATTCTACTAGTATTACTGTAAATAAACATCGTAAACCAATTCTACAACATATAGCATGGCTTCGTAAACATGGTAAGAAATTTTGATTGTACAAGGATTCAAACTTAGTAACAACCTTTAAAGTTATTATCCTCCATGTATTTTCATCTGAAATCTGATTATAATCACTTTGTATTTGAATCCTACGATTTGTAACACTATTACTGTATCGTGTGGTGGTGGATTGTACAAGTTTTTAAAATTCAGGTGCTTGTTTTGTCTCTGTTACAACCGAATATATTCTTTAAAGTTGATTAATTGCTGAATGATAAGCGACCAATATCATACTTATCAAGTTGTTTTTAATGCTGATGGAACTCTACTGATCAAGTTGCAATGGGGTCACAAGTCCAAGTGACTTGAAATTACCTACACTCTGATGAGATATTAGATTGTTGGAGATAGTCGACAGGGAACTCTGCATTCATCTAGGTTTTGTGTTATTTAGCATACATTAGCACTAAAAAGAAGTTGATAAACAAGACATTGGTCATTACTCAATAATCAGTCAATTGTAAGTATAACCCAGTCCTGCAGGAGGTTATTTGCGGCTCGAAGGGTGTCTTTGACCGAAAACTGGATGACGAAAAACCGAGTTCGCCAGGGAGTATCGTTTCTTGTAATATTACAGGTACAACTTGTTTACAAGCGGCATCTAGGATGAAATCTAAATCAGTCAGGGTTTTTTATCGACCATCTCCTACCAACCAGAATTTCCGTGTATCTCACACAATGTCTCGTCACTCAGACTAGTGGCAACATCGCAACTTGGTCAGCATGTAAAAGGATTTGCTAAAGATTACATAAGTTGCTACTCAATTCTCAGTCAATTATAAATCCTTGTCTTTCAACTATTTACAAGTAACGAGGAATCTAGGTGGAGCAGGTCAGTCAGCCAGCTAAAACATAGGACCAGGCACATATATGCATCGGTCCATGTTGCCATACCTCATTAACACAAGATGAACACCATATTCATAAAAGTGGTTACTTCAATGGTGGTAATATGAAAGAAAGATTGCATATAATGATATAATACAGGTAGAAGGAATTAGTTTGTAGAAAGAAAGATATAAAGCAATTTTAATCTCACAGTTTAGAGGAAGACAAAGTGCGTATACACTTACGTCTTTGTGATCGATTCTAAGCCATGTCACTCAGAGTCTCCAACCATTGGTTACGATAGTCACGCGGACCTCAATCAATTAGTCTGCATCTACCAACATGGCTCAGACCAAAAGTTCGTGATTTTATGGACTGATGACTCGTTTTGGTTTGGCCACCCCTGACTTTCTTCCAACCATCTCCAAAACTAGTCAGCATTGTGCGTCGTGGTAATCGGTGGTCGGGCATGCGTGATACGTGGCACCACAGATCTTGGAAGAATACTTCGCCTTGGAGTCCCTGAACAATAATCTAAACTAGGAATAGTTTGAGTTCCTGGGCGCTTGACGGCAGAGCCTAAGGGACAACTACTTGGTTCGTTATGAGGAGGAACCATCGCTGCAGATACTGGTTTCCTGAAACAAACACTTTACTGCTGTCACACCACTGTACAGTCGGCAGCATGACTTTACTGTCGGATTTTTCATTTTCTGCCTTCAGTTTTCCCGTTGTTCAGCTACCTACCTAGCATGTTAGTACCTGAAGGAACAAGCGCTCCCGCCAATACAGTTTGATAGAGTAATGATGATGAGTAAGCCTGATCACAACTTTTAGGTGGCCGCTACAATCGTAGCATCTTCAACGATTTCAGAGTATTTAGTCATTTTGTTCTAACAATCATTCAGGCTAAGTGGTTAATCTTTTCTGTAAAGAATAATAAGTTCTAATGAGGCGGTAATTTATCACGTTTTCAGTAATCTAAAAAACACATTTGACTGTATATACCCTTAAGTTTTTTTTAAAAAAATTCAATGATGTTAATCTGATATCTGATTTAATGCCACACACGTTTCACAGATTAAATAGATAAAAATGGTAGCACGTAGTGTGAACTTTATAAATAGTTAATGTTGTATTCATTGTTTTGTTGTTCGTTCTCAAACTGTTTTTAGTTCTTGGGCCACTTTTTCGAGCTATGAACGACTTGAATTTGATCACCTGGGTATTTTCATCCACTAAGTGACATAATTGATGTGACTTTGGTATGAATTCAGATTGGATTGCGTTGAACGAGTTTTAATTCGCTGAAACATATAGACATAGAATACCGATTGATCTAACTGAGTTATGTCTGCCCACAAGATGGAATTGTCAATTCGAGCTTCTAAATGAGATAATATCAAAGGTTGTGACCACTAGATAGAAGAATAGGTTTGGTATCTTATAAAATAATTTGCTAATATGCAAATGTTTAGCAGTAAAATAACACGATCAGAAGTCATAGACTATTGGAGGATATCATCTTTGTAGTTGCTGTTCATTAAATTAGGATCTGATTCGTAGGCTTAATTCTCCCGAAGATGACATAAATCACCTACTAAGTACAAATTCCTATTCAGTTTTGAGTCTTACTCTGTGTGACAGATTATTCGATTACCCTAACCTGTTAGGGTGTTGTAGTACTTGAACATGAGAGCCTAGTGATTAAAAGTTTAAAATTTTCACCATTATGCCAGCCTATTTCAATTATTTGTTCTTCATATCATAATTGAAGCCAATTATATATAAAAAAAGGTGTATTTGATATATATAAGTTATAATTTGTGTAGATTCACAGTTTTACTTATCTAATATTCCGCATATCTCGTAATGATTATGATAAATTCACCCTGGAATCTTTTTTCTTCTTTTTTTATATCAACAATAAACTAATTCAATAGTATGGCATTATAATGCATTCAATGGATTCTATCCAACCAATCCTCCGTTAGTTCTTCGATGTGATATATTTAATAATTTAGATCGAATGCTCACATTACAAAATAATAATAATGATGAATGTATGAATGATCATATAAGTAGTAGTAGTATTAGTGTTACATACTCATCAAATTATATTGAGTTTAGCAATTCACAATCAATATTATATGGACAGTTATTTGTGCCAAATTGTAATCATAGTCGACTGTTACCTGTATCATCGGTCGATGGTGTTAGTGTTGTTGGTTATCCAACTTTGCATTTTGTTTATGGTGGTCCAGGTATTCAACTTGTTCGTGGCAGTTATTCAAGATCTGTGTAAGTCTTAGTTTTTAGTCGTTTATATAATGGTTAATTGAAAACTTAATTTCATACACATAGTTCCCTTTATTATCTTAAATAGAGCAAGAACAAAGATTGGTGCAGAATAATAAATGGATTCATTTTATTTCGTTAGGTTCTCATCAGCTGCTTACAACCTAAATTATTTAAAATTCAACATTAATACAGATATTGACATATTTATATATAAGAGTGTGATTAAGGATCAATACATGTGTATGATGATGTAGCGAATATTCAGATAGACTTAATGAGCTCATAAAATGTTTGATTCGAATAAATAAATAAAGTTTGAGAGGGAAAGTTCCAGAACATTGAAATAGTGATTAGAACTCATGAAAATTGATTAATGGTAATAAAGAAAATATGAATTGAAATCAATCAGTTATGTATGATGTAATTTATATTTCAGAAAGAGTTGCAATAATGACGTAATAAATAAATAAATAGGAGCAAATTAATAGAAAGAGTGGGGGTTATTGTTACCAGGGTAAAGAAAGATTTATTACTGTCTCTTTTTGTATACATAGATCTGGTTTTAAACGTTTGATTGCTAACGCTTCAGCGAATTTCAAAAGGTTCGAGTTTGATTGTCTAATGAACAAAACAGATTATGTTTTTAAGATGAAGTCCATCTTGAATGACCATATGAGATTCAAGTTAGAGAAAAGTAACAAAGACTTAACTGATTCCATTGAGAAAAGAATCACCAAAGTACTCAGAGATCTTCTGAAAAAGAAAATGATCGATAACTCTACTTACAATAATCTACGACCTCGTGGGTCTCGTTTGCCCCACATGTATGGATTACCGAAAATACATAAACAAGGTTATCCTCTTAGACCTATTTTGTCAATGATCAATTCACCATACCACAAAGTTGCACGATGGTTGGCAGATAAGTTAGAACCAGTGCGTCAACGATTAGCCACCTATACACTAAAGGATTCATTTGTATTTGCTGACAGCATGAATCACATAAATATTGCCGGTAAGTTTATGGTTTCTTTTGATGTAACATCTTTGTTTACAAAAATACCACTTCTTGAGACCATAGACATAATTTGTCAACATTCTGACATCCTACCTCTACCAGTACCAGAATTCAAACGACTATTACTCATTTGTACAAAAGATGTTCAGTTCCAGTTCAACGATATCATATACAAACAAATCGATGGTGTAGCGATGGGAAGTCCGTTAGGTCCTATCCTAGCAGATATTTTCATGGCTAACCTCGAAAGAACCAAACTCAAACGAGCGATTGATGAAATGACGTATTATTCGAGATATGTTGATGATACCTTCATCGTATGTAATAATAAACAACATGCAATAAATCTGCTAGAGTTTTTCAATGAAGCACATCCGAATATCCATTTCACTATGGAACATGAAAAAGAAAACAAGTTCCATTTTCTCGATATCGCGATGAAAAGAAGAAAAGATGGTACAGTTCAACGTTCAGTTTATAAGAAAGACACATGGAATGGTAGTTATCTTAATTTCAATAGCTTTTGTCCAATCAGTTACAAAAAGGCACTGGTCAAAACACTGTTTTACAGAACAGAAAGAATATGTACTTCCGATACACTAGAAGAGGAAGTTATGAATGTTAAAAAATGTTTAAAGAATAACGGATACCCACTGAAATTTATTGAGAAATACGGCAAATGTGAAGTTAAAAAGCCGAAAGAAATTACAGCAAATAAAAAGCCTATTTTTATTCAACTTCAATTCAAAGGTGACGATGTCACAGGATCAATCAATATGAGACTAAAAACTGCACTGACAAGAACTTATCCTGCAGCGAAATTGATTGTCCTGTCCAAAACAACATGCTCTTTGACACAATCAAAGGTCGATAGGTATCCCTTTCATGTTACCACCAACTGTGTATACAAATTTACATGTACCTGCCAAAGCAGTTACATTGGTAGAACAGAAAGGAGAGCCTACGTCCGATTCAAAGAACATATTCCGAAAAGTTTAAGGTTAAATGGATTGAACGCATTCAACAGTGCTATCGCCAGACATCTCCTTGATACAGGACATAAAGCTGATATACTGAAGTCCTTCAAGGTGATTAACAAACAATCAAACTCGAACCTTTTGAAATTCGCTGAAGCGTTAGCAATCAAACGTTTAAAACCAGATCTATGTATACAAAAAGAGACAGTAATAAATCTTTCTTTACCCTGGTAACAATAACCCCCACTCTTTCTATTAATTTGCTCCTATTTATTTATTTATTACGTCATTATTGCAACTCTTTCTGAAATATAAATTACATCATACATAACTGATTGATTTCAATTCATATTTTCTTTATTACCATTAATCAATTTTCATGAGTTCTAATCACTATTTCAATGTTCTGGAACTTTCCCTCTCAAACTTTATTTATTTATTCGAATCAAACATTTTATGAGCTCATTAACTCTATCTGAATATTCGCTACATCATCATACACATGTATTGATCCTTAATCACACTCTTATATATAAATATGTCAATATCTGTATTAATGTTGAATTTTAAATAATTTAGGTTGTAAGCAGCTGATGAGAACCTAACGAAATAAAATGAATTCATATTATTCTGCACCAATTTTTGTTCTTGCTCTCTTTGAAAACTTAATATACATAAATTCTAGTACAACTAGTCATCAGAAGTATGAACTACTCAAACGAAGTGATAGTATTGTGAAAAAATAGAGGAGTACTTAAATGTACATGGGATTACTTAATTTCCGTTAATAATGCTTTTAGTGGCCCAATGATCTGACTCCATTTAGATCGTACGAATGTTTGCTATCACCTATTCTCGTATATCATCGTCGACTTCAATCGCATTATCCAATAACGGAATTAAATAAGTCGAATAACGAGAATTGATTTGTGAATACATATATTTTGTACATGAAGCGAATGAAACAGAGCCAAGCAAAATGACACGCAGGGAAGATGGCTGGGAAGCCAACTCCATTTTAGTCAAGCGTTGCTCAATATTTATAGTCAGATAAAATTAAGCTACAGACATGTGATTAATAGGATAAGAAGGTCACACACATATACGCTCATATAAAATCAGTCTAGATTAATAAGCGAATAAATAACAAGGTCAAAGTATGGCTCGAGTAGAATGAATAAAATGGGATGTCCGAAAGCTAGAGTAAGGTATATGGGCTTAACATAGTAACTGACACTACATGCTTAGTGTCATTATTGGGCTGTGAAGATTGGATTTCATTTAGACTACGAATCGATCCAAGTTAGACAGCCATTGAATGTCTGGAAGCACGGAACGACTATTTCTCCTTAGTATGGGACTATCCAATAGTGCTCATCCATAACCTCGTAACCGGAAATCAAACTCCGGACTTTAAGTTTCAACGCCGAATGCTTACTGTCTATACCATTGAGCCAGGCTCTCATGATGTACAAATCTAACTGCAATCAACCCATGATATTGCACAACCACTTTCCATTGTCTTCGCAGGGTACCTTCTGATATAGTGAGCCAATCGGCAGTATCCAAGTAAGATGGTCGCTTGATGACGATCAGAAATAACCTGAAGGACAACTGCATATCATTTGCTAAGGGATGGATTGATTTTCTGAGGTTTAGAAATGTATATATGAATTGGTATTTGTGTATTTTATTCGGTAGTTCAATAGATTTATGCTGTAAAAGTATCTGGGGTGACATTTGGAAATATATCCAAGTCACTGAAGCCGGCGTTTGAAAATAGTGGCATCAAATATTACTCAGGATTTTATTACGCAAAGATTTAAATGTTAATTAGTTCATCTCAACACAATCTCTTCGGAATTATAATGGTGGTTGACATATAAGCAAAGATGGATATTGACCAGCAGTGGAATCCAGGAAGCGCGTTTCGTCCTATTTGCATGTATCCGCATCTCAGAGTTGATGTTCACCCGAGATTCGAACCCAGTACCGTTCACTTCAAATGCCATTGCTTCGTCCACTTAGCTACTGAGTCCATATACCCATTGACTGTTAGTTCACCTAAACCATTGCTAGTCCAGTTTTTTTTTTTTTGAGATACCTATCAACTGACACTCGTTTTTGTTCATTACGAAGAACAAGACTGATCAATCACAATGTTAAACATCAATGGAAAGATTCGAATAATCAGTAGAAATGAAGCAAAGTCGTTTAGGCTAATACATAATCAGTAAAAGCCAACGATTATTGCCAACCTACCGGATATCCAAAACTTCTACTTTTAAGAGAATCTATGTGAAATGGAAAAGTACCGTTTTTACTGTGTAGCTTATATTATCGACGTTATTTCTGGATCGATGTGTTTTTTTTTCTGTTGAAAAGAAATATTTGATAATGATCGATAATTTATTTAGTGATTGTCACTGATATTTATTTGCTTTCTATTGATCACTTGAAATAGATTTGCTCATGCTCAATTATTTTGTCATTTTGGTTATGCTGTTTTTCTATGTGATTGTCGTGGTTCCTCTAATCGTGGTATCAATTTTGATGGTCATATTAAAAATCGATTAGTAAGTTGACAAATAATTAAAATTATATTTTGATAGTTGAATTCATAAGTTGATTTAAGCTAGACGACCTTTGGAACCTGGAATCACTGGATGGCTGTTTCGTTCTAGTATGGGTATTGTTTTCAGTTGTTCCTTTTTGTGTTAACTGCGAATTGATGTTGTGTATTGCAACATATGCTTTAGCTTCAGTTATTACGTCACACCCTACGGTTTTACATCATCAGTTGTAAAGCCTTTAAAATTAGGAGCTAACATATCAAAAGCTGTTCACAAAAAAAAAACTTGTGTATCTATAACTAACCTTAACTTGTTGTCCATTATAGTCTTTTATCATGCTTTCAGGTCACCAAAACTTTTGTTAGTCTAGTTTCCTTTTCAGGTACATGTAAACTGAAAATCATTTACAAATATTTACAATAACTGATCATTGAATAGTAGTGACCAATATTACATTTATCTAGATCTCAAATTCTATTAATCATTTAATATGTGTTCATTAGTCTAAGTGTCTTGACATCGACAGGAAACGCTGTTTATAATACGTTTGAATATAATGTGAACTCTTTGAATTGTTTTCCTTTCGAAATGTAATTTTACACAATTCGAAAATAAAGATTGATCTTTTGATACAACCTTCATTCTATCAGTCAGTCATAAAACGACTTAGAGACTGGCATATATATATATACGTTAGTTCAAGTTCTCATACCACATTAGTACAACACGATGAAATTAACAAGGTGATTAGTAACGGGTTTGAGATAATAATAGTTTTAATAGTGGTAATGAAAAGTATGAAACGTTGAGGAGATAGTTCAAGAAAACGAATTCCAACGTTACATATGAAGGTAACTGAAGATCTAGAATAAAATAAATAGCAAATGTATCTGTGCACCATGTTGATCAATTCACAGCTTTGTCACTGGGCATCTAAAATCATTGACTAGAGTTACTGCAAGGATCTCAGACAACTAGTTCAGATCCCTATCAACATAGCTCAGACTAGCAGTCAGTAATGTCATTTATTGATATCACACTTTGATATTGTCTACTCCTGGTATTCTTTTTCAAATTGCTCTTCAACCACCTAACATCGCTCATAAAGGTAAGTGGTAGTTATGAATCCCTTCAATCTGCGAGGTTTAACATCTTTTCTGTTCTCTCCTTTCATCATTGAAATATCATATCCTATTTTCTTAAAAATAAATTCAGGGTCAGGTGGAACTTGATGATCATGTGGCCTTTTTAAAGTATGCTGCCAAAACCACTGGACTTATTGATCTTTCACGTGTTGCTATTATGGGCTATTCCTTTGGTAAGCAGGCTATCGTGTTTATATATATATATATATATATATATGACTTTTATGAGTCAACAATTTTCCTATTTGACCATATGTCAATATGCAAGTATTTTATTGTTAGTAATAGTTTACGATTCCCCGTTGTTTGGTATTCAGAGCCCCTAAATGCCCCGATTAGACCGAGAGTGGGGAGAGTCTGCTCTATCTGTTGAAACGCTCACATATGGCGACGCGTATGTAGCAACTGTCAGTGAGGTCCTACTGCCTTATCTAATCAGAGTGTTGATTACGAAATTGAGAGGAGGAAAAGTAAATATCCGGCACTTGAACTCAGTTGATAGGTACGAAGGATCCACCAATGGGAGTTGAGAAACCTTAATTCCACACCAATTGTGCGCATTAGGTTTATAATCTTGCGGGAACAAATGGCGTACGAACCGGCTATTATGGCACCCAATCTTCTGACTTCGCTTAACTGATTTGTGGATTAGACCTTTGGGTCAGAGGTTCAAGGAATGTCCCCTTATGAAAACGACCTGCTTTGGTTCGGGCACTCGTGCAGTATTTCAGCACGTACACATATCGAATGATGTAGTCTAGCGCACACATATTGCACCAATCTTTATGCATTTAAATAAATATTAAATCATTTTGGAGTGCAATTCGTTCAGTCTCTGCTGCCAATATTTATATATTCAGTGGATTGTTTCGATATAGTGTTGTATTGCAATTTCTTTTAGCTCTAAACCCGATAGTGGCTCAATCGATAATGCGTTGAGTGTTCGAGCCGAAAAGTATTGGGTTCGAATCTTAACACAAACATCAACACTGATATAGCTGTATATTCAGCCAACGAGTCCCAAATAAGGTGAAATGTGTATCGTAGATCGCACTTCTTACCATATACTAACCTTATGGATTACACTTGCTTAAAAATGTTGATTTGATAAGAGAATAACTGCAAATCGATAAGAAGTCTTATACCGGGTTATAGAATTTAGTCACAATTAAATAAATTCATACTGTTAACATTCATTCTGTGACTCACTACTACTAGTTCAGTAATACTTTGTAAATGTCTTATGAAATTGTTCATCCTATATTTAAGGATCTTTTCAGAGACATCTAGAAAATGCAGAATCATCTGCTGTGGTCTTGGTTAAACAGCCGCCAACGTTTTTACTATATTTAGTGTTGTTGCAGAAATGTTTAGAACTCAAGGTCGTGTGCAACTTTATAGATACTTTTTGTCTGTAATTAAATTAACTTTGGAACCAAGCAATCTGTTCAGACTTCTTTCTTTGTGTTCAAGTTACCGTGTAGATTTAGCCTGGGTTTATGAGCAAGAGGCTAGGAAATCGGATTAAGCGATTGATTATCAGATATACCATTTGCACAATACGTTTATCATCGAAAGTGTAGAACTCACAGTGCTATCGGTATTGAATAAATTATTGTGTCAAGTGACTTATTAATGTTTTGTTTGAGATCATCACTGAACATTTCTCTTCAAAAAAAGAATCTCAAGTAGCGAACATCAAAGAAGAAATATTAAAGAGTTAGATAGTACAAAGAATAATTTATATAAAATCAATTGCCTGTTAGTACTATTCAATTAATTGAATTATAAATGGTTTAGATTATCTCGTTGTTGGCATATTTGGGCATTTTGTGCGGATTACTTCGATATGACATCAGTTATTATAGGAATACATGAAATTTGGCTAACAGTCTAATCCATGAAGCGCATTTCAGTAGCTTTATCAATCTGACGACTCCCAAGTTGGATGAAATGCGCGTCCTGGATTCCACTGCTAGCCACATTCCATCCATTCTATATCAACTATTCAATTAAATTTGTCTATTGCAAATGTAATCATTTTTTTAAATACAAAAGATGTTGTATTACGGTTCTGATAATGATTATGATGATGAAACTTCTTTGTTTTTCATCTTTAGGTGGTTATATGTCATTGATGGCTGCAATGCTATATCACGATGTATATAAAGCTGCAATAGCTATTTCTCCGGTGGTTGATTGGACGTTATATGATACCGCGTACACAGAACGATATATTGGTCTACCTAAGGATAATCCAGATGCTTATTGGTAGGTTTACTTTTATAATAGTTAATAGAATCTCGTATTTAGTTTAAGTGGTTCTATGGCGATTAGTTTGATGTATAAGTTGTTATCTGTCTCTGATTGGATGTCATGTAGTGTCAGTTATTATGCCAAGCCCATATACCTTATTTCTAGCTTCCGGACATCCCATTCTATTCATCCTACTTGAGTCATATTTTGACCTTGTCAATTATTCGCTTGTCAGTCTTGACTGTTTTTATATGAGCGTATATGTGTGTGCCCTTCTTATTCCATTAATCACATGTCTGTATCTTTATTTTGTCTGACTATAAATATTGAGTAACGCTTGACAAAAAGGGAGTTGGCTTCCCAGCCATCTTCCATACGTGTCATTTTGCTTTGCTATGTTTCATTCGCTTCATATACAAAATATATGTATACACAAATCAATTCTCGTTATTCGGTTTATTTAATTCCGTTATTGGCTAACGCGATTAAGTCGACGATTATATACGAGAATAGGCGATAGCAATCATCCATACGATCTAATTGGAGTCAGATCTATGGGCCACTAAATTCATTTAGGAGTGTCGTTAAAAACCAGTCAGCACGTGATAGCAGAATGCGAAGACATACAATCTGTAGTTGTTCTAACACTGTTAATATGACGTTGCTAGTGAACATTTTATCCAGTTTTTTTTTAGTGTTGTTGGATATATGCATTTTAGTTCAAATTATACGTGTACTCGCTTATGAACTTATTACATTAGGATTAGACTTATTCTTGTGTTGTAATTCTACAATTCATCGTTTGTTTGTTTGTTTGTTTGTTCGTTTTCTTTTCCTCAATAGTAAAGGTAACGTAATGAATTATGTTTCAAATATGCCATCAAATAAATATCATTTATTTATATTCCATGGTGGTCAAGATGAAAATGTACACTTTTTGCATACATCATCATTAATTGAAAAATTAGATGCATGTGGTAAACCACATCATTTTCAGGTAAATTCATATATTGAAATGATTAAATAATTCAATTGATGTTGTTATCATCTTAGACGATTTTATTAGTTTGTCTGTGTCACTCTATCCTGTTGATCAATCGGTAGATGTTTGTATTGTTGACATGAATCTCATGTAAAGATGACATATCTGTCCATTGATTATTGAATAATGTAAATGGTTTCCATAATCAATTGTTTATTCCCTGATTTACCAATATTTGTGCAACCAGTGACATCAGCTTGTGACCGGTCCTATTTAGATTTTTTACACCAAGTGTTTATAAAAATATCGGATCTTTGCAAGTTTTGTTTGACGAGATCCTTTTTTGTAAGGAGCACTTTGCCCTGCTACGGCTGAAGGTGAGGAGAATCAGCTCTCCCTCGAAATACTCTCACATGACCACGCGTATACAGCCACTGTCAGGGAAGTTCCACTGACTTCCTGCTCGCGAAGGGGGAGGACGAAAAGGAAATGTCCGGTGCTTCAACCGGATTGGTGGATACGGAGGATCCACCTAGAGGAGTTGGAAAACCTTGATTCCAAACCAATGGTGCACATAGTGTTGGGATATTCAGAAAAATATCCCAAAAATTATCCTGTTAAGTCTAATTCTATCCTTGAACGTGAAATGGCGTAAATAATCGAAAATCTTGTGAACACAGGTCATTCAATCAAGACAGATTCTGCGTTCAAAGTCATCTACAAGGTAAGTAGAAGCCTTCCTAAGACAATCAGACTGCATCTTCTCTTCATTGCCGAAGCAATAGCCATACATCTGGAAAAACCAGAATTGTGTGTGCAAAAGGGACTGTTACAATCTCTTCTTCTACCATGGTCTTAATGTATTAAAATTTTCTCTCTTTTTCATACTCTTGTTCCTCTACAGCCATCTGCTTCACCTTTCATCTTCCTTTAAATCTTCTACCCCCAACTGGTTTGTTTTTATTTCCACGATCATTTCAATTACATTTCATCTCTGTTTCAAAATTTTATTTTATTATGCTGAGCCATCCTTTCCCAATGATAATTTCCCTATCTATCTTTTGATGAATACTTAAGCCAGTAACAATCAAACGATTATTAAACTTTCCTTGTTTTAAAATTTTTTCCTAATACCTTTGTTTATGTAACCTCACTGTCACCATGTATAACAGAAGTTTATTATCAGTATTATTATCATCCTGTAAAAATAATTATATGTATAGTTAAGATTGTACAACTTTGGAAATGAATTCGCCGAAAAGAGAACTCTTTTCGCTGAACTGATCTCTCTTATCTAATGGCTGAAATAGTTTGGTGGTAACATCTCCGATTGTGAAACTAGGTCACACGATGATGAATCTGTAAATGAGCATCAGTTCCCTAAAGATGATTAGGACACCTTTTTGACGAGTGTGTGATTGCACGAAAATTAGGTCGGGTAGGGTTTCTTGTCGATTACCTGGAACCATCATCTGCATAATTGACTCCCTAAGCTTAGTTAATCCCTTAAACTGTATTTTTGAAAATTTCTACATTATATATTTCCTAGTTGAGGAACTAGATCTCAGTTTAAACAGCTGTTCATAATTTAACTGAATATAATATTATGAGAACATTATCCGTCTACTTTCATGTGTGTCATGAGCATAGGTATGTTGGGTGATCTTCAATGCTGCTAAAATTATATGGACATTTGCCAGTTCCTGGTCGCCCATAACGTGGTAGGATCCCCCCCCCTTATTAAAGCATTTTGAAAAGTGATTGAGTTATTAGTAAGCTTGAAAACCTGAAATGGATGACTGCAAAACCCAAAGGAAAACTACTTGAGATCATTCATACATAGCATTTTTGTGAGTAGTTCTTGATCTTTTAATGTTGTACTTTTAAAGCTTTACTACTGTTATGAATTTAAGTTGTGAGACTGCAGGGTTTGATAAGCAGCGTATTTATTGATCGATCGCAGTACAGTGACACGGAAAACACGTACGGACGGCCTAGAGTCTCTATTGGTCTCGCTTCCCTGTCTAGCCCAGTTAGTTGAGTCCAGAACACAAGTCACACCCTCTGAGATATGAATCACTATATTTCAAACATACTTTGTTTATATACTAGTCAAGCATACCACAGCGTACCATAAAAATAGAAAACAACATTTTGTACAATATTCAACAAGTGAACAGATATCGACCAATAGGAAATGTCCATTTAAAGTCCAAGGACACCATTGAACTTAACATGATAATTATTGGTCTATTCCTGCGCATCCACAACACCTCCCCTTTTTTTTGAAGATCCGGAGTTGATATCCGGATTTTGAAATTTTCTGGGTTCATCCTCCCCCACGAAATAATGTTGGGTCCTCATATTCCCAAGTTAGAATTAATTTGACTTTATTTAACACATAATTGTCAGATTGAACAGGGAAGTCACTGAAAGTGATTAAATAGTGGGGAACAATGTCGCTTGATATGAGGTCACCAACGTTTGATTCTTCTGGAACATTGTCACGGGATTTGTTGAAAATCTCATTTGTAAACAGTTGATCACTGCGATAATCAACATCTATCAAAATTGTATTAGATTTCTGATCATCATTTAATGCATTTAACACATTTTCTGGTACAAAAAGATCTAGATAATAAGATTCGTCAGAATCTCCTGTTGTTGAATGATGAGGACCATTTGAAACAGCTGGATTCAGTGTACCGCACGATTTGTTCCCTGTTCCGTTGTGGGCGGGTACTGCAATTAATTTATGAGCATTTAATAAGAGATCCTCCTGTGAGCTGGGTACATCACTGTCTGTACACGTTTCAGGAACAGTGGGATTTGAACCCACGACAGGGAACGTTTCGGAATTTGACATTTCTGGACAACTGGGCGGACCATGAATAACTGTCTCGTTTACATCACTGGTCGTCCGGGATTCACAGAGGCTTTTATAAACAGCTTCATATGTTCTGCAGTTGTTTTCCAGCTCAGTCTGCAGATGAGAAATGAATTTACCAACTTCTGTTGCACCTCCGAAACATGGAACATTTACCAACAGTGTGCGTAAATTTTCTAAAAAATTTAACTGGCTATTTTTGAAGCACTGCTGTTGTTGCTCAAGTAGAAGCTGTAATCGATCGGAAAAGGTAGTCATTTTTTTTTCAGCACCTGCAATGAAAATTAACTGTAGGAATAATGACCAATGTTGCTCAAGGACGCTGGTGACAATCTGGATGCTGATTGGTCGAAACAATTAACCTGAATCTCGTCCAATTACAAGGTTCAAAATTTTTCTCCACCCCGTCGCCAATTGTTATGAATTTAAGTTGTGAGACTGCAGGGTTTGATAAGCAGCGTATTTATTGATCGATCGCAGTACAGTGACACGGAAAACACGTACGGACGGCCTAGAGTCTCTATTGGTCTCGCTTCCCTGTCTAGCCCAGTTAGTTGAGTCCAGAACACAAGTCACACCCTCTGAGATATGAATCACTATATTTCAAACATACTTTGTTTATATACTAGTCAAGCATACCACAGCGTACCATAAAAATAGAAAACAACATTTTGTACAATATTCAACAAGTGAACAGATATCGACCAATAGGAAATGTCCATTTAAAGTCCAAGGACACCATTGAACTTAACATGATAATTATTGGTCTATTCCTGCGCATCCACAACAACTACTGTAGACGAAAATCTGTGAGTGCTATTTGTAGGATGAATATTTTCTAACCACTTCCTGCTGTTATAGGTAGGCCAAATCATTAAAACTGCTCATTGTTTGAGGAAAACATCTCATTTTCGTCACAGTCCAAGTACTATTAGCTATTTTTAGTCTTATCTTCCTTCAACCGATCTAACTGTCATATTAGGACCTAATTGAACAACTATTTCAGCCAGTTTAACTTGATTAGGTATCATATGTATTATTTACCAATCATTGAGACATATTTCTCAGCAAAACCGACAATCTTCTTATGTTGACAGATAATTCCCATTTAAACATTAAAAATTAAAAAACACGAAGTTCAGCGAAAGGATCTCTTTTCAACCAATTTAGTATCAAGCTGTACAATCGTGTATATATATGAAAACGATTTGTTAAAGTAGTAATTCCGTGAGGAAATGTGGACACGAATAGCCAATATGACTTAATAGAAAGATTACACTACTAGATTATATGATACGAATGATAACAATAGATTTAGTGAATATAATAAGATGATGAGAATGTTTTTGTTATAATAATCAAAGGTCATAGAGACGTAAAAAATGAATAAGGTGATATGATGAGCATTTACGAATAAAACAATGAGAATATAAGACATAAGTAAAGGGAGAATGCAGTATTAATGATAATAGGATAATCAAAATAATTAAGGTCAAGGTAACGATAAGACGTACTTCTTTTGTACGCATTGTTCTGCTTTAAGCTCCTGGATTGTAAGAGCTTCAGCTATTTTTAAGAGTTGGACACGAAGAAATCTGGGTAGATTTGAACGAATCATATAAATAACCTTAAAATCAATTTGTGGATCTGTAGAATGGTTACAGTCGATTAGGTGTTCAAGTATAGAGCTCCTAACTGCTTTCCTTTCACTCTTATAGAATCAAGCTGTTATATGTTCCCGTATCCAAGTTGAAAGCGAGCGCTGGCTACGGACAATGTACCTTGCTCTACAAGAACAGGTAAACTGATAGATGCATGGTTAATTGTGTTCACATTTCCTCACGGAATTAGTACTTTAACAAATCGTTTATATATATATACGATTGTACAGCTTGATAATAAAATCGTTGAAAAGAGAGAGATCCCTTCGCTGAAATTCGTGTTTTCATCTTCTTATGGTACAATTATGGTATGATTTAGAGTTACCAAAAACGAATCATCATATTGATTAACTTTTAAAACATTTTCTGAAAACTAGTCAATCAGTACTTTTGTAATATGTCACTGTAAATGTTATTTATTCTAGTGTCAACTTATCTATTATTTCATCTGATGCTATTTCTATTCTCCTCTTTTACTTTTACAGTTTTATCCAAATTCTCGACATCGTTTAAAGCATCAATCTCATGTTGAAGCAACAGTTTTAAATTTTCTTGAAGAAACTCTCTGTAAATCAAATGAGCTAAAATAGATCTATCGATGAAGCGAAAAAAACTATGACGATTCATTCCATATCTTCTATGTATAATTTATTATCATGGTTATGTATGTATAGTTCCAGTCCAACACCCCTCCATACACACACATGCACACGTACACCTCCCCTTCCTCCTTACCCCATGGTAATTCATGGAATTATTTAATTTGTTTTTTTAACTTCCCATTGTATACTTCACTTTCTTCAAGACAAGAACAAAAAAGATAAACAAACTAAGATCATATTGGTGAAGATGATGATCAACTTATGTGCTTCCTTTTTTACTTCTTCTTCTTCTTCTTCAAAGACCGAAATATATATAACTACTTATTAGGAAGATATATATTATATACTTATGTTCAATGATTAAACTTCATGTATTCAGTAGTAGTATTTAACTTTATTTTTGTCAATCATTAATTTGTCTTTTCATTCTTTTCTTATTTAGTATTTAAATAATTAATTACTATAAATAATTTCTCTCGAATTATGTATATAAAATGGTAAACTCCATTTTTGTTGTTGTTGTTGAGGATTTGTTAGTCAGTCAGTCAGTAACAACGTAGAACTTCGTACGTACGTACGTACATCAGTTCGAGTTGCCACACCACATTAGCATAGAGATGCAGTGGTCGACTCAAATCCCGTAGTGGTAGAGGTAATAGGAGTATAAGCAGTAATCGGGAAGATTAGTGTTTGGAGATGTTACTTAAAGAGTATAATACAGTGAAATAAATTTGAGAGGAAAAAAAAAGAGACAAGGAGGAATAAGGAGGTCAAACTTTGGGAGAACACAAAAAGTGTATGCACCTGCGCCATTGCAAACGATTTTGAGCCATGTCATTCAGGGTCTCTAACCATCGGTTGCTATCATCTCGCGGTCCCCAACCAGGTAGTCTACACCTACCGACATGACTCAGTCCACTTGTCAGTGACTTCATGGACTTGTGCCATGTTTTGGTCTGGCCACCCCTAGCTTTCTTCCAACCTACTCCTATACCACTGAACATCGCACGTCGAGGCAGTCGGTCGTTGGGCATACGTAACACGTGTCCCAGCCATCTCAACTGATGAAGTTTCACTACGTCATCAATTGATTTGCCATCCTTACCTAGTACCCGTTTCCTAACAACTGCATTACTTACTCGATGGTCCCACGATATACGAGCAATATTTCGAAGACACCTATGATCAAATACTAGTAACCTACGAATATCCTCTACTCTTACCGGCCATGTTTCACTGCCATAAAGTAGGACGGAACGAACTGCTGCGCAGTAAACACGTCCTTTGGTTGATAGACGGATATCTCGCCTACGCCATAAATGACGCAAGTTGGTAAAAGCTAGTCGAGCCTTCTGTATCCGTGCTGAGATTTCGTCACACACCGGACCACAAGGGCTGATGAGACTTCCAAGATAAGTGAAGCGATCGACACACTCAACTACTTCACTCCCTATCATTAGTTCGGGTGTCAATGCAACCCAATCCTGAAGAAACATTTTGCATTTCGAGGGGGAGAATCGCATCCCGAACATGCTTGCATTGTTGCTTAGAGTGGTCAGAAGACTCTGCATTTTGTCAGCGTCTTCACCAAATAAAACTATGTCATCTGCATATTCTAAGTCAACAAGTGAACCTCCCGGTAGAAGTTCAACCCCTAAATTTAGATGAGGAAAGTGTTATCTCTAAAAGTACGTCGACGACAAAGTTGAACAAGAATGGGGAGAGTGGACAGCCCTGACGAACACCACTTGAGGTAATCAATTCTGATGACAGTTCGCCATAAGCTCTCACTCTACCAGTTGTGTTCGAGTAGAGAGCCTTTATAAGGTTAATGTACTTCTTTGGTACTCCTTTCAGTGACAAACACTGCCATAGAACCTCACGATCAACAGAGTCGAATGCCGCCTTAAGGTCGAGAAATACTACCATTGTGGGGCGTCTGAATGTGTGTCTGTGTTCTAGAACCTGACGTAGTGTGATTAACTGATCTATACAACCACGTCCAGGTCGAAAACCGGCCTGGTTTTCTCTAATCTGCTCTTCACGAGCTTTGATTAGGCGTCGAAGTATTATTGAGGCTAATATTTTAGACACTATATTAGTCAAACTGATTCCATTGTGATTGTCACAAGAGGACTCTTCATTATGTTCAGAGCCAGGTGGAATGAGTTTCCGAGCATCTATCAGTGCGATAGATGCTGCTGAGATCCAGTGTTGCTCCCTAACCTTCTGGTTTACCTTACCAGCAGATATCATTGCTGTTTCCACAGCTTTTCGGATATCATTCCATGCTGCCTCGGAGAGGGTATAGCGACTCACGTGCAATTGGGTTTATTCTCATTTAACTCAGTTAAGCCCTTTTGCTAACTCATTTAGCGGACAAAGTCATCCGCGCTATAACAACTTATTGTACCCTTATTATTTTGTGCTTGTATGAAATACGTATGCTTGAATATTGATTACGGCCTACGCATTTATTTACTCTGCTAGTCTTACTACTAACTGATTATTTGATTCGATTACTCATTCATTTCACATGGTATATATATGTCCATGTTATTCATATTCAACACACGCACTCACACACTCTCGTCTCGCTCTTGCTATGGCTCTCGCTCGCTTGCTTGCCTTTCGGCACAACTCTTCTATGCTTGTTTAACGCATCTGTACATTTGGATATATGTGTGTGGTCTCGTAATAAACGTAATCAACACTTCGTATTTGCCTTCTGATTAATAAACCGTTGGGACGTTATATAGAACGGTTATCAAGACGAGCTGTATACGAAGTTTAAAGATTATATCGAATACTGACCACCACAAGGGCATCACATACATGGCTGCCTAACTGTTTTCCTAGTTTTTCCTGAAATATACTCTTAGCTTGACTATAATTAATTAGGGCCCTAAGAGGCTTCCTTGCAGCGTCTTTCCTACGTCCAGTAAGACGCAGACAGATACGCGCTCGTACTAGAGCATGATCTGAATCTAAGCATGTGCTCCAGAATGAGCGACAGTCTTCTATCGAGCCCCTCCATCGGTGGCCGATAGCGATGTGATCTATTTGGGTCCAAAGTTGGGACGAATTAGGGGGTCGCCATGTCAAAAGATGTTTTTTTCCTTATGCCTAAAGTTAGTATTTGCAAGAAAGAGGCGGTTATCTGAGCATAGCTGCAACAGACGGTCGCCATTATCTGTTCTTTGAGCCACGATGCTATAAGATCCACCTAGGTGTCTTTCTCTATCGCTTAGTTTACCTACTTGAGCATTAAAGTCACCGGCCATTATTACTACATCCGAGCGCTCAGCTTTTCGGAGAAGGTCAGAGAGCTTTCTGTAAAACTCATCTTTTACCTCATCTGCACTGCAGTCAGTGGGAGAATAGACAAAGACGACGAAGAGGCAACGACGAGTGTCCCTATCTTTCCGGATTCTTACTGTTCCGTTCAGTCGGACAGCGCACAAACGACTGTCTACTGGGATCCACCCTGAGAGAGCTAGTTCTGCCCCAGGACTCAGTGCTATACCTACGCCGGCTAGGCCACGGGAAGCAGAATCACGGCTTGCAGATACACGAAGTGTGAATCGAGTTGGTTCTTTATTTTGGCATGGTGAGGTCAGATGAATGATGCTACTCGGATCCTGTATGCGCGTTTCGGAGACGCAGCATACATCGATGGCACGGGATTCTAAAGTGGTAGCTAAGGTCGCCTGCTGTCCTATTCGGCACAGTGTTCGTACGTTAAAAGCTCCTACGTGTAGTTTAGAGCGTGGTTTCAGGAGACCAGGAATAGCGTTCCACGTACTCGAATCATTTGCCCTAGCAGTGCGGGGTGATAAAGAGACGTGAGAAGGGTTAGTCATGGAGATAAGAGAGGTATTGGGAGGTGTAGGAAGGATTTGAATGTGACCAACTTGGTCTCGTGTGCTCTTACGGGTATGAGGGCTGATATCACTTCCCGGTTGCCCACACCGTGGAAGGGTATTTCTTGAGGAACCTGAAAAGGAAGTTGGATTAGTGTTGAGAGCGTGACCGCAGAGGATTTGAATTTAATGAAATCTTAGCACATGAACTGATGATTGTCAGTTTTCGTTTTTGGTTAACCTGTATGAGTTACAATGTCAATATCTGTTTGTTTATCAATGGAAGAATAAGTATACTATTCAGTTGTTTTCTCTGGTTTATGTTTATGTTTAGGTCACTAGTAACTAGTATTTGACGAAATTTGTCTTTGAAGCTATCTCTGTCTCGTATATTGATAACACTAAGGTAGTAATATTGATATTAGAGTTAATGTATTAGGTAAATGATGACTACTCATTTGATGAGATTATGGAACTTCATCGATTGAATTGGTTAGAGCGTATACTAAGTCACTGGTCATATCGACATATAATCCTTAATGATGTGGAAGTATGTCAAGATTTTTAGTAGGGAAAAGTTTATAATTTTGGTTATTCACTCTATCGTTGTTAAATAATTGTCATTCAAGTGAGTTCATAATAACGTGGTAAATAATAAAAAAGACCTATACTTATCTAGTGTTTTGATTAACCTGTAATTTACACGTTAGTACAATTATATGACTTCTTTGGTAATAATAGGTTAACAAATTTCTAATCATATGAGAGTATTATAAGAGGATGAATAGAATATGCCTACTATTAGATATATATACGCTTAACCTCAGCATTCGCGCGCGAGAATGATAGGTCCTGAGTTCGAGTCTCGCGGCGCGGGATCGTGATTGTGTACTGCTGAGGATTCCCATAATAGGATGAAACGGCCGTCCAGTGATTCCAGATTTTCCATGGTGATCTAACTTTAATTGACTCATGATCTCAACTATATAAATTATTATTATTATTCTCAAAAACTAGAATGGTAGATATTCAACAATTTTTAATTGAACTCCGTTAATATACTGAATCATGATAGCTAACAAATAGTTGAATGAAGTGAACTTAAAGGCTTTCTTGTCAATCAGTAATAATCGTCAAAAGGTCTAGTGTATATTTACATTTACTTAAGTTGTTTAATCAACATTAACACGATGAGATGACTGTGAAAGAATGTCATGAGAAGAGAAATAATATAATCTCTAAACATGTTTGTAATGGTATGTGTGAATAAGCACGAGTTTGATTGAAAGTTAATTGACTCTTACTAAAGAATACCTCCATCATTGTCATCAGTGAGTTACTATCTCACAACTGACCTGGTTGAACTCTACTGACCACTGCTTCTCACTAGAACTCCAGGATATACCTCTTGAAACCACTCACTAGTGAACATATGTTGATTAGTATCAGAAGGGGTTTTGTGGAGATTGTAGTAATTTCAATAGTTGAGATGATGTGTCGATTGAGGCTAAACCTCGATGGAAAACCTGGAAGCAGTGGATGGCCGTTTCGTCTTATTGTGGGACTCCTCAGTAGTCTAGTGGTTAAGCGTTTGTACACGAGACTGATAGGCCCTGGGTCTGAATCCCGTCAGGTGGGGTCGTGGATGCGCACTGCTGAGGCGTCCCACAATAGGACGAAACGGCCGTTCAGTTTTTCCAGGTTTTCCATGGTGGTTTGTATTCAATCGATACATGATCACAACTACTGAAATTACTACAATCTCCACAAAACCCCTTCTGATAAAGAATAATTATTTCAAAGTAATATCATACTGAGTAATTCATTTGAACAAATTTTTTATTATTATCACTGAATTCGAAAATGCTAGTTTGGTTACTGATTCATGGAGAAAACTGGTTGATATATCTTGGAATCGAGTGTTTCAATTATTTTGGCATCGATTGTATAATTGGAAAATTGTCATTCAACATAGCACTGGATAGCACAGCTCATAACATAGAATAAATAAAATCATATTCACAGGAAAAACTATCTTTAGACGCCGCGGTACGTTTGAGGGTGGAGAGAGTGTGCCTGCTTTTCCTCTCGAAATACTAATATACAACTATGAGCTTACAGCTAATGCCTGGGAAGTCCTACTCACCGTATCTACATGAGTAGTTGCTGTTTGTTTACGAAAGCGGGTTTATAGGTTCTACTGAAGGGAGTTAGAAAATCCTGATTCCAAATCAGTTTTGCATATGGGCTTTGGGATTTTGAGGGATCCAAAAGTGTATTGACGTATCTGTGGATACTACTTACCATTAGATTGGATTCCTTGACGTTATCTTGTTGATTAGACCTCTAAATGAAAGTTTCGAGGAATCTCCCTCTTAATGAAAACACTTGGATTAGTATAGGTAAACAGAAAATATCCCATCTCATACACGAATTTTATCATGACTACAACTGAAGAAAATATGTGCATATTTCTTTTGATGCCTAGTTATACTAATATTTGTGTTCGAAATGCATCAACATAATCTTTTCTAAAATAGAACAATATGACAGCTTTCCGGCGTACACTATTAATGTTTATTTCTCGATACTATATTATTATATATTAAGAATAATATACTTTATTTTTGTATTTTTTGTTTGAATCTACACATTTATTAGTCTCTTATTGGTATATGCGCATACTGTGCATATTTCGTTAAATCGCAAGCATTAAAAGCAACGATTGATAGTGGTTAGCAGTGCAATCCAGGACGCGCGTTTCGTTCTATTTGGGACTCGTCAACTGGATGTACCTGCATCTCAGAGAGTTGATGTTCACTCTGGGACACGAACCCAGTACCATTCGCTTCAAATGCCATCATGTTATCCGCTTGGCTACTGAGTCTTGATAGCCACTTGCTTGTGCAGTGTGGTGAATTTGAATTCACTTGGTATTTTTTGGTTGTATATTCCCATTGAGGTTTAAGTTTTGTTCAATTTTCCATGGTTCTCGAATGTTGACATTGTTACGTCATATTACTTAAATCTTATGGTATATAAGTATGAATAGCATATTACTTTGGCAATGATACCTTATTATACATTGAATAATAATATAGATTTTCTTGCTTTTCACTTACCAAATAAACAAAGATGGGTATTGACCAGCAGTGGAATCCAGGAAGCGCGTTTCGTCCTATTTGTATGTACCTGCATCTCAGAGTTGATGTTCACTCTGAGATTCGAACACAACACCGTTCACTTCAAATGCCATTGCTTCGTCCACTTAGCTACTGAGTTCATATACCCATTGACTGTTAGTTCACCTAAACCATTGCTGGTCCAGTTTTGTTTTTCAGATACCTATTAACTGACACTCGTTTTTGTTCGTTACGAAGAACAAGACTGATCAATCATAATGTTAAACATCAATGGAAAGATTCAAATAATCAGTAGAAATGAAGCAAAGTCGTTTAGGCTAATACATAATCAGTAGAACCCAAGTATTATTGCCAACCTACCCGATATCCAATATTTCTACTTTTAAGAGAATCTATGTGAAATGGAAAAGTACCGTTTTTACTGTGTAACTCATATTATCGATCTTATTTCTCGATTTATGTGTTGTATTTTTCTGTTGAAAAGAAATATTTGATAATGATCGATAATTTATTTAGTGATTGTCACTGATATTTATTTGCTTTCTATTGATCACTTGAAATAGATTTGCTCATGCTCAATTATTTTGTCATTTTGGTTATGCTGTTTTTCTATGTGATTGTCGTGGTTCCTCTAATCGTGGTATCCATTTTGAATGGTCATATCCAGTGATAGGTGGTGACTGGCAATCGAATTCATGACGCTTGTTTCGTCCTATTTAGGATTCATCAACTGGATATACTAGATTCCACTGCTAACTATCATCCATCTTTGCCTATAACAATATTTTTGAAAACTTAAGCAAATCACAAGACTCACTTGGTATTGTTTGGCTTGTATCTTCCCATTGAGGTTTAAGACTGCGATTGATCAATCTGTTATTGGCATATGTGCATACTGTGCGTATGCCTCGATATTGTCTTAATTCACTAGCTCTTTGTAAGCAAAGATGGATAGTGGCTAGCAGTGGGATCCAGGACGCGCGTTTCGTCCTGTTTTGGACTCGTCGACTGGATGTACCTGCATCTCAGAGAGTTGATGTTCACTCTGGGATGAAAAAAGAAACATATTATCTAAGGTATGGTTTCTTTATTTATTAAAATTCAATCTTTCATTTCATGATCACTAATATCACTATCATTGAATGGTACTTGTTCATTACTTTCTACTAATTTAATTAATTCATCTACCAATTTACTTGGATGTTGAAATAGTTGTTTTGGTGTTGAATCAATATTAATAGTTTGTGAACAGAAAGCCTATAGAAAAACGGGAAAGAAGACAAGAAATATGTGAAGAGTAAGATATAATAAACAGAGAAAGATTTTAGTATTTCAAGTTGTTAATCAATAGGGTACTTTACTTGTCTTAGTTAAATGTTATTGTGAAGATTTATTTATTAATTAAAGCACATAAACATTGGTAAAACGAGGCACCAAATAGATATATGCGCCACATAAATCATTCGATTTGTGTGAGGGTTAGGAAACTGTCCGGGTGCCCAAACCTGCAGCCTTTAACCTAAAGGTTTGATCCAAAAGGCAGTGGAGCGACGTCAGGAGACGCAGTCACGTGGTAGCCGGTGACCAAAATTCGGTTCATACGTTATTTTTCCCCTCAGGATCCTGGAGTCCATGTACATCATTGGTTCGGAATCAGGGTTTTCCAACTCCTCTAGGTGGACTCTCCGTATCCACCAACCCCGTTAAAATGTAAGACATTGACTTTCTGTCCTCGATTTTGCAAATAACACTCACGACACGAGAAGGTAGTGAGTAGGACTTTCCTGGCATTAGTCGTATGCACGTGGTCATGTGAGAGCATTTCGAGAAAGAGATCTGACTTTCCCCACTCTCGCTCGTACCAGGACATTTAGGGACATTTATGGTTAATAAAGAATGTTTGAGTTATCGAGGTAGAGTTGGATTTTGACAACATGGATTATTTACTTGGAATCTAGATTTATTTTACTTAGTTTTATAGTTTGAGACGTTACTATGGAGCTGTTTGTGCTTCCGCTGATCAATAATAGAAATAAGGTGATAAATTATCTAGTTTTCACTACTTTCGAACGAATTCAGTTTTAATAGTAAATTCTCCATGAACTAATATCACTTGAAAACAAATCTGAAAATCGAAGCGTTATGACGCTCGGTTTCCTCATCTACACGATTAGGACGTTAATTTACATTAGACGAATATTTACACTAGATACCCTCCCAGTGTCTATTCTACAGGACTTCAACACAACTCAGATCAAGAACACATAATTAGCCTATCTGAAACATAAATATATTTCCACACCAAAAACTGACAACAACCACACTGATAATAAAAGTAAGCGAATATATAACTCATCTAATACTTGTCAGACTATTTGCTAGTCTTACGAAACAAATAACTAATCATTATTTCCCTCACTCACACATCACAAAGAAGGTTTTAAACAGTTATTCTAACTACAAATGGACAATTCTTCGTTGTATTCAAACATAGCTCCATGTAAAATCGAATTCAAGATCTTACAATCTCACCGTGAGCAAGATACTTTTGAGTCAATTTTTCAATAAACTCAGCCTTCATTCTCAATTTTAATCATTCTCCGACTAGTTGGCTGGCAGATGTTAATGTGTAGAAACCAATACGAAGTTTGTCTAATCCTTTAAATTCAATCGATTTCGGTCTATCAAGTTGCAATGCAGTCATTGGTCAAAATGACTTGATATTGCATGTGTTATGTTGACATGTTAGGTGGTCGGAAGTAGTCAACAAGAAAATCTTCTCGACTTAGATTTCATTCTAGATATCACTCGTAATCAAGGGTTGTTGGGAGATTTGAGATAACTGATGCTACCCTTTAAGATCCTAACATTGATTACCTCGTTACAAAGTCTAGGACATTATCGATGATTTATTCGACTGAGAAATGACTACACGCCGACTATCCTTCGAGTTATATCATTTGAAATAAATAAAATATATTTTCTAGAAAAGTAACATCACTTACTGTCACATTCAACTTATCAATATCTGTCTTATGATATATACTGGATCCTTTATCATAATTTGAACATTGACTTAATTGACTTTTGATCTGATTTGATTCTGATTTGTTTTTTTGAATATCTACATTGATATCGGAAGATTTATTGAAATCATTCAATCGTCCAATACGTGATGCATTAATCGCAGATAATTGTTTAATACGAGCTTCTTTAAGATACTGATGATTTGATGTTCTTGCTATGTAGTCATTATAATTTTCCATGGCATATTCTTGATTACGTATGATTTTTCTTATCTTCATTAAAACGGGAATAGATAATAAAATTTCAATAAAATGGTAAAATAGTTAATAATAATAATAATAATAATAATAATAATAATTTATTCGTGCACGAGACCGATAAGTCCTGAGTTCGAATCGCGCTGGACGGGGTCATGGACGGGCACTGCTGAGGAGTCTTACAATAGGACGAAACGAACGTCCAGTGCTTCCAGGTTTTCCATGGTGATCTAGCTTTATTTGACTAATGATCTCATTTATTGTGATTGTGAAGCAGTTATCCACCAGTAAGATTAGATACTCATCATTCTGTATTTGAAATTATACTATTGGATGCAAGCCTAGTGATATAGATGATCAAGTTTTGGTAGCGAGTCTTGTGAGTCTTAGGTTCAATGTTTGATAGGGTTATTAACGCACACTGACACTAAAAAGCACCATGCCAGGATGAAACAGGTCTCCTGTGTTTTCTGCTTCTCAAAACAGTGTCTTAACCAAAGGTAGTTAGTGGTGTAAAACTTTATATTTCATTATTATGATATAAAAAGAAATCTTGCAAGAGTGCGAGTAATGAAGAAGGTTAGAACTTTGAAACTATTTTACAGGTTATTTATTTTATTGTGATCATCTATTGTAGTCACTAACTGTTGCTACATGATTTGGTGTTCCTTAACTATATCTAACTTCTTATTGAACCCTTTTTACATTCTCTCCCACTTATGAATTGTTTGTGTTTAAAGGATACTTTTCTAATTTAATCAGAGAGTGGTTTCGTGAATATTATAGTAACTTAGAAGTTGAATTCATGAGTCAATTGAAGCTAGACCACCACCATGGAAAACCTGGAATCACTGGACGACCATTTCGTCCTAGTATAGGGCCTCTCAGCGGTGAGCACCCACGATCCCGCCTCTTGACAATCTTCCAGTGCTTCCAGGTTTTCCATGGTGGTCTAGCTTCAATTGACTCATAAATTCAACTACTACATTACTTTTCTATTTGTTAGTGTATTTTCGTCTGATAATTTATGCAATATAAACTCATGAGTGTTTGAGTTATGATAAGCCACTACTGTACAATAGAGAAAATAGCTGTTTGTTAGCTTCAATCAGTCAGCTACAACATAGAACCAGGTTTGTTATCTTCATCATCTGATAGATCAAAGACTAATAGGCATTAAGGCACTTTAAATACAATCTCTACAACCCCTAAACTGACAATTACCATGTGCTCACTAGTTACTAGCTTTGTGAGAAAATTCTCGGAGTTCTGGTGAGAAGCCGTGACCAGTGGAGCTAATCCGTGTCGGGTAGAGACAGGTATCTACCTTAGTACAATGGAAGATGGTCGCGCAACTTTGTGGATTGATTGAGGTTAGACAATAACACCACTGGATGCGGCTCAGTGGTCCAGTAGGTTAAGCGTTCGCGCGCGCGACTGAAGGCCCTGGGTTCGAATCTTGCGGGTGCAGGATCGTGGATGCGCACTGCTGAGGAGTCCCATGCTAGAAAGAAACGACTGTCCAGTGCTTTCAGGTTTTCGATGGTGGTCTAACATCAATCGGTTCATGACCTCAATCAAAAATTTAACAATTTCCACAATCCCTAAACTGGCAATTCAAGAATTTATTCTTCATTAAAGATAATACAAAGAAATGAAGGAAGAATTTACTTACCGATGAATAATATTTTTGTTCTTCAGTTGATTCATAAGTTTTCTTAGAATCTAATATTTCTTGTTGTTTAGATTGTACATTATTGATTTGTTTTTTACACCATTCAGATATACATGATAGTAATTCATTATCTGGTGTAATTGGTCGAATTTGTTTATTATCTAAATCAGTTTTTATATTTGTCCAGGTTTCAGCCATCTTAATAAATGAAGAATAGTGTTACATATATTCATATAATGATTGGTAAAGATAAACTATATTAAAGATATTAATCGACATCAGCAAATGGATATATGCGCCACATAAATCGTTCGATTTGTGTGAGATATGGGATACTACCTGAGTGCTCAGACCAAAACGGGTGGTTTTATTAAAGGGCCATAGCCTGAGCCTTTGACTTTAAGGTTCGATCCACAAGGCAGTGGAGCAATGTTAGGAGATGCAGTTCCTTGGTATCCGTGACCAATAATTGGTTCATACGCCAGGTTTTACATCAAGGTCGTTGAATCCATGTACATCATTGCGTTGGAATCAAGGTTTTCCAACTCCTTTAGGTGGACTCTTTGTATCCACTCACCCGGCTAAAGCTCTGTATATTCGCTTTTTCTCCTCTGAATTTCGTAAACAATCCCCTCGCCGAGAGAGGGTAGTGAGTAGGACTTTCCTGGCAGTGGTTGTATGCACGCGGCCATGTGAGAGTATTTAGATAAGAAGAGCTGATGAAAGTCCAAACGTGGATCAGATTGTCTACCAAAATGTTGAATTTTACGTAAACATCAATCTTGGAGTTTATTGAAATATAATTTTTCCTCTTTCATGTCTTACATTCACTCAGGATTCATCTATTATGAAACTATTCTTTCAAAGTAAGACAAAATTTCTTTTCTATTGTATATTCTAACAATACTTAGTAAAATTCAATGAATTGATATGTCACTTGCTTGTTACTAATTAATATCAGAAATCTACTCGTTATTTATATTGGATAAATTTTTGTTTAACTGGGGATGCTTTCATGTAAGTATTATTGTGATGTGTGCTACTGATATTGATAGATATAAGTAGTATGTATCACCAATCGAAATTGGAATGTCTAGCGTTAGATGATTGAGAAAATTGAAGAGAAGAGAACGAGAACAGAGAATGATTGATAATGAAAATGAAGGAACGACCAAATCTGAGACAAATAATGGGTATTTTTCAATGAAGTATTTACTGTATGTTGATCAGATATTACTAATATATTCTGTAGTGTTGTATTAAACTACATTTGGTTGTCCTCATTTCTGTATCCGTTCACTACATTATAATCTTTACTTGTTAATGGAAGAGTTTTACAGATGAGCTAGTCATCATTTATGAAAATTGATGATCGTATTATGTGTAGATTTAGCTGAAATTGGAAATATTAACTCACTTATCTGAAAGTCTACGGTTTAATGGTTATTGAGGTGGGTGATGTATATTGTCGAGAAGTTTTACTGGTGGAGTTGAAACGATTACAGAGTTTTTCATAGATTTTAGTGATTCTTAAGACTATGTCACTCATTAAAAATGAAGTATAGTACATTTGTATTGATTGTTTGGGTTTTTTCTTTGATGTTATGTAATGCTATTGATTAGTCTGTTTTGGAATTTATGAATCTTGTGCAGATAACCTCGATGTTATCATCATTAAATTACAAGCATTTTAATCAAAGATGGATGATGGCTAATAGTGGAGTCCAGGATTCGAGTTCGTTCTGTTTGGTACTCTTCAGCTGGATGTACCTGTAACCCAGTGCTAATATTCAAGCTGAGACTGGAAATCAAATACAGCCAAATATGACAATCGTGATATTCAAGTAACTAATATAAATTAATTAAAATCCACCCTGTTACTAAGTGAACTCAGTTATGAAGTGGATAGCGTGTTGAAACATTGGAACAAAACGTACTTGGTTCGAGTCCCAACGCAAATAATGGTACTAGGGTGCAAGTAGATCAGGATGAAGAGTCCCTAATAATGACAAAACATGTATCCTGGATTCCACTACTAACGCCTATCCATTAAGTTTATCACAATAATAATCATAAATAGACAACAACATGAGGTTATTAGTTTCCCTTACCTTTAAATCAAAATATGATTCTATTTTTTTCAATGTAATCTGATCTTTAAATGTAAGATTCTCTTGATTATTAAAACCAAGTCGTAAAAACAAAGCGTATATATTCATTTGAAGGCTGGTGTTTTGTTTAGTCGCTGATGTCTCAGAAAGATCTTTTACATTGTCTGTACCTAAGTTTTATTTTGTAGAGATAAAAAAGAATTTAGATTGATCGGAATGATAAAATATCAGTTGAGTCAGTCAGTCGGTCAGCTACAACGTAGGACCAGGCACATATATGCATCGGTCCAAGCTGAATATGGGGTATGCCAGATTCATATGTATTTAACAAGTTTCTAGTTTAATCGACTAAAGTTAATTACAGTGAATGGTACCATAGTACTATTAAATGATTGTATCAAGTTGTGGATCATATTATCGTATGATTTCATTATTTATCAAATATGAATCCATAATTTATTGTGGTTTATTTAAAGCGATATTTTTTCTTTGATCAGTCAGTCAGTAACAACAACGTAAAACTTCGTACGTACCTACATCAGTTTGAGTTGCCACACTACATTAGCACAGAGATATAATTGTCGATTCAAATCCCATAGTGGTAGATAGAGTAAAAGTATAAGCAGTAATGGAAAAAATTAGAGTTTGAAGATTCTATTCAAGGAGTATAATCCAGTGGAATAAATTTGGAAAGAGAAAAAAAGAGACAAGGAGGATTCACGATATTAGAATTTGAGAGAACACAAAGAGTGGATGCACCTACGCCATTGCAAACGATTTCGAGTCATGTCATTTAAAGTCTCTAACCATCGGTTGCTAGCATCTCGCGCATTCCAACCAAGTAGTTTACACCTAGCGACATGGCTCAGTGCACTTGTCAGTGACTTCATGGATTTATGCCATGTTTTGATCTGGCCGCCCCTTGCTTCCTCCCAAACTACTCCTACACCATAAAACATCGCCTTTCAGTGGTTAGGCATGGGTAACACATGTCCCAGCCATCTCAACTGATGAAGTTTCAATACTTCATCAATTGATTTGCCATCCTTACCTAGAACCCGTTTCTTAACAACTGCGTTATTTGTCCAGTGGTCTCAGACTGTACAAGCAATGCTTCGAAGACACCTATGATTGAATACTAATTTAACCGGCCATGTTTCACAGCCATAAAATAGGACGGAACGAACTGCTGGACAGTAAACACGTCCTTTGGCTGGTAGACAGATATTTCGCCTACGCCATGAGTGATGCACGTTGGCAATAGCTAGTCGAGCCTTTTGTATCCGCGCTGAGATTTCGTCACATACCAGACCACAAGGACTGATGAAACTCCCAAGATCAGTGAAGCAGTCGACACGCACAACTACTTCACTCCCCATCATTATTTCGGGTGTCGATGCAACCCAATCCTGAAGAGATATCTTGCATTTCGAGAGAGAGAGAATCACATCCTGAACATGCTTGCATTGTTGCTTATAGTGGTCAGAATACTGCATTTTGTCAGCATCTTCACCAAATGGTAATGGTAGTAAAACGACAAGTCGTTAGTTGGAGGCAGTCAATAGGAAACACTGGTTGATTAAAGTTTCGTGCTAGTTTACACCCGTAAAAAACATGAAATAGTAACAATTTAGCAATTGAATTCATGAATCGATTGAAGCTAGACTACTAAAGAAAACTTAGAAGCACTAGACGGCCGTTTAGACCTAGTGTGGGACTTCTCGTGGATGAGCACTATTGAGGAGTCCTATACTAGAACAAAACAGTAGTCCAATGCTTCCAGGTTTCCTGTGGTGATCAAGCTTTAACTGACTCATGTATTCAACTATTAAATTATTACAATCTCCACAAAACCCTCTTTCTGAAACAGTAATGTTGAGGTGAATAATGCACTCTGGCATATTTAATCCCTTGTCATTTAAATTCACATTTAGTGACATTATCACTGAGCTATTTTAGTTGCAATCGACCTCGTGTAGGAATAAGATATATTTACATTTTATTGATTAGTGTTTAATAATTAGTGTCTCATATATGTGAAGTCCTTTTTAATGCTAATCGATTCATTTGTAAACTTTCATAATATGTTTGCTTAGAAACTAATCTTACCATTTTTTTTTCAAAAAATGGTTACTATTATAACGTCACTAGATGAATACATTTTGGTAACTGTAATGAAACAATTTTTTTGGATATATCAATCAATAGTTGTCTTTCATCATTTTAATTAGATTATCAACTGCGCGCTCTCCCTTGCTCTCTCTCTCTTTCTCTCTGTTTCATAGAAATCGACTAAGAATTCAACGTTACAAGCACTTGATGTACAGATACCAGGTATAACAGTTTATTCAAAGTTATAAACACTATCCTAAAGATAACAATAAGTAAACTCGCTGATTATAGTTTTACATTACTAGGGATAATCATTGATGAGACTGTAATGTGAATTGAATTGTTTTCACTTGATATTGTTTGGCTTGTATCTTCCCATTGAGGTT
The DNA here is from genome assembly GCA_944470405.2 of Schistosoma mattheei. Taxonomy (NCBI): domain Eukaryota; kingdom Metazoa; phylum Platyhelminthes; class Trematoda; order Strigeidida; family Schistosomatidae; genus Schistosoma; species Schistosoma mattheei. Next base: position 5,351,989 of record OX103950.1, read on the forward strand.
TAAGACTGCGATTGATCAGTCTGTTATTGGGATATGTGCATACTGTGCGTAGGCCTTGATATTACCTTAATTCACTAGCTATTTGTGAGCAATGACGGATAGTGGCTAGCAGTGCAATCCAGGACGCGCGTTTCGTCCTGTTTTGGACTCGTCAACTGGATGTACCTGCATCTCAGAGAGTTGATGTTCACTCTAGGACTCGAACCCAGTATCATTCGCTTCAAATGCCATCACGTTATCCACCTAGCTACTGAGTTCTAATAGCCACTTGCTTGTGCGATGGGGTGAATTTGAATTCACTTGGTATTGTTTGGCTTGTATCTTCCCATTGAGGTTTAAGTTTTGTTCAATTTTCCATGGTTCTCGAATGTTGACATTGTTACGTCATATTACTTAAATCTTATGGTATATAAGTATGAATAGCATATTACTTTGGCAATGATACTTTATTATACATTGAATAATAATATAGATTTTCTTACTTTTCACTTACCAAATTGTTTTTGTCTTATCAATCTTTTCTCTTCCCATCTCCAAATATAACAGAGTAATTGTGCTAAACTAGGTCCATTCAACCAAATATTGATCGATTCTTCTTTGTCATCATCATCATCATTATCATCATTATTATTAACTTCTTCTATTTCACAAGGATTTATAGAATCTTGATGTAAAATCTCATTTGAATCGATTCCTTTTTCATTTGCCATGTTTAAATGTACCTGATTACTATGAATATTATTACTATTATGATGAACAGTAGTATGTTTGTTAGTGTTTAAAATAATTTTATGCAATCTAGTTGAAACAACAGGATCAGGTGATTTCATCAATAGGGAAGTTGTTAATTCTAAATGATTTAATTGTTGTTTCATTGGATTGCTATTATTCAATATAAAATTATTCTCTTCATGATTATCGTCATTATCATTCAATGGACGAATTCCAGACCAACAGGATAGATATGGTAGACATTTAGGATTCTCTGTTAAATCTACCAAACAACCTAAGAGATAATTGATTGATTCAAGTGGGTACCACTTTTAAAGGAACAAAATAAAAGTAGAATAAACATAGTAATCGGATTATTTCAGAGGTTTTGTTTAAAATTTAGACATCAAGGGATTAACTTGGATGACATTGGATCGAATCCTTGTTCTGTAAATGGTCAATGAGTAGTGATTAATGTCATGTTTTGTGATAACCTTTTCAGTGTTCATTGAAATCTACTGACCAGCTTGCAATGTGAAGATATTAGTTGATTGATGATAATCGATAAGAAAAATGGATTGATCAAGGTTTCGTGCTAGATATATGTCAACAACAAGGTGTACTTGTGACTTCGAAAGAACTTGTGTCCCCTAGCGAATTCAATGAAACATCATCTAGTTTCACAGTCTGAGACATTTGACATTGAGCTATCTGGGTTGTGGAGGATTACATTGCTTAAGGATTAGTAGCTCTCTCAAGATCGAATTTGAACGCTTTGTGATCAGTAGACCAATCGTGTCAGTTACATTTCCCAATAAATAATTTTGACATGTTTTTGACACACTACATATTTCTACTTATTCTAAAAACATGTATTATATATCAACTATACCACTGTCATTTAGTTAAAGGATAAACCAATAATGAAGGTTCCTATTTATTCAAACCTACAATTAGAAAGACTCATATACAAATGGTAGCTTTGTTGTAAAACTGAATAGCACATTCATAACAATAGATAGAGAGGGTTTATGGAAATTTTCGACCTTGTTTTTCACATCACTAACTAGTGTTAGACAATCAATGAAAACTAGGATACAATGAATAGTTGTTTCATATGAGTATAGGACTGCTCAGCAGTAAGAATGTACAACCTTACTGTAGATCAAACTCATCAGCTTCAGGTTTGAAGATGAATGCTTAGTCTAAGATCATTCCATGATGTAAACAACGGAATTCGACAACTACCATAGATTCCTTATAGGAATTGTTATGTTTTTTTACAACCTTTATCTTTACTCACTTTTGTGTACATACAGTAACCAGTACCTTAGGACATACGTTTATTTGTTTTGTAATATTTTAATGTATTTACATAAGCTCGTAATATTCACTGTATTTATGATTGTAATTAAATTATTTAAATCATTGTAATAGCTATTCTTAGTTCCCATTTTGATTGTTGATAGTCATTATAGAATTAAGACATATACGCTATTTCACAGATTGAAATCATGAGTTAGTTGAAGCTAGACCACCATTGAAAACCTGGAAGCACTGAACGGCCGTTTCGTCCTAGTATGGGACTCCTCAGCAGTGCTTCCAGGTTTTCAATGGTGGTCTAGCTTCAACTGACTCATGATTTCAACCTGTGAAATTTACTAAAATCTCCACAAAAACACATTCTGATATAAGCTATTGTATGTTGTAATGAATGTTTGTGTAATCACTACAAGGAGTCTCTCTATTTCCGGACATATGGACGCTTTAATCGCTGAAGATACATCACGAGTTTAGGTTTGTAACCAATTTACATATATTTTATAATAATAGAATCGTTCTTTAGATCAGTAGTTAGTTTGCACCACGGTTTCATGAGTAACTCAATCGTGTAGTTGGATGCCTTGATAGAATCAACAGAAATATTAATTATGTGCTCACCAGTGACTAATTTCGAGAAGCTATCCCTGAAGTTTTAGTGAGAAGCTGGAGTTAGTGGATTTAAAATATGTGGAGTGTGAAGCAGTTACTCATTGATGACAAGAGTGAAATGATTACGCACTATCGTGACGGGCGGTGTTCAAAATCTGATACTGTTACACGGCGTGCTATGAGCTAACCGTCTAATCGACTAATTGAGTGAGAACAAGAGTGGGTGAGAAAGTGCATCGGGCTACTGAATAAAATGCACAAATACCCGTTCACATATATTCCAGTCTATCCTTAGGAAATTGATCCACTTCTTAACTAATGAAATACACTTGTCCTTTAGTTCATTTCTGACTGCTACCTAGTGACCTTCTCATTAGTCTACTTCTGATTGGCTTTTCATGTCATGTACTACTACAAATCAGTTGAAGTTAGAAATGCAATCTATCGGATGCAGAATCAACGGCTGAAAGGTTTAATCATCGATGGAGTCGTGAATGAAGAGTCCTGTTCTAGGAAGAAATCAATGATTTTCATCATTGATTAATAATTAACTGACTCTTATTTTCAGTCTGTTAGAATCTAGTAACGGTTATCAAGTCAAAATATCTATCAACTTCATACAAAAAAGCCATTTGTTTATTTATTTTTGAAAATATTTATAAACCAGTATGAAATTTGTAATATCTCAACAGAAGCCGTGACTAGTGGAGTTCAACTGGGTATGTTGTGAGATAGTAACTCACTGAAAACAATGGTTGATGTGTCCCTCAGTTTTGTGGTTTAATTGACGTTAGACATTAACACCGTTGGAGGCTGGCTCAGTGGTTTAGAAGTTAAGTGTTCGTGCGCGAAACCGATAGGTCCTGGGTTCGAATCTCAGCTATACAGTGCTACCAGGTTTCCATGGTGATGGTCTAGCTTCAATTGGCTGATGAATTCTCTCTTCATATTCAGTATAAACTAGTGAGAAAACAATCAAGGTTATAACCAAAAATCTGTCTAAAACAGTCCTACACTGATTAGCTGTCATTTATATTCATCTGTAAATATTTACCATCACTAGTGTGCCCACGCCAAATCTTTTATTTCGAAATATATTTGATATATGAATTCTAATGTAATAGTCTACTGCTTCTTCAAAGAGAGCAGAAAAGAAAGAAAACATGGAATGGATAATGGTCCCTATTGAATTTCTCAATAATTAGATTCTCAATAGGTTAGAGACATGTGGTGAAAGCGACTAAGTGCATGCGTTCATCAGATACAGTCAATGAAATCATACAAATCTCCAATGGGAAAGTGTCATGTTTCTATGTAATCATGATTCATGTGCATCAAACTTGAATATTAATGTATGATACTTTCTGGTGCTTATAGATTATAGAGATTAGAAATAAGGATGGTCATTGGTATTTAAAGAGCGAAAAGACAATGTTTCTCCACTTATTTTCCCAGGGACAATCTATATATTCAATGAAGGAGTGAGTAAACTATGTATAGGCTTTCTCTAGAATACTATAAAATTTACATATTCCACTTTTTAATATCATCAACTATCATCTGTTCAGTTAGTCATAGAATAGATGGAGTGCGGTGAATAGTACGATCCAGAACGCGTGTTGTTTTGTTCTACTGAGGATTTGTCAGCTAGATGTACCTGAATCTCAGTTGACGTTCACTCTGTGATTCAAACCCATTACCATTCCCTTCAAATGCCAGCGTACTATACACTTAGCTGCTGAATCGAGATAACTACCTATCTTGCGCAACGGGGACGAATCTTATTTAGTCTGTCCTACTTTAGACTATCTCATTATTAATATTTCGATTGACATAGTCACCTTGAGATCAGGTATAACTAACTGACGATTCCCAAACAGAATAAAATAACTCATATCCTGGATTTCATTACTCATCACTGTCCATTTATTCAATGTAAACATTTACGACCGATTTTTTAAGACAAGCCTCTACACCTCTATAACTCCGCTGTTGGTGCCACCATATGTTTAATAGTGCTTTTCTTTGATAGATAATCAAATTCTATCAGTGAAGTTAAAATGCTTGAAAACTTATGCTAAATAATTAAAGCTAACGGTGGTTTAATAAAATATGAAGGTTGTCTTGAAACCGTATTTCCAGATATTAGTTTATACTTATCACCAAGATATGACATATGTGAAGTTTATATGGTGTATGTATGTTCGATTATCTTCAATATAGTTTATTCTAGTCTTCGTATTTTTAGTAAGGTTGTTTTCTATAGGATGGCGTTTGTGACCCTATGTCCAACGCTCGTCTTATACTCGATCTTGGGACCGGCAGTAACCCTAAAAGTGCTACAAGATGACATAAAAATAGTTCTATTGTATGTAACTAAAACTTGTAGAACTACTATAACAATCATCAAAACGTACAAGTATCTCAAAACAATCGTCTATTCAGGATACTCATTATCTATTTATCGGATATCATCAACAACAGCTTGTTGTGGGAGTGAACAAATCACCTACCATCTGAAGAGAAAATGAATAAGACATACATTACAGAAATCATCAAACTGCATCACGAAGCATGTCTTAACTTAGAATCATGAAAGGAAACAGACAAATAAAAAGGTCAAAATACATACTGCATCGAGAACCGAAAGAAGATATAAAAAAAGGTCAATAGCAACTGGAAACATTTATCTAAGATAAAAAGTGGTGGATGTAAAATGCTAGTGGGCAGTCTATCCTCCATCACAAGAGGTAACAGACGTGAGTAAGTAAGTAAGTAATTACCTTCAATATGTAAAATATTAATAGTACATTGATAAACAAAATTCAATATCTCAACGGTTAGGATCATGAATCAGTTGAAGCTAAACCATTATGGAAAACCTGGAAGCACTCGACAGCCTTTTCGTCCTATTGTGGAACTACTCAGCAGTGCGTATCCACGATCTTGCCCGCGGCGAGATTCGAACCCAGGACCTATTGGTTTCGCTCTCGAGTGCTTAACATCTATACCGATGAGCCGGCATCTAATGGTGTTAATTTCTAGCTTCAACCAATACATGAAATTGAGCGACACATCCATCATTGTCATAAGTGAGTTACTATCTCACAACTGGCCTGGTTGAATTCCAAAAGTCAGTATTTCTCACTAGAACTCTAGGAAATAACTCTTGGAGACAATCACTAGTGAGCATATGTTCATTGATATCAGAAGGCGTTTTGTGGATATTATGGTAATGTCAGTGGTTGAGATCATGAGTCAGTTGAAGCTAGACCACCATGGAAAACCTGGAAGCACTGGACAACCGTTTTGTCTTATTGTGGGACTATTTAGCAGTGCGCTTCCACAATCTCGTCCCCTCGCGAGCTTCAATTGACGACTTATGATCTCAACCACTGAAATTACTAGAATATCCACAATACCCCTTCTAATATTACATATATTAAAAAATTAATAATTATTGAATTACCTCTAATAGATTAAGCAGATATATAGCACCATTATTCATTAGAAAATAATCTTCACATAGGTTTGAACCAACTATACAACACCATATTGATTCAATTAATGCATTAGTCAATTGAATTAATGGTTTATTATGTAATATAATGAATTGATGATTTGTTAATGATTTTTCATTCAATTGAATTAATAAACGATATTGATTAGATTTAATTAATGTAAAACGGTTTATTAATTGTTTTAATAATTTAATAATTGAATGAATACCATCTATACCAATCAGTTGTTTTCTATATAGAAACAAACAAAAGAAAACAATATATGTATATATTAGAACTCAGTTGCTATGTGGATAACGTGATGGTGTCTGATGAGAAACGGTACTGGTTTGGAGTCCTAAAGTGAACATCAATTTTGAGATATAGGCACATTCAGTTGACGAGTCCTAAGTAGGACGAAACGCGCGTGTCCTGGATTTCATTATCCATTTTTGATTATTATGCTTGTGAATTAAGGTTATATCTAGACACTACGCACAGTATGCACATATGCAAATAAGAGACTGATCAATTGCAGTTCTAAACATCAATGAGAAGATTCAAGTAAATAATAGCAAGTGATGTTTCTTTTTGTTTCTCGCGAAATAGTTCTTGTATAAGCAGTGATAAATAGTGGCTAGTAGTATGATCCAGGATCTGCGTTTCGTTCCATATAAAATTCATAAGTTGAATGTCAAGAGAATCCTCGCAGAATTTAAATATGTGGAAAAAGTAACTGATCGATTGTAGTCCCAAAACATTAGTAAGAATATTCAAATACTTACTTACTAACATCTAGTACTCCTGGTGGAGGAGCATAAGCCACCCACCAGCAATCTCCATCCAATCCTGTCATAAGCAAACCTTTCCAGCTCTCTCCAGTTGCTATCCATCCTTTTCATATCTGCTTTTATTTCCCGACGTAATGTGTTCTTTCGCCTTCCACTTTTCCGCTTCCCTTCAGGATTCCAAGTTAGTGCTTGTCTCGTGATGCAGTTTGATTTGCCTAATGTATGTCTGATCCCTTTCCAATGTGTTTCCCTAATTTTGTCATCATCTGCAAGCTAGTTTATTCTCTTTCGAAGTAAGCTGTTACTGACGGACATTCAGTATCTTACGTAGACAATTGTTTATAAATACTTGTACCTTTTTGATGATAGTTGTATTAGTTCTTTAAGTTTAAGGTCCGTACAGTAGAACTTTTTTGACGTTCGTATTAAAGAATCTCACTTTGATATTGGTTGACAGTTGTTTTGAGTTGTAGGAATGCGACCCTTGCTTTGCCAATCCTCGCCTTTACGTCCGCATCTGATCCTCTTTTTCATCGAGAATGCTTCCCAAATATTCAAATAACCAGTATAAATAAATTAAAGTTTATCCAATTTCACCAGAAGGGGTTCAACTAGGTTCGATAGCTAAGTGGTTAAAGAGATGATGTTTGAAATGAAAAGTATTCTGTTCGAGCTTCGGGTCGGACATCAACTTTATTACAGGTACACGCAGCTCACTAGTCACAAATAGCCCGAAACGCACATCCTGTATTCCACTGCTTGCCACTATCTATCCCTATTTATAGAATGCTTGTGGCTTAATCGTAATACCGAGGCTTTCTGTGCATATTCTAAACGAGATTGATTAGTTACAATCTTAAACATCAATGAGAAGATTTCATCAATCAATACAAACTGGGTTTTTAATGGTTATAATCCTTGATCTTGTCTAAAATACTCTTTCGTTTAGATCAGTCGGAGGATGGTAATAATAGAAGCAAACAAACCAAAGATCCAATGATGAGGAAATGTTGTTGGATGTACAGTAGTCTAGTAGCAGTAAGATATTTTTCTGAAAAGAACCAATAGTTTTCCTGATATTGGATCCCAATAACGAAATCAAAGGATAAGGAAATGTTAACCGTAAAAATAATACACTTCCCTTTATTCCATGAATTTTCTTTTCCCGGTTGTAAGGGGTTGAAAATATGATCTAATACATCTGTGAAACTACATATAGAAAGACCGTTTGTGTTGGGGCTCACGTCGTTATCCCTTAAACTTAACGGTAATACTTCTAGGACGTCAAAATCATTTTTGACCCAGTTTCTTGTTCAGGTAATTCGTTCTGTTGGTGTTGACAACCTGGGAGTGACAATTCCTTATGTACTCCTAACAACAATGCAGATCACCTTGTTCATAAACAAACCTCATGCTAAGTAGAAAATAAAATTTCTTCTACTTCTACTATCGAACTTTGTCACCTATCTTGGGATTCTTATACAGAAAACAATACAGAATTTAATATGTTTAATACTAATAAATAGGTGAGAAACTAGTAATATATTCAGTTTCACCTATATAAAATGTTAGCTGTCAGTGGACTTAGAAAAATAGGGTTAATAGATGGAACACTTTTTGGAGATTCTTGAATTCTAAAAAGTTTATTTAACGTATTGACTGTAACTGAACAACCAATCAAAACTCAGAAGTACCGGACAGCTGATTTGACTATTTATCATTGTGAACTCATAACATCATCACAAGGATCTGAATTCAGGATCACTAAGTCCTACAGTGACCACTTTAGCCCTCAGATAATTGATTTACCACTTAATGCATTTTCAAATTTCTTGAAGTACAACACTAAGATCTGGCTCGTGTTTACTTTTTTTTAAAAAAAATTACAAGCATTCAATGATACAATATTTTCAAATAAACTACCTTTCAGGTGCTGTACCGCATAGTTTTGACAATATAAGTAATATATCACATTGCATTTCTAATCCAACATTATCCTCTTCCATAATCTCTTTTGTTTGTTTTAAATATTGTTGATAGTCTGAATAGATGGTTTGTGAATTATTTTCTTTGACAGAATGTTTTTCAGTGAACAATAAATTGCCAAATTTAAACAATTCATCATGTGATCGTTCTAATTTCACTCTTGATGATATTGGACAAATTAATGGTATAAGGAATTGAATTAAACCTTGACAGACAAAATCCTGTTTGTTTGTTTGTTTGTTTTCAACAAAAAAGAGATAAAAAGAAACATATAAAAAAGATCTTGCAAAGAAGTAGTGTACCTAGAAGCAGTGGACAGTCGTTTTGTCTCAGTATGAGACTCCTCAGTAGTGCGCATCTACGATCCCGCCCTCTCCCCATCGAGATTCGAACCCATACTAGGACAAAACGGTCGTCCAATGCTTCCAGGTTTTCCATGGTGGTCTAGCTTCCATTGACTCATGATTTTAACTATTGAAATTTCTAAAATCTCCACAAAACTCCTTCTGAAGTAGTATACTTTGGATCAATTTTTTTTTATGGGAAGAGCACCATGGCAACTAAAATTAGTCAACAACACAGTGAATCTTTATTAGACTGAATTGGTTGGCGTATATCTTATGTTAATTTCATTACTGGCATACTTCGACAGACAGTGATATTAGATGAAAATTAGAGGCAGTCAAACTAAGATTTGTTATCAGCATATTGAGTGTAAATTTAAGTCATATCTGTCAGTCAGCTACAACGTAGGACTAGGCACATATATGCATCGGTCCAAGTTGCAACGCCTCATTAGCACAACAAGATGAACACCAAATTTATAGAAGTTACTTCAGTGGTAGTAATATATAAAGGAAAGATTGTGTATAAAGATATATTACGGGAAGAAAGAATTAGTTGGTAGAGAGAAATATGCAAAGCAATTTTAATCTTACGGTTTAAGGGAAGACAGTGAGTGTATACACCTACTACATTGTGTCCGACTCCGAACCACCGAGTCTTCAGCTATTGGTTACGATAGACACACGGACCCCAACCACGTCGTTTGTATCTACCAACATGGCTAGGATTAGAAGTTAGTGACTTCAAGCACTGAAGCCATGTTTTGGTTTGGCCGCCCCCAACTTTCAACCAACCCCAACACTAGTTAGCATTGAGCGTCGTGGTAATCGATGATTGGGCATGCATGATACGTGGCCCAACCATCTTAGCCTATATAGATTCATAACTTCACTAACTGATTTACCATCGTTCCCTAACAGCCTGCATCTAACCTCACTACTACGTACCCGGTGATCCCATCATATCTGTGAACTATGATAAAAAATTTCAAACCCGAATAAAAAGTCGTCTTAGCTATTAGCCATAGTGGTTGAGATTATTTCATGACAACAGTTATTTCAATCCACATAAAATTTATGAAATAATGAAATATAACATGATGTTTAAATACAAATCGAAGTGGTTAGTCGAGGCAATTTATCTTTCAACCTTGGAGTGATCATTGGATGTGTGGAAAACATTAATTGTAGTTCACCTGCATTAAAAGTTAAAACTGTTAACGGCTTCATTTCAGCTCATTTAATTCAAACGGGACATACAGACAACATGGAGCAATCTTTCACAATAATATATCGTATTACCAACAATCCACCTGATTCCGTCAGACTGTCAGTCAGTCAGTAACAACGTAGAACTTCGTACGTACGTACATCAGTTCGAGTTGCCACACCACATTAGCACAGAGATGCAGTTGTCGAGTCAAATCCCGTAGTGGTTTAGGCGGTAAGAGTATAAGCAGTAATCGGAAACATTAGGGTTTGAAGATGTTATTTAAAGAGTATAACCCAGTAAAATAAATTTGGAAAGAGAAAAAAAGAGACAAGGAGGATTCAGGAGGTTAGAATTTGGTAGGACACTAAGAGTGGATGCACCTGCGCCATGTCATTCAGGGTCTCTAACCATCGGTTACTATCATCTCGCGGTCCCCAACCAGGTAGTCTACACCTATCAACATGACTCAGTCCATTTGTCGGTCAGACTGAGACTCTTGCAGACAACTGAAGTAATTACTATTCGAATCCTGAGAAAGAAGATTAACATAAGTGACCTTGTGAAATTCAAACCAGTTACTAGCCCATCAGAATGTAGATGGTAAGAATGATTAGTTCATTGAAAAGGAAATCAAAATGTAACAATTTATGTATATTTTTTATCTGTCGTATCAGTAGTTGCTACCTTTATAAATATCTTTTTGATCACATTTTCAAAGATTTTAGAAAACCAGATATTGTCAGTATTCACTTAATTCATAATAAAATATAATCTATCTTTCATTCGACTTTCAATTTCGCGCGAAAATCTTTGAAGTGTTATCTTAATTCTAATTGGTTCACTCAAGGACATCTGTATTATAATAGACTTTTACCGTTATAATATTAAAAATAACGTTTTTATTTTTTATTTTTTAAAATTACCGTAATAATACGTTCATCATTCGTTTCAACAAGACTTCTTATTAAACGTAATGAATAACGTAATTGTGCTCGTTTACTATTACGACCACCAATACCATGGAAACTATTCCCTTGTCCAAGAAATGGTTCTGTTATGAATAAAAAAGAAATGAGGTTAAGTAATTTCAAGGTGTTTTACACTTTGTTTCAACGTGATAGGGAAAGATAAAACTTAGTTAATTGCTGACTATCGTACTTTATAGGAAATGATGCCCAAATAAAGCATATTGGGATTAATAATATTCAGTTTAATGTTAAATTGTTGGAAACAATCAATAGGAAGTCTTGAACTAAGGTATCCTATTAGTTGACATTTATTAATAATATTTGTCTGTATTCATGAATCAACTGAATGATAAGAATGTGTATCATTCAGCGTGACAGTAAGCGATTTTACCACTGAACAGTTCAGTTTGTTTCTGATTAAGATCATGAACCGATTAATGTTAGACAATCATTGAAAACGTAGAAACACTAGACGATTGTTTCGTCCTAGTATAGGACTCCTTAGCAGTACGCGTCCACGATCCCGCTCAAGGGATTTGGATCTAGCACGTTTCGGTCTCGAGCGCGAATGCTTCACATCTAGACCATTGAGAAGGCATCCAAGTTTTTTGTGGTGGTCTAACTTCAATTGATTCATGAATTCAAGTATTATATCACTATAATATACACAAGACCCCTTTCCGATTGTAATCATATATTTGATATATGATATTAATAGTTACTTTCATAATTAATAAGATTTTATTGTTTGATACTGGAGCAAGCGGGGACCATGGATGCGCACTGCTGAGGAGTCCCACAAGAGGACGAAACGGTCGTACAGTGCTTCCACGTTCTTAGCGGTGGTCTAAGATCAATTGATTCATAGTCTCATGATAATTTAGTTTGTAACTGATTTGTACTGATTATTCACTGATCATTGACAAATGTTAACAATGAATAAACAGTTCATGTATGTTAACAAGCCATTGGAGGACAGTTGACAGACTCGTTTGAAGTAAAGACCGGTGTCAGGCAAGCTTGCTTACTCTCACCCCTTCTCTTTCTCCTGGTGATCTACTGGATCATGAAGACGCCCAACAATAACTTTAAAAGATGGTTGGGGAATATAGTGAATTGGTTGAAACTAGGAATGTACGTATAGAGTAGATCAAAAAGGATGAAGAATAATAAGGGCAACAATAAAAAAGGTATATATTAATAAAGACGAGTATTGAAAGGGAGTTTTTTTACCTCTATTATCAATCAGAAACGTACGACAAATGGACTACTTTCAACCCATACTGTAATTCTTCGAATTCAGTAGCAACTTTTTTGTCCTTATTACCCTAGTGATGTTATCTTGTACGTCTATTTTGAATATCAAAGTTTAAGATCTAAGTGATCTGTCTAATCGTTATCATTATGGAATTCTACAATAGTGAAATTTCACTCATTGTAATAATCGTAACCTATTTATTCTAAGGAATTAACTCATATCAGTCAGTGAACATGAATTATTTGATAGTACAAACTATTCAAATTATAATAATCATGTATTTTAATAGTTGAATTCATGAGTCAATTGAAGCTATACCTTCACGGAAAACCTAGAAGCACTAGATAGCCGTTTTGTCCTAGTATGGGACTTCTCAACAGTGTGCATCCATGATCTCGCCCGCGGATTTCGAACACAGGATCTATCAGTCTCGCGCGTGAACGCTTAATCTCAAGAATTCAACTATTTCAATTATTTTAATTGTTTGTTACTCAACCTATTTGAATGAATGCTAATTCACCTTACCTGGACTTATACACCATTGTAATAAAATCAATAATCTTGATGGAATTCCATAATTTAAACAATCATCCAATAAATATGGAGCTAAAATAGTCAATGAATCAAGCATATACAAATGTAATTCTTCTAAATATGCTTGTGGCCATTTACGTATTAAATCAATTTCTTGTTTACATTGAGAATTATCATTTCTATTCATATTCTCATCATTGTATAGATCTGATCGTTGAATATCTTGATCTGAATTTTCAGATCTTTTCTCTATTGTTAATGTTTGATTAAGACTATTGTAGTTATCATCATTAATGATGTGATCTTTTATATCTGATGAATAGGAATTACAATTTTTCAATGGTAAATATGAAGATTTTAAGTTATTTGATTGATTTACATTGGATGATTGTGTTGGATTGGTGTTTAGGTCAGATTTGATTTGTTCATGTTGTTGTTGTTGTTGTTGTTGTTGTTGTGGGTTTGTATGTATCACTGGACATATCCATTGAAATAAACCTTTAATTAGACCCGATGTAGACATAGTCTAAGATAGAACAAAACAATGGATGTTGCTGAACATGAATTTGTAATAAAGAGTTGATTAGGTACAATCAGATCAGTTCAAAGTTAAAGAGTGTACATCAAACTCAGTGTGTTGTTTGCAGAATGTATGTTATTATTTGCAATGATGTAAACATCTTTCATTATGATTACCAATAGGATTTAGGATTCGGATGAGGTATTTAGTATTTATGGCTAGACTTTATAATCATGATGTGTAGTTTAGGCTTCAAGGTTAGAAATATGATTAGTGATTCAAATTTATAATTTGAATGTGAACACTGGAAGTAGGATACATCAAGCCTGAACATTAGACTTATTCCCAATTTTTCGTCAACTACATTTCATTGGGGTCAATGAGTCAATTTCCCAAGGATAGACTGGTGTACATATGAATGAGTATGTTTATCTGATTCGGCAGTACAACGCACTTTCTCGATCAAGTAATCAAATAGGGGTTTAGTGCACACCCTACTTTGTATCAGTGTCAGATTTCGGACACCGCACGTCACAATAAAAAATCCCAACAGATATAACTTAACCTGGTTGTTAATTACCCGACCATTGCTGCTACCTTGATGTAGTGGTTGGGCTAACCTATCGTAATGAACCAATCGAGCTATACTAGCTAGAACAATCGTTCCTCAAGGTTCTACATGCCCGACAGGTCGGTTGTAGAGCGGTATGACTAAAAGCAGCAAACCCAAGGTCCGAGGGTCAAGTCGTACTCCTACCTGTACAGGAGTGTGACGTCAGTAAGGTGTTTCCTTCAGATAACCAGCATAACAACAACGCTGCCTTCCCACAAAGCAGGGTGGGGTTAAAAAAGGTCAACCCTAAAAATGCACACCCTACCTTATCCAACGGATATCCATCTCCGGTGCTAAGGTCCCAACAAATATGGAGCTAACACTAAAACTAACCACAAAAACGTCGTATGTGATCGGCCTCAAGCAGCTGTCTCTTGAACACTGAGGGCACGCTCTCAGGTCACTAAGACAACCTCTGTCCCAATTTCTATTACAAGTACCTCTCTCTGACTAACTGGCTGACTGATTTGTTAGTTAATATCATGTTATTTACAATTAGAACTAATCATAAATATAAAAATGGATGATTCATTTAATGGAATGATACTTACATAAATTGCCGCTGGATCATGACATATTTCAATCAGTATTGAAAGAATTAATCGTTTCATATCGAAATTTTCATCATTTGGTAATAATTTCAAATTTTTATACAATGGATTCATACATTTAACTAAATGAAAACAAGATTGCAATAAAAAGGGAAGAATTTTGTTTGATTATGTAATCTATTGTTAATCTTAAATGAATATACATTAGTATAAATTAAACAGTTATGAATATAAACTGTACAAGATGATGGTTAGAGGCAGTCAACATAGTGCAAGTAATGTTGAGTCACCTAGACTGATGACTATATTGTAACTTGGTCGATAGGATTCGATCTGCACTATGAAGGACCTGACATACATGACATTGATCACCACCTAGTGATTAATCGATTTTGTAAATAATCTGAATACTTAACATTTTTTTAAAAATGTCATCCTCTAGTTTTTTTTACGAGGTCGTATATCTATATCGATCAAAAATATTGTACTGTTTATTATGACTGGTGCTCATTGGTTAAGGCGTTATATCTACAGTCATAAAGTAGCTTGTTCGAACCCTACCATATCCACTCAAGTTTCGACAACAAGGTAACATCAATAGTCTTCACATGTAGAATGTGGATCGCAGCCAAGAATGTGGATCTATAATTGCCTGGTCAGTTGGTCCATAAAGACAAACTATCTCAACATATTGAAGAATAACAATAATTAATGGTGTTAATTATACTGAGAAATTCAATAACCGACATGTTGCTTAGTTTAATTTGTTTTTTTCACCGGTTAGTAGATCCACTGAAAGCTCATAGTAAGGATAGTGTAGAAATACAATCATACAATAACAATATTAATAATGATGATAAGCAAATGAAACGTTTACATATATATCAATGTGTGTACATATATTTCTTGATTCGGTTCAACTAATATAAGTCTGGAAGGGTTTTGTGGAGATTTTAGAAATTTCACTGATTAAAATCATGGGTCAATTGAAGCTGGACCAACATGGAGAAGCTAGAAGCACTGAAAAACCGTTTCGTCCTAGTATGGGGATCCTCAGCAGTGCACATCCACGATCCAACACCCCGCGAGATTCGAACCCAGGACCTACCAGTCTCGTGCGCGAGCGCTTAACTCTTAGACCACTGAGCCGACATCCAATGGTGTTAATGTCTAACTTCTAGTGCCTCTAGGTTTCCATGGTGGTCTAGCTTCAATCGACACATGATCTCAACTATTGAGATTACACTTGATGTTGTTTACTTGTATCTTCCCACTGTTGTTTAGGCCTGTAATTGATCAGTCTCATATTGGCATATGTGCTTCCTGTGAGGACTACCTCGATTTTGCCTTACTTCACAAGCTTTATAAGCAAAGATGGATAGTAGCTAGCAGTGGAATACAGGAAACGTGTTTCATTCTATGTGAAGATGCGAACAATCAGTATCAAGTAAATTTAAACTTCATCACAATGCACATGCAAGTGTCTATCAAGACTCAGTCAGCTAAGTGGATAACGTGATAGCGTTTAAAGTGAACAGTACTGGGTTCGAGCCCAAAAGTGAACATCAACTTTGAGATACAGGTACATCCAGCTGACAAGTCCAAAGGAGGACGAAACGTGGGTCCTGTATAATTTTTGCCATCAAAAACAATGAATCAATCAATTTTCTAACAATTAACAAATTGTAAAACAAAAAGAAAAAAGAACTTACATTCATCAAATGTTAATAATTGTACTAATCTACGTATTAAACCAGATTCTATTAAACGTATTTGTTTTAATAAATCATATGTATTAGCATGTTTTACAACCAACAATATTATTGTCAAAATATCATTACGTAAATGACGGCATAGTTTTGAATGACTTTGAGCCAATAATGTAAAAAACATATCACGAAGTTTCAATAAACATTCCTTGTTAATATAAAATACAATAGGAATAATATGAAGTATACATTGATATATAAAGAAGAATGACAGGAATATGTTATTGAATGGATCTGTGAATGTGATATTAGTGAAGTGGATGTGAACGCAATAATTAAAGATGATTATCTTCTGAATATAGAATAAAGTTCTCGGTGACGAACTCATTTGTGTTCCAGTACAAGTTCCACTTACAATTCAAACTTCTTTAGTTGCATTCTGAATTGTCCGTATTTAATATATTATGGTATATTCAATGATAATAATGAACTTAAATAACTGTTTCGAAAGATAAACAAGGATTTTAGTGGTTTCTATAAGTCTTATAAGTCTTCTCCATTCATTCACTTTTAGTAATTCACAGAAATGAATATATAAAACTTGTAATTCAGGACTTGCAATAGGCGATAGCGGATGGTGGCGCAATTTCATGGATTAGTTGAATTTAGACATGAACACCGTTAAATGTTGCTCAGTGCTCTAGAGTCTAAGCGCTTGCACGCGATACTGATGGATCTTGCATTCGAATCCTGCGAGCGACATCATGGATGCGCACTGCTGAGGAATCCCATACTAAAACGAAACGGCCGTCCAGTGATTCCAGGTCTTCCGTAATGGTCTAGCTTCAATTAACTCATGAATTCAACTATTATATTTTTTTAATGAGTTGTAAATCACATTTTCTATCCCTCATACATTGTTAAATCACTTGCATTGATTAAAGATGATCATCTTCTGGATATAGAATAAAGCTCTACGTGATGAGCCCATTTGTGTGCTAGTAATCCACTGCTGATGCGTCCATGCGGTGATCTCAGTATATGAAAACAAATTAGGGACAGAAAAGCGAATTCTTTAAAAACCTGAAACGAATTGGAATTTAGTTGACTAACCCAAATGAATTGAGTCGGCATTCAATCATCAAAGTTGGAATTGTACAGCCAAACGTTGACACAGTCATTTTAACTGTTAAGTGTATTGATCCCAACTCCTGATTGGACTATGAGTCTTTGCTGATGATGAATCCTATACTCAGATAAAATATCTGTCCATTTTTACCTGATTTCTAATATTTCCCAAAATGAGATCAATCCGTGATGACTATAGCTTATAAATGTTTCCTTTTTGTAACTAGCATTTTTTAATGCATGTATCGATATTTATCAGTTAAGCAAAGAAAGTCACCAATTCAATAGTAATACTTCGTTATTTTTAACTGACTGATGAAACAAATAGTAGTGGAATTCATGAGTCAAGTAAAACTAGACCACCATGGAAAACCTGGAAGCACTGGACTACTGTTTCGTCCTAGTATGGGACTCCTGTGCAGTGCGCATCCACAAGTCCCTTCTGATAAGAAATGGTGATCATCCTCAATGAATGGTTCTACCAATTTTGTATTTCGACGAAATATTTTTATATATCAGGACCTGCAGATGCAATGAAACAAATGGGTTTTTTGAATAATTTATAGTTTCAGTTTTCTTTATTTACTGAATAAATATCTTCCCTCATAAGTTTAGTGATATTGTGGTGTGCTACTTGTATCAACATAAGTAGTATATAACGCTAGCCAAAAATAGAATGTCTGGCAGCATTCGTTCAAGATGGAGAAGGAAAGAACGGGAACAGTAAGCAATTAATATGGTAATGCAAGAACAATGAAGTCTGAGACGATTGGATAGTATCTGTAACACGAACAGTCAACCTTGAGACAATTGATTGACATTTCTATAGATCGTTTTGTAATATCGTCATGACTTTTCATTCACTTGAATTCATTTCCAACAGTTATCCAACAGCTCCAGTTTTAAATATGAGAGCTTAAAGATATCATTACCTTTCATATGATAGGTATATATTACAATTTCATAATTTGATAAATGGTAGATAGTTAGTTAATAATTAAAAGAGTTCCATGAACTTAACTATCATCATGGTTAACTTCCATCGAGGATATTTGGTTTATGGAGAAGAGTTATAAAGATTGGTGGATTTCATAATATAAAACATGGAGTATATTTGTGACATATTAAAAATTGACTGAATTCAGAGATAGGTAGTTGGGTAGAAATGGACAGATATTTTATCTGAGTATAGGATTCATCATCAGCAAAGACTCATAGTCCAATCAGGAGTTGGGATCAATACACTTAACAGTTAAAATGACTGTGTCAACGTTTGGCTGTACAATTCCAACTTTGATGATTGAATGCCGACTCAATTCATTTGGGTTAGTCAACTAAATTCCAATTCGTTTCAGGTTTTTAAAGAATTCGCTTTTCTGTCCCTAATTTGTTTTCATATACTGAGATCACCGCATGGACGCATCAGCAGTGGATTACTAGCACACAAATGGGCTCATCACGTAGAGCTTTATTCTATATCCAGAAGATGATCATCTTTAATCAATGCAAGTGATTTAACAATGTATGAGGGATAGAAAATGTGATTTACAACTCATTAAAAAAATATAATAGTTGAATTCATGAGTTAATTGAAGCTAGACCATTACGGAAGACCTGGAATCACTGGACGGCCGTTTCGTTTTAGTATGGGATTCCTCAGCAGTGCGCATCCATGATGTCGCTCGCAGGATTCGAATGCAAGATCCATCAGTATCGCGTGCAAGCGCTTAGACTCTAGAGCACTGAGCCAACATTTAACGGTGTTCATGTCTAAATTCAACTAATCCATGAAATTGCGCCACCATCCGCTATCGCCTATTGCAAGTCCTGAATTACAAGTTTTATATATTCATTTCTGTGAATTATCCTATTTTATTTTTTTATTGAACACATAAATGTTGGTAGAAAGGAGCACCAGATATATATGCGTTACGCAAAACAATAAGAATGGGAAGAGAAAAAGGAAGGTAAGTTGCGTATATGCAAAAAGAGAACAATAACGACCAAAGATTAGTGTATGGTAGTGTAGTAATGATAATAATAATAATAATAATAATAATGAAGGAAACGGAAAGGTACAGCCAGAAGAATTTTTTCAGTTAAGTAAGTTACAACCACTTTTTATGAAGAAAGTAAAAGAAGGTTACAGCAGGATCTCCATTGGCTTCTATTATGGCCCATATCTGATAACGTATCTAGCCACTGTGTTGCACTGACAACCTCTCCACTTTTTCCAGCCGGTCCCAGAGTCGGAAAACAATGCACGACGAGGCATTCTCTGGCACAATATTCATAGATTATGTCCAAGCCACCGAAGTCGATGTTTCAAGATGGTGACACCAATTGGATTATCGTCGAGAATGTAACTAAAGGAGTTTGAATTGTAAGCAGAACTTTTACTTCCTAAGAGAGATTTAAAGTTCATTACTCTGTAAGTAAGATAAAATAGCTTCTATCTAGTAGTTCAATCAGTGAGATTTCAGTATCATCTAAAACATTCAACATATCATCTCATATCATATTACTAAAATTTTACTCTTTATTCCATGGTGGTTTAGCTACCATTAATTCATGATCTCAAATATTACTAGAATATCCCCAAAACCCTTTCTGATACTGGTCATCGTATGCTCAGTAGTGACTGGCTACAAGAAGTATTTCGTGGCGTTCTAGTGAGAAGCACTAACCAGTGGACATCAACCAGGTATGTTGTGAGATAGCAACTCTCTGAAGATGATGGTGGATGAGTCGCTCGATTTCGTGGATTTGTTGGATGCCGTCTAAGTGGTCTAGAGGTAAAGCGCTTTCTCGCGAGACCGATAGGTCCTGAGTTCGAATCTCACAAGGCGGGGTCATGTATGCTCACTGCTCAGGAGTCCCGAAATAAGAAGAAACGACCAATGAGTGCTTCCGGATTTTCCATGGTTGTCTAGCTTCAATTGGCTGATGATTTCAACTACTGAAATTATTTTTATATATTTAGATTTATATTTCGTTGGAAATTATGATCATTTGATACTTGGCATAGTAGCTCATTGAATATACTTCAATAATAATGTACAACGTTTGTTTTTGTACTTTAGAAGTGCATTATATTTGGTATATTTAATCATTTTGCATTTATTTAATCATTGATTATTGTATATTAGAAGTATCAAAGTGTAAACTATAAACTGTGCCGTAACCAATGCAAAGAGGTAGACAATAAACCTGCTTGTTGTAAGAGTGTAAAGTAAGCATATCATTTATGACGACTTACTCATATTACAAGTTTGAAACTTCGGTATTTTTCAGGGAAAATGCTGCTGAACTTACGGCCCTGGGGTGTTAACATCTTTACCTATGTGTATACTATGGAGTGTATGAGCCTTGGGTTTACGCATTTTATGTATGCATGTATCGTATAATTGTGAGCAAAAAATTTTATGCCTTTATGTATTTGTAGGAGGTGTGGTCCTGCCTACGCTTTCTATAATACATGTACAATATACTAGCAACAGCGCTCGTCTATGCCATGATTTATATCACTGAAGTGTATTTATCTTTGATACCTATATTTGAATACATGCATATGAAGCATACTTGAGGATAGTTTCCACGTTTCTTCACTGATTAACTCATTATTAGCTCATCAAAGCTTTTGGTTTATATAAACGTTTCCAAAGGTAGTAGTACGTTTGCACTACATAATATGGGTCAAGTTAACTATCCATACTACCGATATCCTAATCTCTATATACATAAATATTCTCCAGTATCCACTTGCATTAATCTTTTCAAAGCTTTTCTCTACCTAAAACAAAAGTCATGGAAATTCACCATTCCCATTGAATGGGTAACTAAAAAACAAAATGGAATGATAGATTCACTTACTTCACTTCCAATTTGTTTCATCCATTCTATTTTCATTGGATCATTTGTTGTATTCTCAATTAAATTCCAAAGTATAGAGATTGATCTTGATAAGAATTCATTTGATATAATTGGTAATATTAATCGATTACAAATGAATTGAGCGCCTAATTTTAATATAATTTTATTTGAACAAATTTCTATTATGATTATTATATTTTGTAGATAGAAAAGCAGCAATTTTACCGGAATGTTTAGTTAGTTTATCCATTAATATCAGTATAGTTAAACAAAGAGCATCAGATTGATCTATTTCACAGTAACACTAATGTTCGGAGATAAAGGAATAGTATTGCGTAGAAAATGCAAATCAATATAATCAATGTGACTTACTTTTAATAAAGATTCAATGATATCACTATGACAAACAACTTTCTGATTGAACTTTTTTGTTGTTGGTTGTACTTTATGATCTAAAATAGGGAAGGAGACTGATGTTAGACAAATTAATTGAATGGATCAGTTTAGGAGTTGTGGAGATTGTTAAGTTTTTGATTGAAATCATGAGTCAATTGAAGCTAGACCACCATGGAAAACCTGGAGGCACTGGATGGCCGTTTCATCCTAGTATGAGACTCCTCAGAAGTGCACATTCACGATCCAGCACCCCGCGAGATTCGAACCCAGAACCTATCAGTCACGCGCCAGGCGCTTAACCAACTAGACCACTGAGCCAGCCGACATCCAATGGTTTTAATGTCTAACCTCAACCAATTCACGAAATTGAGCGACCATCATCCATTGTACTGAGATAAACACTTGTTTCTACCCGACACGGATTAGCTCCACCAGTCACGGCTTCTCACTAGAACTCCGAGAATTTTCTCATGAAGCTAGTCACCGGTGAGCACATGAGAATATTTAGGAAAATGAAAGCGATTTACTTAATAAACAGTATATATATATATATTATTTCTGACTTAAGTTAGGTAACCAATGAAAGCTGAGAAACACTGGAAAGCAATTTTGACCTGGCGTGAGGTTGTTTTTCAATAGTTTGGATTTCTGACTCGTATAATGATTGAGCTTAAAACGTAAAATTCTCGTAGTAAGAACTTTACTTTTAAACCGCTGCGCTGGACAATGATCAGACGTCCCAATGTTCAAAATTTTGGATTCAAGTACCCTATCCACTTTCCTCCGTGAGTTCACCTCACGAATTTTTTTTAAATTTCATCAACCAGATGTTTCTTATAGAGCTTCAATCAATCCATTTTGAGACCAGTCTAAAGGAAGTATATAACAATTATGCATTAGGACGTTTGGTGGGAAGATGTTTACAGTTTGGTCTCAAACTATGATTGATCAAGCGGCATTTTTATTTTTTGAAACGTAAAAATATGTTACCGATTACAGTTGATTAGAAAAACGATGACCACATCTTATAGTCCTAATATGTTTAACAAAACAGAAATGGAGAAGTTCTACTTAAATATGGTTCCATTTCAGTACCGAAAAACTAAATCACAGATGAGAATTGTCTATCATTGAACTACTGTCATTGGTTGAACTAGTGTTTTTCTTTTGAAGAATCTAAAGTCGTTGTGACTTACAATATGACCAGACGATCTTCAGCTTATGTTTGTGTGATATCATGATCATCATTAAGCGCTTCACGGATGTTTATTGTTAGTACAAATGGTATCAGAAACATAAACATATTTTTATCTGTACGCGGTTGTAGAGATTGCTGAATTTTATTGAAATCACGAGTCAATATAAGTTGCACAGCGCCGAAAACCCGGGAGCACTAGACGGTCGTTTCGTCTCACAACGAGACTCTTCAGGAGTAAGAGTTCATAACCTTGCCTTACTTATTTAACTACGCCTGTCACCCTTCGTGAAGAGGCATAGGCCACCAACAAGCATATTCCATCGAACTCTGTCATAGGCGATCCTTTCCATTTATTTCCGGTCGCTATTAATTCTTTTCATGTCTGCCTCGAATTCCCGATGTAGTGTGTTCTTCAGCGTTACTCTCTTCCTTTTCCTCTCAGGGTTCTAAGTTAGCGCTTGCTTCGTGATGCGGTTTGGTAATTTTTACAACGTTTTTCCTACCCACTTTCAACGTCTTTTCCTAATTTCCTCTTTATTTGGAAGCTGGTTCGTTCACTCCCCTGGTAGGTTGTTACTGATCGATGACTTATCCACTAAGAATCAAATTAAGGGTCTTTGTTCTCGTGAGAAAATGGTTAAACTGAGCTGAAATCCGATGACGTGTAGATTCAACTCCAAACAGTCCATGATATTGCGCAACTGTCTTCTATTTTATTCGGTCAGTAACTTGTACAACAATTCTAAGTTCTAATGAGAAGCCGTGAGCAACAAAGCCCAACAACGCCTAGTTTGAAGCGGTTACCCACAGTTTGGAATATAAAATGGTCACACAATATCGT
The DNA here is from genome assembly GCA_944470405.2 of Schistosoma mattheei. NCBI lineage: Eukaryota > Metazoa > Platyhelminthes > Trematoda > Strigeidida > Schistosomatidae > Schistosoma > Schistosoma mattheei. Next base: position 5,376,055 of record OX103950.1, read on the forward strand.
GAATTGGTTAAAGTTAAACGCGTTCACTACTAGATTTCAGATTAACAGTTGACAGGTTAAAAGTTTGTACGGGAGATCAAAAGTCCTTGAATCAGACCTTGGTGACTTGATAGTGGATGAACACTGCTGAAGAATTCCATACTAGGACGAAACGATCATCCGATGCTTCCAATTTCTCAGTGATGGTCTAACATTGAACGATTCATGGTCTCAACTAAAATAAGACAGATTAACATCATAGACTGGAACAAGCCTATAATAATAATAATAATAATAATAATAATAATCTGTCTACAAATATTTAAAACAATTATCTACCTTCAGGTGTATCACTTAATTGACTTCCTGTAAAATAGAACTGTTCCAATGAATAACAAACACTTGTACAGATCTCAACATTTTTCAATTGTAAAAGATATCCTATTAGACAAAAATGATTTAGTTACATAAATAGTGAACAAACCAAATGATTTATAAAATCTACTGCTACATTAAAATAATTCATTTCATCTGAACTGAAATTTTTCAAAAATGATTTGCCGCATAATTGAATTAATTCAAGAAATATTTGATGATAAACATCCGGTAAATGTAGAACACGTTCACCGCATACTTTTAAAATATTTTGATAATGTACAAGATCATGTATATTCTAAATTATTTGTTTTTTTTAAAAATTGTTTAGTAAGTTAAAAAGAAATTAGCAATGATCATTTAAAATTTTATAAACAATGAATAAACACAGATATTTGATGACCATTAATATATTGAATGTCTAAACAACACAAAACATTCATCATGAAAAACAAGAAAAAACTTTTGATTTAGATCATGAATCGATTGAAACTAGAACATCATTGTAAACCTTGGAGCATTGGGCACCCGTTTCGTTTTATTACAGGACTCCTAAGCGGTGTACTTCTACGATCCCACACACAGGATTCGAACCCAGGACCTTCGTGTTAGGACCCGAGAAACATAATCGATGGTAACTTTGTGATACTTTTATGGACCAATGCTAAACGTATATTCTTATCGTATAATTGTTAAGTAACTAAACTATTCATATTCATGTTTCCCTTATCATGAGCTTTATTTTAACCTATAAACTGTTATTATGCGATTTTCAGTTCTTGGATTATTCCCTGTCTATTAATTACTATCTCCCTCATTCACAGCCACTTTTGGCTAAATATTGTGCAAATGTTGTTACATATTTTATGGTACGTTGTGGTCTGTCTGAATGATATATAAATCGAGTATATTTGAAATAAATGATTCATATTACAGAGGCTGAGACTGATGTTCTGGACTAAACTGGCTGGGCTAGACTGGAAGCGGGACCAATCAGGACTCTAGGCTGCTCGCATGTGTTTTATTCCTTACTGATTCGATCAACAATTCGTCGCTCTCTGACTGACGGTATCACTGCGTTATCCAATATACATGGCAAACAGGCTCACAAGTTATAACACTTAAGTCTCATGGGCAAACGCTTAACCTCTAGACCAGTTAACAATCCCCACAACTTAGTGCTGATTTTAATCGTCATATGTTCACTGGTGACTGAGTCCAAGATGACTTCTTACAGTTCTGTTAAGAAGCCGTGACCAGTGAGGTTCAATCCGTGTCGGGTAGAGACAGGTATCTACCTCAGACAATGGTTGCGCAGCCATTCATGGGTCGATCGTAGTTAGACATTAACACCGTTGGATGGTGGCTCAGTGGTCTAGAGGTTAAACGTTCGCGCGCGAGACAGAAAGTTCTGTGTCCAAATCCTGCGAGTATCATCATGAATGCACACTATTAAAGAGTTCAATACTTGAACGAAACGGCAGTCCAGTGCTTACAGATTTTCACTGGTGGTCTAACATCAATTGATTCATGATCTCAATCGAAAACTTGACAACCTCCACAACCCCATACGTGGCAATTATGCATACAGTCAGTGATTTTTTAGGTAAAGTAAAATTTCATTTCAATAAAAATGAGATCAAATTATCGATCAGGCTATATAGGTACAGATCTTCAGAAGAGGAACAAATCATAAGTGTGTTTCTTCTCAATGTTGAGAAGCAGAACTGTATTAGTGTGTGGGATCTTTTAACAAGCAACCGTATATTGTTTGATAGGTATTATAATTTTAGAGCCTGACGTTATGGGGTATAGGTGTTATAATTATATGATGCTTTCCAAGCAGTTCTGAACTCATATTCTTAATTCTATTGAATTTTAACTGCTGCTCGATCTGTATATCCTAATGATCTAGTTGGATCAAACGTCTGATCTGCTAGAGTCCCATCGTGCTGGTCGAATCTTTTTGACGGCTATCAGACTAAAAGTAATAAAATTAAAGATCGGAGAATGGGCTCATTTTGTCGAACGTGGTAGAGTAAGATAGGTTTAATGTATTTAGTTTAGATCGTCAACTTTTGTGGTGATATTGACTGCCCATAACAAAAAAGGAGGGTTTCAAATTATTAGTTCTAAAAATAACACATCTGACCTCAACCCGCAGATTCCCATTGTTGGTGGTAAAACCTGTAGACTACAGAGTTAAACATCAAGAGTTATTTTGATAAAGTTTTGTTCTCTTAGCTGGGTGGTTTGGTGGTAGATCTTTCACCGTTCTCTTGAACGACATCATAAGCATAAACTTAAACTCAGCTACAGAGGACTCTTAATATGTTCATAGGGCCAGAACCAATAATATATCAGCTGACTACTGACATTCTCGTCTAGGATGCTGTATTTTTCAGGGTCATCCTACGGAAGTTACGATGGACAGGGACACTGCATCACAAATCAAGACAGAAATCTAAAAGGCCTTTGTACTTTTCGAAGGTAAGATGAAACTAAACCTTTTATTCAATGATAACTGTAGTTATCGTCATCTTCAGTATATTTAAGACCTAACCTTTCAAATAGACTATTCAGAATAATATAACGGCTTCTAGAAATACTTGAAAACGAGTGTACACTATAAATTGAGTAAAAGCAAAGTCAAAGCACTAATGTATTCAAAGGATACAACACCAAGCGAATTTGCAGTCCTCAAATTCCTCAACGCTATTTTGTGCCTTTCATACATAAAATCCTAAAAAAATCAATATGAAACAAAGAGTCTTACTGTATGAGGATCAGTAAGTAGTTTCAAAACTCTACAAATATCGAAATTATTCTTTTCCGCTCTACATGTGACATCGCTTTCATTAAATGAAGCAACTGGACGAACAAATGTCGAAAGCAGATGTTTTCTTTGCTATCGGTATAGATGAATAATCAGCTTCTCAACATACAGATAAAGATATCATTTCTTTTTTCCTTTCAGGGGAAATCTATAGTCAGCGGCGAGTCGTAGGTAACATTTAAAACAAGTGTCGGCATTTTCTATTATCAATATACTAATAATGTCTTCGTACAAATGCTGCATTTGAGTTTGGAAATCTTTTTAGATCTTTAAGTAAAATCTTTTGAGGTCTATATATGCTGTCAGCGTAGAAATGTAAAATAAGAAGATATGAGAGTCTAGTAAACTAGCTGTTCTGATATCATCATATTACAGTTACTTCGCCTAGAAGCCATCAAAATGTGGAACAGTCTCGCTCACATTCTGAAGAATCGTTTGAGCTATTACTTCAACCTGAAACCAGTAGGATATTGATTATTAACTGACAAAGTTTGTGGATGCAATTTACCATGACGTTCTTACTGATACCTTGGGGAACGAGGAATGAGAGTTCGGCTTATGTTATCTCAAAGCTTCTTGTGAAAACTCTTCTTATACCTATGTTACGTTTGAGGATCATTTTAATCAACAAAGAAATCATCTACACAAAAATTTCGTTACTTCAAAAATTTCTTGTTATAAGTTACAATGCAGTCACCCGTCTGTCTGATGAAAATATGTAAGAACTTGATGAAACATTAAAGACCTTTTTGAGAAGTTCCCTCCTTTCAGCGTGGTCATAGTATACGGATCTTTGTTCTTCAGAATCATTAGGTTAATTTTTACAGACGAGGTTACGTTAACAAGATGGGGGCATGTTCACATGTTATAGTTAATTGGCAAAAGTTTGGAAAACGTTCAAGGTGTTTGTGCTTTGATGTCTGTGGATAATAAGAGTTTGGAAATCCTTTACTTTCTTTTTCAAACATTTGGTAACGAGGTTGAGTGTTCGTCTTATGGAAAACACGTAATCAAGTTTTGTTTAAATTTGGAGGAATCAGTAATCACAGGTGGGTAAGTGAGTTCTTCCAATAAGAGCAGATTAACCTAACCTATTTTTATTACTGGTGTGTAAGTATGTATTTCTCCTCTATGTCCTTCTGTACATTTGAGTTTGAACCACAGAAATATGATCACTAAAGGACGTGTTAAGTATGACCGGTCAAATGATTGTTCTTCATTATACATCAGATACTGACATTCTCCATTTTGTGTGTGGAGGGAAAATAAATGTAATGAGATATTTGCAGTGTTCGTATGAACTATTGATTTTTTTGTACTTGATGGCTCCCTGATTTGGATTCCAAGTACAATGCGTTCGTTCGTGATCACCAAGATGTTCTTGGTCTAAATTGCGTTATTTCTGTAATTCCTAGTTTGTGCAACAATTCAGTTACTTCTAAACATGACAGTATTTCACCACCACGTTGTCCATCACCTGACCGAATCAAGCAATGAAAAATTAGAACCTTCTGGATTGTGAGACTTGTTCAGTTGTCCCACTTTAATTAAGTTTTTGAGAATTATTATTTGGCGATGTCAAGAGTATATGATGTTTATCACTGTTGTTAACCTGATTGCCAATATTTAAATTTGAGTGTACAGTTTTAACGAAATGCCGTGATACGCCAAAGCACCCATCAGAGGAACTTGACACGAACAGATTTAACCAAGACGAGTGTATGATGAGTGAAAAACAGAAGTTGGTCACATACTGCGCTAGTGATAGGCTACAGAATCAGAGGGGAAACTCTTTCTCATTCCTGCTTAAATACTACTTCGAATACAGCAAACTCACAAGAATGTGTAGTATTCAAACTGGAATAGCTCCGTTAAGTACGTACAATACCGCTTCCATTCTGTACAAATGCTACAATGCTTAAGAGTATTGAACAGAGATTGAAATTCCTGTAGAGAATACATTAGAAATGGAACATCTCTCAGTTTCCAATGTCATGGATATACATTTACACTGTAACAGAAAGGATAGTCGAGAACATCACTCCAAAGCGTTTTACTGTATAACATCGTTATCTTTTTGAACTTATACTCTGCCTTGTCTTTTAATTTTTATTCATTTATATTGTTCCGCATTCTTTTTATTCAGCATTTTCATTGTTTTGACTTTGGTTGGGATTCGCATTTATTATTTGATTCGGTTGATATATGATCCCTGATCATTAACAATAAAGTCATGTTTGACAAGATTTAGGGTTGCGGATTTGAGCGGTTGATCATTCCAGTTGTTTGACTTCCTGTTGGAAACGTTTAGTATCTTTATAGATAGATATTTCATGTTATCTTGTTGAGAACACTTTTTGTTATTCTCAGGTATCTATTTCTTATCATTTTCTTTGCTGATTAGTACACATCGTTTTGGTTACTTAAAGTAAGCTGTAACGTTTGAGATAATTTGCACTTTCGGTATAATTTATTTGCTTTTTTGACTGGTACTAACCTGTTTAAGAATAAGATTTTTGTCCTATTATAATTTCAGGTGAGCGTGTTGTGAACTCTCATATACTGATATTGTTTAGTAATCTTGGACACTACTTTACTCAATACGTTGTAGTATTACGGTCTACTACGATATTAGTACTGCTCTAATAATAGACCTAATCATAAAATGGTAAATTTGCTATGATGTTTAAAACCAATCTATAAGATCTTACATGAAAGGGACACCATTGTCTACACTGACTAATCGTGTCGTATCATAACGATTAACAATATATGATAAAAAACACATTCAGGCTGGAGGTAGAACAGTATATTTAATATGAGTAAAAGATATAAGGTTACATTCAATAGGAAGCACGCCTGCAAGACCGAGCCATGCCATCCGATCAACTCAAATTAATCGAATTCTTACTTCCCCCTTCACCATCGTTGGGTTTTTCTCCTCATCAAATGTTGAATATTCATTTTCTCAGCTGTCTCGTTTTAAGCTTTGAGTATTGTGTGGTTAGGGCTCAATGCCACTACAATGCTAAATATCTGAACACGGTTATAGGGGAACGTAATTATACTCCAAACAAGCAAATTTAGATGGAGCAGAAATCTCAATTAAATAAACTCTAGTCTTTTGAAAATCATTTTCGCATAAGAAGATGCTAAAAATTGAAATTTTGGTCGTGTCATTTACTGATATCTTCTTTAGTAATTATAAGCTTTTGATCGGTGTCATTATGAACACTGAGTACTAGTTCTCAAAATAAGTTTTCGGTGTGAAACATAAATTGCTCGCTCTGTTGAACGTGGTCGCTATTCAAATTGAGCCAGTGAAGTTTGCTAGTTTTTTTACATCCAGACCCCATTTTCGAATAGTAACCAAAAGGCCAGCTAAAACTATTTTTAGTATGATATGGTAGCAGTTATCAAGTAACATTTAGATTAGATTGACAGCCACATGTTAAGACACATAATGGTCCAGTTGTGCAATTTAGACATATATTTCCGAGTAAGCATAAGAAGTAAAGTACCTTTCAGATAAATTTAAATCCAGCTTAAAATTACTTCACGATTCTTATCTACTTCTGTAAATCCTGTATCAGCTAAGGCAATATCAGACTACAAACCAGTGTTCAAACTTTATCATGGAGAGTTTGATATCACAGTCGTCGTTTTGTGCAGGCCAATATAAAGTTCTAAACCTAATTACCGTTAAAGATACATAACATATATCTAATGAAGTCGAATAAAGTCTGATGAAAGAGTATTCAGCCTGTTTGCTTTTCAATTTAATCATCCTCTTGACTTTTTATATATTTTGAGCGAATATAAAGTGGTCATATTATATGTAACTACGTCTTCTTACAGCCTTAAGCTCTCCATGGTTAATCAAGACTGAATTGGATGTCAAAAGATTGAAGTCGCACAATCAAACATATTGTTATTGTTTTTTTCGTGACATATTAACTGTGATCCTATGATTATTTTTCATTGTCGATTGATGTATGAAGAAAACAAGACCATAATTGCTATTCTCAACGTCATAGCGGTGAATAAATCACCAAAATAAATAGCTTTGTAATTCTTCAACATTTGATGCTGACCACATTAGTTTTAATGGACTCACCTATCTGAAGGCGTTCGATCATGCATCAACACCAGATCACGAGTGGGAACGTGGTGCTCGGCATCCTTTGCAATCGCTAGCCAGTCTAGATCAGTCGATCTTCGACATATTGATATCCTATCAAATAATAGTAGTAGCAGTACGCATAACATTACATGAACTTATATCGAATTAGCTGCCATCGGTTTCATCTAGGTTCTTTGTAGATAACTTAGAATACAATTTATTAAATAGAGTAAATAAATCATATTGAATATGAAAGTAACTGGAGACTTATTGAGATGATTTACACAAACAACATAGGCATTCAAGTGCCTGTTGGATTTACGTAACAAATATGTTTTCACTACAAACCGATTGCTTTTGAAGGCGATTCAGCTTTCAACTGATGAGAAGTGTTATATCTTAGTGGAGATTAAATTATGAGTGACTTCTGAGACCCTTTAGTGGACTAATATTATCTCCATATTTTTTTATGGTATAACTATTCAGTGACTAAACTGTGTATATCCACATTCATTTTATTATAAGCTTTATTATACGATCTACTGTCCTTAAGTTATGTCCAGTCTATTAATTACAGTCTCCCATATTCACACTCACTTTTAGCTTGATTTTGTACAAATGATATTTTCTATTTTATGGTGCGATGCGGTCTGTTTGACTGGTATATAAACCAACTATGTTTGAAACACATGATTCGCATAGTGAAAGATGTTATTTGTATTCTGGACTCAACTGGACGAGCTAGGCGAGCAAAGGATCAATAAGGATGTTAAGCTGATCAGAGCGGTCGAGCATCATTAGTTGAATACAGTACAAGAGTGAATAAGTCGTATTTCGATTGGCGAGCAATTTACGTAATAACTAGCCGGACTTAGAGTCATAACAAAAAGCGTATATTATCTAATTCTTAGCATTATCATTACCAGTAACTTCATTTAATTTAGCATCTTTTGTATGTATCATACCTATGATTATTGTGTACTCAAGTTATTGGATCGGTACTGATGAACTATTATGTGACCTTCAAATAATACAAATCTCCTATGAAGGCTAACATGAATTCATGTGTCATGAAGTTGTATTTCATTTAAACACAGAAATATTTTGACAAACATATTTTTCTCTCTTTGCGTAATAAAACTAAAGTTCCAGAAATACTACAACCATCAACAAAACAGTATAAGTATTTGTGATCAGTTATCTACGTAAGATGCTCAATTTCTGTTGACCAGATGTAATCAGCAACGACGTACTGTGGAAGAAAACAAACCAACTTGCATCTGAAAAAGAAATTGGGAAAACACACTTGAATTTGATCAGAAAAACACTGCGAAACTCCCCGAACTTCATCACGAAGAAAGCGCTAACCTGGAATCCTTAAGGGGAACAGAAAAAAACTGGAAGACCGAAAAACACACTGCGTCGAGAATCTGAAGCAGACATGAAAAGAATTATTAGCAACTGGAAACATAGAAATAATTCAACAAAGATATTTTTCTCTCTTTGCATAAGAAAACTAAAGTTTAATCTAGAAGTTCTTTCTCTCATTACACATTGTTGTGACCTTAAAGCTGGCTAGTTATTGCGTGATTTATTCGCCATTCGGAATAACACTTATTCATTCTTGGTACTTTGTCATATCAATGACATTCGACCGGTTTAAATAGCTTAGAGTCCTTATTGGTCTTTTCAACTCCTCGATCTTCCGCTTGAGTCCGAAAACGCCAATAACAGCTCCCACAAAGAGAATCATTAATTTCAAACACACTGGGTTCATATACAAAGCAAACAGACCATATCACACCATTGAATAGAAAATAACATTTGTACAAGATCAAGCCGATAATTGGCTAAGAATATGAGAGACTGTAATCAATACACTGAGTATAGTTCCACGATCCCGCCTAGTGAGATTCGAACCCAGGATAAGTGCTCGCGCATGAGACTGATAGGTCCTGGTTTTAAATCTCGTGAGGCGGGATCGTGGATGCTCACTGCCGTCCAGCACTTTCAGGTTTTTTATGGTGATCTAGCTTCATGAATTGGACTAATAAATTACTATAATATCCACAAAACTTCTCTCTGATTATAAACTGAGTATAATTTAAGAATAGTAAATCAAAGGTACCTATAATTTAATCTTCACTAAGATATAACAAATTCTTGGTGTGTATTATTGATTAATGAAACATCGAAAGGTTGTTCATCAGAGAGCCGTATCTGAAAGTTAGTTCCTAACAAAAGCAATCCATGAATAAATCTCCACAATACTATAAAACTAAGCACATTCATATAATTGTCATCGGTAGCTTAATAATCAGTAAAAATGAAAGTTGTGTTATGAGGTATATCTCTTACACTACTTTAAATTTTATGTAAATTCTAATAGGACTTTGTTAAAATAAACTTAACCAATGAAAAGTGTTACTATTTCATCCCATGCTATAGAATCCTATGTGGCTTAATCAATCACAGTTAGAGTATATGATTGATAGTTATTAGAATTTACGTTGTTCTAAATACGATAATGAGTAATAGTATCTTTAAGATTAAAAGTATGCTCAATTAGAAAAAGTCCATCAACATGAAATCCAAACTAAACAGAGCCTACAATGGATTGTGCACATCCAGTTAAAACCAATATACAATAGTATTGATATATTCTAGAGTCAATTATGCTTATAGTGTAGTGAACAAAACACGGGTGAGGACAATCGAATGTATTTGAGCACAAAATTACAAGACTAGTTAATAAAATCTAACAATCATAAAGTAAATGCTTAATTTGCAAAATGTTCATCGATTGTCTCAAAATGACTCAGACTTTGTCGTTCTTGCATCCTGTTTCCATTCTTTACTGTTGGATTCTCTGGTCTCTCTGCTGCTAGACCTTCTGTTCACGACTAACATCATCTACTACTTATGTCAATATAAGTAGCGCACACCACACTCGCCCTCCACTTAAAGCAGTCGTTCTTGCGGTGGTTCATGCTTGCCGTGCCACAATCTTCGTCTCTGCAGTCTGTGCTATACACACCGTCAAAATGTCGGGTCTGTGGTGCGCCGACCTCCATGGCTCCGTCGACCTGCCGGGGCAAAAACATCCGACGTCCATCCGGCACCTGGGACGCTTGACACCCGTGGTGCACCGGCCTGTTGAGCCACCTACACCCGATGTCCGCCCAGCAGCCGCACGTTCCACCGCTGCTCTCCATCGACACCACTCTCTACAGCCAACGCCGCCCCGCCAGAACACTCCACTTGACGCCACCTCTCCGCACCAGACTGCCCCAACCAGCACCCCAGCTCCAAGCCCGCAACGGCGTTCGCAGAACAGCGCCCCTCACCTCTTGGTTGGCAGAGCCACTAAATGTAGTGAGGGAGAACACAGGTGTGCACAACCGAATCATATTTAGCACAAAATTACAAAGTTACTTGGTAAAATAGAAAAAACATACTATAATACTTAATTTGCAAAATGTTCAATAATCGTCTCGGACTTCATTGTTCTTGCATTTCTATACTAACTGCTTTCTATTCCCGTCCTTTCTTTCTTGATCTTCCCAATCTTCCGCTGCCAGACATTTTATTCCTGAATCGCGTTATATACTATTTATGTCAATATAAGTAGCACGCACCACAATAGTATTAAAATATACGAAATTCCTTCCAGCCATAAAAAATTCTACTAGAATACTATGTTCAGCTTGTTTTCAACAATCAATATAAATACAACAGTTGATAAGTATTTCTGTCTCACCATCATTGATATTAAGGACTATAATTGAAGCGTTTATAGAAAAAGGTACCTGGTTCGAGTCACAATACAGTATCTAGGTACTCCTGTAGTGAACGAAGAGTTGGTTGAGGTATTCAGTTCATTACTTTATAGGAAATTACAGAGTATTTTTATAAAATATTGAAACCCTACATTGAATACTTTATTTGCACATCATTCATCGATTGTCTCTAATAAATTTCGTCATTCCTTCATTCATGTTATCATTACAATGACTCTCTGTCTACATTCCTGTTCTCTTCAATTCAATCATTTCAATCTTCTGCTATTAGATATTTCACTTTTGCTTGATGTCACATACTACTTATATCTATCAATATAAGTAGCATACATCACAGACTTCTTTTTTTACCAAGTTTTACATAGGAAAAAAAACGTATATTCGAAATTTCACCACTAATCTTAATCCATAGATATGGTATTTCTACTAACTATAATCTAGTTTTTATTTCACTTGTTTATATCTTACTACTTTATTACATTCTATATTTTATAAATATTGAAATGATTTTTTTTTTAAATATCAGCTGATAAGATAACCGTACCAATGCCAAATAGTAATAGTTTGTTACTAACCCTTAATTATCATTGTATAAGGTGAACATTTATAAGAATAATCGAATGATAGAATGATTGTATTTTTTAGACTGAAAAGCAAACTAGGTGGAAGTAGATGGATAGAAATGGACTTAACGTAAAATTCGTTAAAAAGAAACGTTGTTGAGTTAATGCACTATGGTTTAAAGATATGAAAAAAAGATGGTGTTTTGTTCATTCATTTTGTATTATTAGACCATAATTGATCAAAGATTGATAGTGGCTATCAGTGGAATCCAAGACACATGTTTCGTCCTATTAGGGACTCATCAGCTGGACGTATCTGCATATCAGAGTTCACTTTGGGACTTGAATTCAGTACCTTTCACTTCAAACGTCATCACATTATTCACTTAGGATGAAACGCGTGTGCTGGACTCCATTGCTAGCTACTATCCATCTTTGCTTATATGGCTTGTGAATTAAAGCAATATCGAAACAATCAGCACAGGATTCACATATGTCAACAACAGACTGATCAATTGCAATCCTAAACAACAATGAGAAGATACAAGTAAACAATACCAAATGAATTTCTACAATTCATCAGTCTGTTATTCGTATATGTGCATCCTGTAAAGATTGCCTCGATATTACCTCAAGTGTCAAGCATTCTTAGCAGAAATGCATGGTGACTAGCAGTCGAATCCAGTATGTGTGTTTCGTCCTGGTTGGGACTCATTAGTTGGATGTGCTTGAATCCCAGAGTTGATATTCACTCCAGGGCTCAAACCAGTCCCAAATATGATGAAACATGCGTCTTAGTTTTCACTGTTAGCCACCATTTATCTTTGCTAATAATATTTTGTTTTTCTGAAGATATGTTTGTTATTTCATACTTAAAGATCAACACATAAATACATTAGTACGTATATAGCAATGATCAATCTAAATTATAGACTCCAATGAAATTTCATTATATTTAAATGAATATGTTATGCACATTATTTATTGATGTGGAAGTTTGTGTAATTTGCTTGACTATGGGATAAATAAAACAGTGAAATGTTTGTTACACTGGTTTTACTAATTTGAAGTTGCTACCATTGTGATTAAGGACCCAAGTTTTGTATTAGTTCGGTACTCGTCAGTTTGATGTAGCTGCATTCCAGTATTGATGTTCATATAGAAACTCGAAATCAATGTCTTTCGCTTAAAACGCCTAAACGATAATCCACTTATATAGACCAGTTAAGAGACAGATCACCGGAAGTCCTAGACATCAACAACGAGAAGATTGGAACACTTGCAAACGATACTAATTTTAGTGAAGTTTGAAGTATGTCAAATTAAGGCCAGAGTTTACAAATTATACTAACAATTATTACTAATGAATGCATTTAAAGTAAGTAAGTTAACTTTCATCTTGAATTGATTTCGTCTGGAGAGCCATTGAATAACGATAGTAATTTCATTCTAGTATAGAACCTTACATATCTATATATACTTTGACTGAATAATAATTAGACATTAGCAAAAGAGTAGCTATAAGACGGACTTCACTATGTTTTAAAGAAAGAAACTACAATTAGAAAAGTTCAATCGTGTTGAGAGTGAAACTGTTCATTACTGGTGAAACTGTATGATAATTTCTCTATTGCGAATTAACTTGCGTTAAAAAGCGTTTATCAATGTTTCGGTAATATTAGAACTATCTAAAAAGATGATTACATTCAAGATAATGGTTATTAGGGGGAATTAGGAGGCTCGTATCATTCTATCTGAAGCTTATCAATGAAATATACTTGAATTTCAGAGATGGTGTTCACGGTGAAACTGCGAGTCAGTAACCATCTTCTGAGACATCAATATGTTATTCAAGAAGTTACTGTGTTGAGATGAGTAAATTTAGAGAACGCAATATCTGCTTATTAATTTTGGTATGCTTGTATTAGCATGTTGCTTGATAGAAAACATAAGTTTAGAGCCTGATATTATAGGGTCTAGGTGTGAAATTAAGGTCGGAAGATGAGGTCATTTTATCGAACGTTAAAAGTCATGATAAGTTTAACGTATTTATCTCAGATAACCAGCTTTTATATTGATAGTAGCTGCCCATAACAAAAGGAGAGAGATGCAAATGATTAATCCTAAAATTAGCACATCTCATCTTAACCTACGAATTTCCATTGTTGTTGGTAAAGCCTGTGAACTACGGTGTTAAAACATTCCAGTGCTTCCAAGTTTTCAATGTTGGCCTATTTTTGTTCAATTCGTGATTTTAATGGAATTTAACAATCTCCTCAATCTTAGACTAACCAATATAATAAGGAATAAATGCAAAACATTGTTGTACAGATCGTTTGTTACACAAATATTAAAAACATAATAAAACGAATGTTGTACTAAGTGAATAGTACATTGGACCAAAATATGATTTTTTGCCTTATCCCATCCTCTCAATGTTCTACCTAGATATGTATGTAGCTAATCGTAGACATGATTAGCTCCATAATAACGTCTCAGACTGTCAAGCTTAATGACGGATGACGGAACACACCACCTCGTTTCACTAGCCGGTGGATATCTGAACTCAGAAGATAAGTAGATAAAATGCTAAATGTTTAAAGTAAAAACATACTACGTTTGGGATCCAGATGTTAACGCCAACATTGGAGTGCTGGTGCATTCAGCTGATGAGTCTGAAATAAGAGGACGCGAGCTCCATGGACTCTGGTGCTTTCCACCATCCAACTCTGTTTGAAACGTTTGTAAATTAATAGTGACATTGAGGTAATTTACAACTTAACCCATATTAAAAGAGACCGATCAGGTACAATCCACAACATCATCAAATAATCAATACAAATGAATCATGTATTCAACTAATAATAAGCTTATCAATGAAGATATTGACGTATAAACACATAATTTCTGATAATAAATCTTTGAATTTATTCACCGCGCTGCAGCTGCTGCGTTTACAAACGTTAGAAAAGGTTCTCGGAACTCAACAATAAAGTAGATATGTATATTATGATAAAAATTTTAAATCATTCTAATGTTTTAATTCACATGTAAATCATAAACAGTATTACTTAGTGGATGGGAATCTTAAGCGCATTCCATCTGTGACCATTCATTCCTTACAAGATCATTGAATAGGTGAATACATTTATTTACTTTATTTTAACACATAGATATTGGTAAAAGGAGGCACCGGATACATATGTGCCACACAAATCTCATTTGATTTGTGTGAGGGATGTGATATTGCTCGAGTGCCCAAACCGAAATAGATGGATTTCTGAGGGGGTCACACCTGCAGCCTTTGACCTAAAGGTCTGATCCACAAGACAGTGGAGCATCGCAAGGAGATTCAGTCCCATGGTAGCCGGTGACCAACGATTGGTTCATACGCCATTTGTTCCCCAGGATACTGCAGGCAGCCCATGTGCACCATTGTTTTGGGATCTGGTTAAAGCGCCGGACATTCGCTTTTCGTCCTCTCAATTTCGTAAACACCCCCGCCACGAGAAGGCGATGAGCAGGACTTCTCTTGCAGAGCATTTCCAGAAGGAGAGCGAACTCTCCCCGCTCTCGGCCGTACCAGGGCATTTGGGGTAATCTAAATTGTTTCAAGCAATCATTTCAACATTATACTTGCTAGTTAATGACCATTTCAACTCGATTAAAATTTAAATATAGTCATCAATACTAGCAAGCAGACTCATTCAATTGACGAGTCACAAATGGGACGAAACGCGTATTCTACATCTCACTACTAGCTAACATCCTATTTATATACAGTTGTAATAAAGACTCAAATACTAAATAACTGGTGACGTAGCTGTCAAAAATATCATAAATACGATATTATAATGATATCATACAGTAATAATAATGATTCTATTTGTATCAGAAGGAGTTTTGTGGAGATTGTGGTAATTTAAACGGTTGAGATCATGAGTCAATTGAGGCTAGACCACCACGGAAAACCTGGAAGCACTGGACGGTCGTTTCGTCCTATTGTGGGACTCCTCAGTAATGCGGATCCACGACCCCGCCTCGCGGGATTCGAACTGACCCTCACTCACTGATGACAATGGTGAATATGTCGCTCAATTTCGTGGATTAGTTGAAGTTAGACATTAACACCTTTGGATGCCGACTCAGTGGTCTAGTTGGTTAAGCGCTTGGCGCGAGACTGACAGGTCGTGGGTTTGGATCTCGCAGAGCGGGGTCGTGGATGCGCACTGCTGAGGAGTTTCATATTAGGACGAAACGGCCGTCCAGTGTTTCCAGGTTTTCCATGGTGGTCTAGCTTCGATTGACTCATGATTTCAACTGTTTAAATGATTCTATTAACTAATTAACAAATAAATTCAAGATTATTTCTCCAAAATTACAGTATTGAGCTTCAAACAAAACATAGTTAACAGATAAATAATGACTAGTCACCAAGAATCGATAAGAATCAAAATATGAAGATTGAATATTGATTGTAATGGAAAATGTACTCCAATAAACATTAGTTCATTATCAGGATCGAATTGTGGAGAATACTGGATTTCATTAAAATCACAAACCGATCAAAGTTAAACAATAATTGGCAAACTCAAAGTACTAAACTGCTGTTTTTTCCTAGTGTGGGACTCCTCAGCAATGCTTATCCACGACCTTACATACAGCAATTAAACCCATGACCTTCGTTTGAGTGCCCGGACGTTTAATCTCCAGACCACTGAACTAGGATCCAATAGTTTAAAAGTCCAAGTTTAATCTGTTAATATTGTATTGTATTTACCGTATGACTTGAACGCCTTAGCTTAAATAAAAAAAATATGACTTAGTTTATGGAGTATCATGAGAAATTAGAGTAAATCAACTGTTCAATACTTGGTAATTTCCAACAAGGCCGCTTTATCTTCTGTTAACTTATGATGTCATTATCTTTAATAGAAGTAAGTGTTATGTATTCAGACTTCGTGATTGATTCACTTAATGTGATCAACCTATAGTAGCCTGCCTTCACTTTTCAAGCGAAGTATCTTCTCTTTAACTAAAGGATGGGTGACCTTGTGCAGTGACCTGAAACCTAGACATCGATTGGTTACTAAGAGCTCATTTTCTAGCCATCGTAAATAAGATGAAGTCAACAAGGATAATGATGTTTTAGTATTAAAATCTGTTCATGACGGTGTATGTCAATCACATAAAACAAAACATGCCATAAAAAGGAAATCACAATATGAACATAACTCAGTCATATATAAAAACTGAGCAATAGGTGAATAAAAATAATTGATAAGGGGGGTTTTATGGCGATTTTAGTAATTTAATAGTTGAATTCATGAATCAATTAAAGCTAGACCACCATGGAAAACCTGGAAGCACTAGACTGCTGTTTCGTCCTCGTACAGAGCTCGTCAGCAGTGTGCATCCATGATCCCACTCGCAAGACCGATAGGTCTTGGGCTCGATCTTAAAAAGTCTCATATGGATACAAAACACACATTGAAAGTTTCAATAAAGAAACGTAGGTAACATTTAAGAAATACGAAACTGCATTTAAATTACATGGAATCCAGATTAACTAGACAACTGTTGTAGTGAACAATATCATCAATGGGGATAAATGAATATAATTGAATACAAAATTACAGAACATCTTAGTAAAATCTGTGAAGCATGCAGTAAATTGTTCATTTGCAAAATGTCAATCAATCGTCTCATACTTGATTATTTCCTCATTTTTACACCAGTCATTCTTTTCTCTTTGACCTTCTTAACCTTCTACTACTAGACAGAGTATTACTTGTATCTATCAATATTAGTAGCATACATCACACCGTTAGAATTCATGAAGCTTTGGTTAATAGTTTTATCTTTAGCAATAGTATATCTCATCAGTTTGCATCCACAATCACATCAATGACACACAAGTTGTAACTTTTGGATCTTTTAACGATAGCTTAATCTTCCAATCGCTTAGTAACAATAATCCATTCACTAACTAGTCACCATAGAAACTATGAAATTCAACCATTTTTGAATTATTGATATTCTAATCAAAGATGTACACTCTTACAGATTTTTAATGCTTCTCAATTCTTTTTTAAAAAGTAATTTAGTAATATTGAATCAATTGCTTACCTTTAGTAATAAATGAAATAATATAAACAGATAGTAACATCCAATGGAATATATACGACAAATATCAATTTACTTAACCTTAACATTGTTACCAAGTGAAAGTGTGAAAAGTGAACATGATAGACAAGAAAAAAAGTCAATACATCTGGTATGAAAGGTTACATTGAGAACTATGTAACTTGAAGGTTGTTGTTCTGTTTTTTTTCTTCAATGGTTTTATAGTGATATGGATAGAAGACTATTTTTTTTTGATAATCTTTTGGTTAGTATCATTAATTTTTCAGTTAATGATTGATGATGTTTAACCGTATCAATAATGAAGTAAATTTAATAATTTAATAATAAGTGACTGGCTTCACAAGGTATATCCTGGAGTTCTAGTGAGAAGTAGTGACCAGTGGAGTTCAACCAGGTCTGTTGTGAGTAATCAACTCACTGAAGACAATGGTGGATGTGTCGCTCAATTTCGTGGATAAGTTGAAGTTAGACATCAACACCATTGGATACCAGCCGGCTCAGTGGTCTAGTGATTAAGTGCTCGCGCGCGAAGCCAGTAGGTCCTGGGTTCGAATCTCTCATGGGGCGAGGTCATGGATGCGCACTGTTGAGGAGTCCCACAACAGGACGAAACGGCCGTCCACTGTTTTCAGGCTTTTCATGGTGGTCTAGCTTCAATTGACTCATGATCTTAACCATTGAA
Source organism: Schistosoma mattheei (assembly GCA_944470405.2). Taxonomy (NCBI): domain Eukaryota; kingdom Metazoa; phylum Platyhelminthes; class Trematoda; order Strigeidida; family Schistosomatidae; genus Schistosoma; species Schistosoma mattheei. Next base: position 5,394,560 of record OX103950.1, read on the forward strand.
ATTACTATAATATCCACAAAACCCATCTGATAATAATTTAATAGTTATTACTGAATGATGATCATGGTTTATATTAAAATTACTCAGGTGAGAAATCATAGTGAGACTAGAATTTATGGATATTATATTTAGGGTTAACATTCATAATATATACTGTAGCCACCAAATGACCTGGTACGGCTGAGAGCGGAGAGAGTCCGCTCACTCTCTCGAAATGCTCTCACATGGTCACGCGTATATAGCCTCTGCAAGGGAAGTCCTACTCACTGCCTTCTCGTGGCGGAGTGTTGTTTATTGAACTGAGAGGACGAAAAGCGAATGTCCGGCGCTTTAACCGGGCTGGTGGATGTGGAGAGTCCACCTAGGGAAGTTGGAAAACCCTCACCCCAAACCAATAGTGCACATGGGCTACAGTATCCCGAAAGAACAAATGGCGTACGAATCAATTACTAGATACCAACTACCATGAGACTGCATCTCCATACGATGCTCCACTGTCTTGCGGATCAAACCTTGAGGTCGAAGGCCCCTAAGAAAGCCACATATTTCGGTTTGGGTACCCGAGCACTATCACAGCCCTCACACCAATCAAATGAGATTTGTGTGGCGTATATGTATTTGGTGCCTCCATGCACCAGTATTTATGTGTTCAAATATTAATAATAAAAAATAATATACTGCGTACAACATGAGCACTCGTATGCTAGAACCCTATCAAGTTGTAAATGAGAAGACAGAAGACAAGTGAAAAGAATGCTATTCTAAATAGTGTCAATTATGGTACAAATTTGTCAGATATTTATAGTTTTTAATAAAAACGAAATAATAATTATAGTCCTCTAATACGCAAATATGGAGTTATTAGCGTTTGTCCGACAGGGAAGCTAAACGTAGGGATTCTGAAATATTCTTCCAAAAGTCGATTGGATAGAATATCTTCGGCTCTTTCTGAGTTTCTTAGAGCTTCCTTAAGTTCACCGGTGGGCCGTCCTCACAATGGACGACTATGAGTGATGCTAAAAAATTTTTAGCTCTCGACGGATATACAGCTGAATTCAATCCGTGATTTAAACCATTCTAATCAGAGAGGGATTTTATGGAGAGTTTAGTAATTTAATAATTGAATTCATGAGTCAATTGAAGCTAGACCATCATGGAAAACCTGGAAACACTAAATGGCCGTTTCATCCTAGTATAGGACCCCTCAGTAGTGCGTATCCATGATTCCGGCCCCGCGTGATTTGAATCCAGGACCTATCAGTCTTGCGCGCGAACGTTTAACATTTTTCAGATCACTGAACTATTCTTTAAAATTTGGGTTATTTTAACAATTGTATATCTATTCATTGGACTTCATGGATAATTTCGATGCAGATCAATAATAACAAGTTCCTTTTTACTCCATTGATTCTATTCAACTATGAACTAAGGAAGGTTGGGTCAGATAAGTATGATTAGATTTAAACACATTGAATGAAATGAATTAAACATGAAGAAATTGATGTTACATAATTGTTATTTCAATGAATCTAAATTTCACACAATTTTCACGGTCGATTGATTTGACTAAGACGAGAACAATAAGAGTAGGATAATAAAGTAAATTCATTTATATCATGGATTCATATCAGCTATACAAAACAACCTAGAAACTATAGTAATGATTATTTTTAAAACTAATGGATAGATGAGTGATAAGTCTTGCAATTTGAACGCTTTATTCGTTTCCTAAGCTATTCTGTAACCCTCAAGCTAGAACTATACAGCGACTTGAACAACGAGAGAGAAGAAGCAAAGTATTCGAGAAGTAGTTTACTCCAAGTTTCATTTCAATACAGAAAACACAGGGTTTTATAATATTTTAAATGTCCTTGGGTTGCTAGAAGATTCTGGAATGCTGCTAGACATAGTAGCAGTGTAGCAATCAGCCAGTCAGAATCTCTGCATGTGACGTTTCGCCTCCTTGATATTTTTAGCTAAAACTTCAAATGAACGCTGATTGGATGAAACGCTTCTTAGTGTTTCTTGATCCTTGCTTGTCTTTTGCGAGAAATTTGCCGGATCATCCCAACAATTAGTTTATTACATAGTAAAATAAAGATTACTAGAATAATGACAAGAAGTGTGGAAGTAAGATGGATGAATGTTTTCGTGTCACTGAATAAAAAATTCCTGGAAAGAAGATACATAAAGATATATCCAGACAATTAACATTGATGTCAATGTTACGTAATCATTATAACAATAATAAAATTGGATCAATTAAGACAATAAGATGAGTAAGGCTTAAAAAATGACCGTAAAATATATAAGAAGAATTTGCTATTACAGATATGAAACACGATATTTACTTAACTAAATAAAGATAAGTAAAGTCTATCTGGGCGTAGTGAGATATCTACAATTATATCCATTTGAATATATAGAGATTTAGTTTAGATGTTGTTTGGGGGTAGTGGACAGGAAATCCTGGGCCCGGGTTTCGTGCTACTTGGCACTCGTCAACAAGATGTACCTGTAATCTTGAGGGAACTGGTGCTCCCTGGACTGGTGGCCACATTGCAACATGATTGATAGCATTCGATTTGCACTAAATAAGGACTTGACACACATGACATTGATCACCACCCAGTGATCAATCAATTGTGATAACATTTCAGTCCTGCAGGGGGTCGGTCGCGGCCCGGATAGCTCAGTGGTAACGTCTCTGACTATGAAGCTGGGTGACACGGGATTGAATCTGCCAGGGAGCACCAGGTCCCTCAAGATTACAGGTACATCTTGCTGACGAGTGCCAAGTAGCACGAAACCCGGACCCAGGGTTTCCTGTCGCCTACCTCCAACCACCATCTAATCTCAATATATAGTGCACGCAGTGTCAAGTCACCTAGACTGGTGGCCACATTGCACCATGATCGGTAGCATTCGATCTGCACTAAATAAGGACTTGACACACATGACATTGATCAACATCCAGTGATCAATCAATTGTGATAGAGATTTAGCGCATATTTCTATATGGAAGACCTAACTATGCAAAATTGTATAGATAAGGAAAATAGGAACAATAAAGGGAGCGTACAATAATACCGTCATACACTGTTCCATCGCTCTTAGCAGATCAGGCTACCCAAAAGTCCATGAGAACACCATCAAGGCATACGACAAGCTAGGTATAGATGAAATCTAAATGAATAATAATATTCGTAACAATAATTGATTATATAATCAGTTTGAGATTATATGTCAATCTGAATGAAATTAATCAATAAAAACAATGATTAATTTGTTATAAAATAGATATTTTCACCTGAGTAAACAGACGTTTATCACATTATCATTCCAAGCACATCAGTCCTATGAGGGGTGAGGGTTTGATATCAGTGAACTTTGTTAAGTAAGTACAGATTTCGAAAATGTCAACTATTGGAAAATATGTATCTCAGCAATTTAGTCCAATGGATTGTCAACAAGAAAGTAAAAATTCTAATATGAGTGAAAAAATGTTTTTATCTAATTTTTTCACCATCTTTTCTTACCTATTTACCTACTTACCCTTGTTAACTCTCGTGGAGGGGCATAAGTCATCAACCAGCATTCTCCATTCAACTCTGTCCTGGGTGATCTCTTCCAGTTGTTTCCAGTTCTTATTCATTCTCTTCATGTCTGTTTCCGAATCTCGACGCAGTGTGTTTCTTAGTCTTTCAGTTTTTTTCTGTTCCCCTTCAGGATTCCAGGTTATCGCTTGCTTCGTGACGACATTTGGTGAGTTTCACATCGTTCGGTTGATCAACTTCAAGTGTGTTTTCCTAATTTCCTCTTCAGAGGAAGACTGCATTGTTCTCTCTCACAGTACGTTGTTGCTAATGATATTCAGTCAACGGAAATTGAGTATCTTACGTAGATAACTGTTCACAAATTCGTGTACTGTTTTGTTGATGGTTGTAGTATTTCTGGAAGTTTCAACTCCGTATAATGGAACTTTTATGACGTTAGTATTAAAGATCCCGACATTGATGTTTTTGTCAGTTGTTTTGATTTGCATATGTTTTTCAACAGTGTGAATCCTATCCTTGATTTGTCAATACTTGCCTTTACGTTTGCGTCGTATCCTCCTTGTTCATCGATGAAGCTGCCTCTCCTCATCATGGCTTGAAACATAAGAGTATGTTTCATAATTGTCTATAAAATGTTTGAAAATGTCAAATAAGAATGTTATCAGCATGGAGACTTGTGGGGATTGTAGTATTTTGACAGCTGAAATAACTAGCCGATCTAAGTGAGAATACCACTGAAAACCTGAATGCACTGGATGGGTTTTTCTTTCTAATATAGGACCATTTAGCAATGAGCATCCATCATTCTGCACGCGGGACTCTGTACTAGGACCTACGGTCTCGCGCGCGAACGCTTAACATCTAGACCATTAAGCCGACGTCTAAGCGTGCAATATCTTACTTTAATCAATCCATGACCTTGTACAACCCTTCATCGATTACCTGAGTTGGATAACTGTCTCTTAACCAACATGGATATGACTCGTGATTCCAAATATGAAAATACTACAATTTCCACAAGTCCCCATTTTGGTATAAAAGTTGTATTTGATTAGACAGAGTCCCAATTATTTTTAATGACCAATAATTATTTCATATAAAGGTAGGATACATCATAGATTGACGTTGTCTAGGTGTATCGTTAACAACTTTAGAGTACTGGATACCTTTTTTGTTCTAATACAAGACGCCTTGGCATTGCGCGCATGCGACCCCGATATAGGTTAAACCCGATCCTTTCAGATTCAGAGGTGAACGCTCAACAATCATAACTGAAGGTCTGGCGTCCAATGGTTTTGACGTTAACTCCATTGAATCTTCGACATAAAACGACTTTCAATAAATCACACTGGTGACAACTGTTTTTGATGTCTGTACCTCACCAGTTACCACTTCTCGTCAGAACTTCAGGAACATTATGAAGTATGTCAATAAATAGAATCACATAGATAGATTGCTCAATGATTCATATATTTAAGTATTTACCAACATACCTCAATATCATTGGTTGAAATCATGAGCCAGTTGAAGCTAAACCACTATGAAAAACCTGGGAGCACTAGACGGCCATTTCGTCCTATTGTGGGACTCCTGAGCAGTGCGTACCCACGATCTCGCCCCACCCCCACAAGATTCGAACCCAGGACCTATCAGTCTCGTGAGCGAGCGCTTAACCACTATACCACTGAGCCGGCTGGTATCCAACGATGTTAATGTCTAATTTCAACTAATCCACGAAATTGAACAGCAATGAATGTACTGAGTTCGCATCGTTATGTTTGTGGTGAATACTCAATGTGAAGGGGCTTTATACTAAAACAATGACAATTGTTCAATACTCCCTAGCTTTGAGTAGTACCCTAAATAGGATCAATCTGTAATGTGTAATATCTACAAACAAAATGACTATTTGATAAAAGAAACAGAAAGACTAAACAGTGAGATGATAATTAGTTGGCTTTCTAACATAAAATTAATCTTAAGACCTATTGAATGCATTCATTTTAATTATGAGTATCATAGTTTCATTCAATTGGCTTTTTGTTTTGTTTAGCTTCATAGCCTTGAAAAAAAACGTCCAGAATTTTTCTTTTATTCTTTGTGGATAACATCGTTACATTCATTAAAATGAGTTCTGATATTTCATAGTTAACTATTTATATCGGTATAAGTATAGCCTATAAATTAAACTGATTTCTGCAAAACTTCTTCGTGGATTGATTGAAGTTAGACATTACCAACGTTGGATGCCGGATCAATGGTCTGGTGGTTAAGTGTTCTCGAGCGAGACCCATAGGTACTAGATTTGAATACCGCGGGAGGGATCGTGGATGAACACTGCTGAGAAGTTTCATATTGGATATAACGGCCGCCTAGTGCTTCTAGGTTTGCCATAGTGGTCTAGCTATAATAGACTCATGAATTCAACTATAAAAAGAACTTTTTCCATCAAACTACTATTTAACTACTAAGTACGTTTAAAGCATGAGAAAAATAATCGTCATGATAATAAATCCCGTCAGTATCAGCTAGTGAACCACTGAAATTTTTACCGGACCCAACTGGAGTTTTACTCTAGTTTGGGATGGATTAAGAGTGTATGTCTTGGTTTTAGATCTAACCCATGATAGTTTGTTCTTGAAGTGACCATTTTCCATTGAGGTTCTTTGCATCATGAAACGTGAAGACACTTTAATTAAATTCATCTAACGTTCAGAAAATGATTTCATTGAACAACTATATTTTTTCAGATCAGCATCTAACTTCATCGCGAATTCATGATATATCAATGAAAGGCTGTAAGTGCGGTACAGTGTTATTATTTATTAAATTGATTATAGATCCAAATGTTGGTCACCGATTTTCACTTCATGCTATATGATCTAGACGTTTTAACTCGGTCTTGATTCGTATAAATTCTCAATAAAGATATATCTATCACCTGTTTGCACAAGCAGGTGGCTATCAAGACTCAGTAGCGAAGTGGATAATATGATAACGTTTGAAGTGAACGGCACTGGATTTGAGTCTTAGAGTGAAAATCGACTCTGAGATGCAAGTACATCCAGCTGACGTATTCCAAATAAGACGAAACTCACGTCGTGTATTCCACTACTAGCCACCATCCATCTTTGCTACCCCTTGAGTGTTGATGTATTGAAATAGGCTTTTTGTAGATCAAATAAAAATGTTATAATTCACTCCTGTTTACTGGAAAAAAATTACTGATCGTTCAAAACATTTAAAAGATGGTTAGGGTATGGGGGCATATTTAAAAATAATAAAATATTCGTTAATAAAAATGAAAATTTGCATATTCAATCGTCACGGTCTCTTACTGGAATTCGGAGATTTCCCTCTTAGAGCCAGTCACTAGTAAGCAAATGATAATTTTCAGTTTGACGTCGTAGAGGTTGTTGAATTTCATTGAAGTTAGGATCCTATCAACCACACAAACTGAAAACTCTCATGTGCTCACCTGGGATTAGATTCGAAAGGGGATTTTCGGAGTTCTAGTGTAAAGTTGTGACCAACGGAGATCAACAGTGTCAAATGTTAGGCAGTTACCCACAATGAAGACAATGTAACAATATTATTAAGAAGTATAGCACGTTGAACATTTGAAGCAAGAGACAACGGGTTTCAGTCCTGATGTGAACATCAACACTGGACTGCAGGAATATCCAGTTTATGAGTTCGAAATAAGACAAAATGTGAGCCTTAGATACCACTGCTGCCAACAGTCAATATCTATGGTAACTTCTCAAAATGTTGAGCTGGGTGTCATAGTTTTGAGTAAACCAGGGAGGATCAGTTCCTTCAAGAATATAGTAACACTTTGATGATGAGTGCCGACTAGCACGAAACGTAGGTCTCAGGTGACGTGTTGACTACCTGCAACCACCTATTATATACAAACATATGTTGGATAGCTCATTTAGGTTGTTAACGTGATATTCACTTTTAATTTTTCCTAATTAAATCATCCTATGATCGCAGAGCACAGAGGTCAGTCTCAATACAAAGTGGAAAATCAATAGTGGGAATCTAAAACAATCAAAAGAACACAGAACAGATGGTGATCAAAATTGAAGTAAGCCTATTGAATTCAAATCTCACGACATGCACAGTATGGTTGGAAAACTTAGTCACTATCCAATAATAAACATCTTTATAATAAATCAATTCAGTATCCAACGTGGTTGTCATTAAATAACTTAGTAACTTATTTATAGCTTATTTGACCCTAGTGATTTCAGTTACCTTCTAGAAATTATGGGAATTTATTTAAATACAAGACACTAATCACTGTATAGATATCAATCTTTAAGATTTTCATAAAAAGCAACTTTCTTCATGAAGTGTTATTAACCTTAAAACTCATTGTACAGAAAGTTTTGGATTCAACATTGTATTGAGTTACAGATGAATACTACTGACAAATCACATTCTAAGATAACCTTTGATTCTAATTTCGACCAATTATCCACAACTTATAGAGATTTCATACTTCTTATGAAACTTTACTAATGGAAGATTTTATAGATTGAGATCATGAATGATTGATGTTAGACCACCATTGAAAACCTGGAAGCACTGGATGGTCGTTTTGTTCTACCGTGGGACTCCTCAGCAGTGCGCATCGACGATCCTATTCACGGGATTCGAACGCAGGGTAATTAGTCTCGCATGCGAACGCTTAACCTCTAGACCACTGAGTTGGCATTAATACAGATTCTATTAACATCATGTAAAGTTATGAATATTGACCAGAAATAATGGAGAGACTATAATTTATGGACGAACCAATCAGAGTTAGGATAATCGGTCTTGGATTTTGGCACGAAATAATATTTTTACATTTTAGCTGTTGCAAGTTCGTGATGAAAAACCGTAAATCTATTTCGTAACCCAAACCATCAATTGTAAATCATAATCCTGATTCTTTACACTGCCTTATTACCCCTATTTACATTTAGTATGCACAAGGACATTTTCAAAGTCACTAAGGCATTGCTCACAGATCGTCCATAAATAGTAGGTTCACTGAAATAACTTCTTTTAAGTGAGCCTAGTCCTTAGAGTTGATGTTTATGTGATTCATACCAGTTGGTCGTGAAAAATATCATTATATTTCTGAGAATACTTAGATGTATCAGGCAATACTTTAGTCTTAATTAATTATTTGACTGGCGGATAAGACATTAGGTCAATTAGAAACTGGCTAACCGATGAATAGATTCGATAAGCTAAGAAATGTGAACTTTGAGAATTTGAATATCTCACAATTTAAGTATGTGTATATCTACTGTGTATATATCGCATCTGCTGGGATCACCGGGTATGTAATAGTGAAGTTAGACGGATGGTATAAGGGAATGATGACGAATCAGTTGATGACGTTTTGAATCTTCATCAATGGGTTGGGCCACGTGTTACGTATGTATGAACTCCGATTACCACGGCGCACAATGCTGACTAGTGTTGGGAATGGCTAGGAAAAAGTTAGGGGCGGCAAAACTAAAAGGTGGCATCAATGCTTGGACTCACTAGCTTTTGATCCAAATCATGTTGGTAGATGCAAGCCACTTGGTTGGGGTCCGCGTGACTATCGTAACCAATGGTTGGTGACATGGCTTAGAATCGACCACAATAGCGTAGGTGTACGCACTCCTTGTCTTCCCTCAAACCACGAGATTAAAATTGCTTCATATCTTACCTTCTACGAACTAATTCTTCCTTCCTTAACTATATCCTTACACAAAATCTTTCTTTTATATATTACCACCACTGAATTAACTACTCCTATAAATCCGGTGTTCATCTTGTTATGCTAATGTGTTATATCAACTTGGACCGATGCCTGTAAGTGCCTAGTTCTACGTTGTAGTTGACTGATTGATGTCTGTTTTACAAAACCTTTTTACTGATTAATTCATTATTTCAAATATATCTAATATACCATATATCTTGTATATTTATCATAATAATTATTATCATTATTAAACTGACAAGATTACGTCAATAGACTAATGTTTATCATTACCATTAGACTACCGATTCAATTGTCTCGCCATCTCTCAAGCATATGCCAAATCGCTTGCCTTTTCATTCACTTTTTAAACATATTATTACCATTATTATTATTACAATATGCTACATATTACACTTCCAGGGTAATATATCATATATTGATAAAATATTTGATAAACAAAATGCATAATTACGGAAATATGAATGTTGAAACATTATTGTGGTTTTGTTCGCTTGCAAGAAAATCATTTTGTTGTAAAGATATTTGTCAGTGAAGGATTGTACAGATTGTTGAATTTGATTGGAACTACGAAATAATCTCAGTTAGACAACTATACAAAACTTGAAGGTGTTAGAGACTGATTTCGTTGAAGTATGAGACTCTTCAACAGTGTGCATCCATTGGAAATCAAATTTAAGACTATAGAAGTTGGTCGGGCAGTATTGTGTAATAATAAGAGTTGAACTTGTTAATAATTGGATACTGACCCGGTTGCCTAGAAGTTGAGCGTTAACGCCTGATAATGAAAGTCATGGCTTCGAAACCGCGATGCGGACATTGTTGAAAGGTCGCATGTCATAATGAAATGACCGTTCAGCACTCCCAGGTTTCTAATGATTGTCTAACATAGATCGATTCGTCACTTCAAGAAATATTAATTATTTAATAAAATGCTTAAATTTTGAATAGTTTCGAGATACATTACAATTCTTCCGACATACCAAGAGTAACAATTATTATAGGCATATTGAATGTTCGGACAATGTGGGAGACTGGTAGGATCAACCAAACAGCTTCGGAAATGAGGAGATACAGCTTGACAGTGCTCGGAATAAATGAAACTCACTGGTCACAAGCTGTAGGAAAAAGATTAAATTTCTGGGAGATGCTGCTGTACTCTGGTCGCGAAGATTAAAATGCTCATCAGACTCAGGTAGATGCTTTGATGCTGTCCAAAGAAGCACGTCAAACACCTGTAAGATGGGAACCTTATGGATCCAGAATTATCAAAGCATCCTTTAAAACTAAAAGGAGTTTATCACAACGAATGTTATCTAGTGCTATGCACACACCAATGATAGAGACGTCAACGATAAAGATCAGTTTTACGAGAGCTTGCAATTGATCGTGTAGAAGTGTGTGATGTGAGACAAGAACGCTAAGGTCCAAACGAAGATACCATAGGACGACACGGAGTGGTATAAAGAAACGAGACTGGTGAAAGATTTACGAATTTATGTCACTTCAACAGAATGGTCATGGATGGCACAATATTGCCCCCTGAACACGTATACAAAGCTATATGGGTTTCTCCTGACCACACTGCAGAGAACCAGATTGATCGTTCTTGAATCGCGAACAAATTTAGAAGGTCAATGGGAGACGCGAGAACCAGGAGAGATGACATAGTTTCAAATCATCACCTGGTGGTTGCTACGATGAAACCGAAGCTAAAGAAGGATTAAACAACTGGACAAACAGCATTAAACAGTATCAATACAGTCTTTCTTTGACGTTTTGATAAACTCAACCGATTCAAGATAACTTTTGACAAAAGGTTCCAAGCCTTACAGGATCCACTGAAAGAAGAAACTACAGTGGAAGACAACTAGAAAGGAATCAAACAAGCACTTATTTCAACATGTCAGGAAGTGCTGGGCCGCTTGTAGCATCATCATAAGGAATGGATCTTTATGGGGACCCTAGACAAGATCCAAGAAAAGGAAGGACAAGCAGACGGCAATTAACAATAGCCGAACAGGAGCAGAGAAATATAAGGTACAAGCTGAATACACAGAAGCAAACGAGCAAGTGAAGAAGAGCATCAGAGCGGACAATCAGAAATACGTGGAAGAACTAGCAACGTTTGCAGAAAAGCTATAGGAGAAGAAAATATCAGACAATCATTTAATACAGTGAAGAAACTAGCACGCAAATATAATAAACCAAAGAGACCGGCGAAGGACAAAGAAGGCAGGCCAATCACTGAGATTTTATCATTTCAACTATAATCAATTTGCCATATAGCTCGACTACAACCCAATCCCATTAGTGATAACGGATACATTTGAATTTCACAGGTCAATATTGCTCATCAAAACATTACGAACATCTTGAAGTCATTATTGAGTTGTTTATTGCAGATTTCTTCATGAATGCACAACGACTAAGGAACTTAATTGTAAGACGAATTATCTATTTATTGTTTCTTTGTTTTTAAAGGTATCTCAACTAAGCTCAACCTTTAACGAATACAACCAACAAGTCCACATAATCTCTTCAACTAAATTATGAAGTGACTAAAGTTTAAAAGATGAAATATTAAAATTTGACCCAACCAGTTTATACGAATGGTCTGACCCAAATCAAGAATATACACTTTAGTGTCGTAAACTAATAATTAGATTCTCAGTCATTACTATGTATGATTTCTAGTGTATTTCAAGCATAATCTATGCTGAGCTGTAAATAACCTTAATATAATAATAGAATTCACTGAATTTGACGTGATTATTACATAGAAATGAAGTATTGTATATCGAATATAAATTTATTTAATTAATTTAGAATCAAAAGGGGTTTTGTTGATTTTATAGTAATTTTAGTAGTTCATATAGAGTCAATTGAAGCTAGACCATCAAGGAAAATCTGGAAGCACTGGATGGCTGTTTCGTCCTATTATGGTACTCCTTAACAGTGCACATCCACGAACTTCACTAAAATAATCAAGAGAAATAATAGACACATATCTCAGTCGTATTCAAGATTTCCCATCATTGTATATCTTGTCAAGGGTTGAAGATATAGGATAAGAACTGTGAACATTCGATCGAAGTTGATTAATGTTGCTAAAAATAACATTTTAGTCACTATAAAGCTTGGGTATATGGTTATATTGAATTTCATCGCTCCTTCATTCCTGTTATCATTACAATTACTCTCTTTAATTTGATCTTCTCAACTTTCTACTATCGACATAAGTAGTATATACCATATGTACGATTTAGAGTAGATTAAGACAACGCTTTTCAGATACCTTGGAGCTTAACTTATTTTTCAATTATTATTATTCAGCTTACGAAAATGTATGTATGAAATACATTTGTTAAACTGAATGTAAAATACTTTGTTTCTTTAAAAAATATAAATTGGCATTAAGTTGAGAACAAACTGAGAGAATTTTTTCATTACCCAATGTGTATTGTTTAGTAATGTTCGTCATAAAACTACACCATACATATGGACAACCATTCATGACCCAAATATTGACAGCAAGGTTTTTAAAAAAAGCCAATTACAACTTCATAGGAGATAAACAAAGATGAATAAAGCCTAGCAGTGGAATCCAGGACGCGCGTTTCCTCCCAATTGAGACTCGTCAGCTGGATTTACCTGCATCTCTGGGACTCGAACCTAGTACCGTTCGCTTCAAACGCCATAGCGTTATCTACTTAGGGCGAAACGTGCGTCTTAGATTCCACTGCTAGGCTTTATTCATCTTTGCTTATAATGCTTGTGAACTAAGGCAATATCGAAGCAATACTCACTGGGTGCACAGTTGTCAATAAGAGATTGATCAATTGCAGTTCTAAACATCAACAGGAAGATTCAAGTAAACAATACCAAATGAATTCATAGAAGATAACTGATAAGAAAAATATCTATCCTCCCATTTTAAAGTATAAACCAACTATAGTTTGAAAGTGTGGTTACACAATATGCGTATTTATTTTAAAGTAGATTTTAGTCGAAACCTTAATCGCTTGTTTGAATTTAAAACTGTCATCTAAACTATGTAGCTACGTAAGCACTCTTGGATCGTATAAATGATTAAAACAATCATGGAAAACATTTGTGTTATCGATTTCGTCATATTATTTCCATTACGGCTTTTATTACTGACAAAGTGTTTATATTGATGTAGGTATAAGAAAGGTTCGGGATATCAGCTTATTACTCTAAGGCACTGTTCCGTTGATGAAAATTTCTATTTGTTTTTAAAGAGTCTAAACATAAAACTGATCTGTATAGGGTTGTGGAGATTGTTGAGGTTTTATTGATATCATAAACCAATCAATGTTATACTACCAATGCAAATCTAGAAGTACTGAATGATCGTCTCGTCCTAGTATAGGACCCACGAACCCGCAAACAAGACTCGAACCCAGTACCTTAGGTCCCGCTCACAAAAGCTTAACCCCTAGACCACTGAGAAGCTGTGACTGGTGGATATCAACCGTTTCAGTTGTGATGCAGTTACTCACAGAATATACTAGAGGATGGTCGCGTAGAACTGATCATTATCGTCTTCCTTGTTATTATTGGTGGGTGAATGGCACTGGATAACATTCATTGTGATAACCTTCTTTTTGTTTTGAAGGATGCTTTGATGATTCTGGACCCATTAGATTTCCACCTTACAGGTGCTTGACGTGCTTCTCTGTACAGCATCAGAGCATCTACCTGAGTCTGAAGAACACTTTCTTCTTCGTGACCAGAGTATAACATTATCTCTGTCGAATCTAATTTTTTCTGTCACTTCTTTTGAGAACCGTCAAGTTGTATCTCCTCATTTCCGAATCTGTTCGGTTGGTCCTGCTAGTGTTCCATATTGTCCGAATATTCTATATGCCTATATTAATTATTTCTCTTGTTGTTAGAAGGGGCATCAGCCTCATGACTTCCGAAGAATCTCGACTTTCATTATGAGCCATCATAATTTTTCCTTGAACTCGGACGGAAGAGTCTAAATGGTTCAACTTTCTCTTATTTAATGTTTTCTTTTTTAAGTAAACTTGTTTTCTACGAGATGGAGTTGCTGACGCCATACTCAATCTTTCTCTCTCACCTGGGCTTGGGACCGGTTATAACCTTAGAAGAGCTACAAGTGGAGTTTACTTTTAGCAAACAGATATTTCCACCAAATCAATATTATTACCTATAACGACGTGATCATTATTTCATATTAATAATTAATTCAAATGAACACAGTTTATATGATCATATAACTGATTTGTTAAATAAAGTATTTATCCAATCGAACCATGTACATGTAAGTTACAGTAAGATAAAACTTCATTATCTAAATTCGAGTTCAAATAGAATAGAATTCAAAATTCAGATTTAATAGATAATATCATTAAATGTTTATCAATGTTCAATCTTATCTCATCTATCAAAGAAATAATGAAAACAAAACAAACACATTATACATGGCAATGATTACAATAAGACAATTATTACGTAACGCTATTATTTCATCTATTATAAATGTTTATTTGATATAATAAAATAAATTATTAATTAAACTGATGATAATTTCAAATGGTCAAGATCATGGGTCAGTTGAAGCTAGACCACCATGGGAAACCTGGAAGCAATGAACGGCCGTTTTTATTCCTATTGTGGGACTCCTCAGCAGTGCACATCCATGAACTTGCCCCCTGCGAGATTCGAACCCAGGCACTTAAACACCAAACCACTAAGGTCCTGGGTTCGGGTGTCGCAGGGGGCGAGATCATGGATGCGCAATGCTGACGAGTCTCACAATAGGAATAAAAACGGCCGTCCAATGCCTCCAGGTTTTCCATGATGGTCTAGCTTCAACTGACTCATGATCTTAACCATTGAAATGACTACAATCTCCACAAAACCCATCTGATATTAAATTGATAATATTTAACCATAAAAAGAGAAAATTATTAATATACAATAAGAACAATGTATTTGTAACAAAAATGTACATAGATACATGTATAATCATTTGTATGAATGTGCAGGTCTGTGTGTGTGTGCTTATATAAAACTATAAAATTGAATGATGTATCTTTTACAAAATGAAATTCTACATCGAAACATAAAACAGTAAAAGATGCTAATGTAATATCATTGAGAAAATATCATAAAGAATTATTATGTTTATCACGACGAACAACCATAAAGAATGGACTGATGTAAGAAAAAGAGAAAGACCCTTATATATATATATATATATATATATATATATTCAATAGATTCCGACCTATGCAACTATAATGACTGTCATCATTACTACTGATTTCTATTAGATTTAAGAAAAAAACAAACTCTAACAAGATAATTTAATGAGCTTTATTATGGTATTTATTATCAACTATTGATCCATTTAGTGCATGAACTGGTTTCTCGTAGGCCTGAGTTAGAGAAAGACAGAGAGAAAAAAGTAAATATTGTTACGAATAAAATAAATTTGTTAACACATTATTGCATTTTAATAATTTACATTATGAACACTGTGTTGATTTTGATCATACTTAGTAGTGGAGTCAAGTGTCAGTATCAGTTATTTATCAATACCATTGGAAGTTGAATAGATAATCATATGAATTGAATTAAGTTCGAATACTAAACTATTAGATGTTCGTTAAGTGGTTTGAAGGTAAGGAGCTCGTTGTGAGATTTGAAGGTTTTGGGTTTGATTCCCACGGTGAGTTACTGAATGAGGACTAATGAGAAGTTACAAATCAATATGAGATCGCTTATTCATTACTCCCTAGTTAATAATGTCTGTCTAACTAAAGTCAATCGGTGAAATTATAAGAATAAGTCCAACTTTTCACAATTCCGCTATCTAATAATATAATTTTGAGTTAAATCGATTACAATAGATTGTGTTAGATATAAAACATGTGAAAATAGTATAACTAGTCTAATTAGATCAGGTTCAGATACTCCGACTGGTCGTTCCAGTTTATAAGAAAGAAGAAATCTACTCTCATAAAAATCACAAACGAAATTATTTGATTGATATATTATCTAAATATTGTCTACAATATTAATTCGAACCTTATCTAGAGGTCATGAAGGACGAATTCTAGAAAGGCTTCCCGGCATCATATATGGGTGTGGAAAAACAGACCAAATATTCACCCTTAGTCATGTTAGGGAACAGATATATTTTGTGAAGTTCCAAAGAAATCTTACTTTTTGGCCTTGAGACAGCAGTCAATTGTGTTTGTTGTGAGGTTATTTGGCAATGTCTGCCAGTAAAAGACATATCATAGACGTACATCAACCTTGTTTAGGCTCTCTACTCGAACACTACTGGTCACGTTAGAGCTTATGGGTAACCGTAAGTTGAATTATCAACCTTATTTGGTATTCGTCAAGGTTGTTCAATTTTCTCATTTTTGTTTAACTTCACCATAAAGATTCTTCTGCAAATAATACTCCAACCAGCTGACTTTCAAAGGGTCGGCCTTCTAACAGGATGGTACAATCCTGTTTGATGAAGACACTGACAAAATTCATTCTTCTGATAACCCTAAGTAACAGTGCAAGCATACTTGGGATGCACTCCTGATGAGAAATATTATTTAAAGATTGGTCTGTGTCAATCCTTAAGCTAACGAGAGGGACAGAGAAAGTAAAGTAGTTGAGCTTGTTGATCACTTCATTTATCTTGGAAGTCTCATCGGACTTTGTGTGTTGGCGTCTGACAAAATTTTGATATAAGTACTGAAACCTGTTTTAAGTTTGCCAAATTAAATTACTTGTGACGTAGACAGGATATCTATCTACAAACCAAAGGACGACTTATATCGGCAGCAGTTCGTTTAGTTCTACTTTATGGATAAGAAATAAAACTATTAGGAAAAAAGAATTTTCGTAGATTAATAGCACTCAATCACAGATTTCTTCGAGGTATTGATCGTCTATGTCAAGACCATCGAGTAAGTAATACTGAGGTTATATACAAAGTACTTTATAAAGAGGACAAATCAATTAGAGGTAGTATACCTTCATTGAGAAGTAGTTAGGACGTATATTAAGAAAGTCCGTCTAGACTTGAAGAGAGATAGGGTATCCAGAACAAAACGAAAATCATTGACAATTCAAATTAGCCATATAGGTAAATAAGGCTATCTAATTGGTATCCTCATGACAACCGCGATTAGTGGTTAGGGACTTTGGGTGACAAGATTCAGAATCATTTGCAGTGTCACAGATGCATTTCTTCTTTATCTTCTTTTAGATCCTGGATCTCAAATCCCTACAGACGTTTTTACACTTTAATTGCTGGTCTTCCTTACTACCACAATCACTATTACTACTTCTACTACTCTTGATAATACAACCTCGTTTTGATAATATTGTATGGCAGCTTGAATTGATGTATATTTGTGCAGGGTTCCATGGTGCACATGAACAAGTGAATAAATAGTGAAAGGTTGACGACACAATATAGTCAACTTGGGTACAAGGACAAACAATGACAAGAAAATCTGGCATGAAGGTCAATGACAAACAAGACCATCAGGGCATACTGGTATAAGGCTAGTGGAATAACTGAAAAAGATCACTTCTCAATGAACTAAGCTCTGACGATGTCATGAACAAAACAATGAAATCTCCACAAATAAATCATCTAGTTCAGAGAACTCATTCTATCTATACTTACTTTGTAATAAAATTTGGAAAATAAAAAAAGAAAAATCAATGCTGATGCCAAAATCCAGTAACTGAAAAATTTTGGATAATTACAATCGGTTATACTCAATGCATATGTTGAGTGAAAAATAACAATGATGAATTGGGTTATTTGAGCTGCAGTTAAGTATCTGTATAAAATACAAAAATATAAAGTCAGGAATTAATTAACCATTGCCACTACATTACATATAAAAATATCAGAAAATACTCTTACTCAAATTGTAAAACGTAGATGGTCAAACGAATCAGTCATGGCAGACAATACTTATTTTCCTAATCTTAAGTTAATGCGCCTGACATTTTTAGTCTTTTATTACGATCTCTATTTCTGTAGACATTGAATACATCAGCGTCTGTATGTTTTGTTGGCAAACGCATGACGCATGGTACATGTGGGTCAGACAATGAACATTGATTGTTATAGACCTTAAGTGATAGTAACAATGAGTCTACTGCCACTGAGATAATACGTAAAATCAGTGACGTTTTAATCAAGAACTCGAAAAAATTTTATACTGAATAATTCAAAAGCAATGATTTTCCGCATATGTACCACGGTAACCTCCATTACGCTTTAGTGTAAAGTGACTGGAGACTAAAATGTTTAAGAAATGTATGGAAAATTGAATACGCAACATTGATCTGAAACCTATGTATTCAGCGTTATTGTAAAGTAACAGTTCACGTCTTCGAAAGATACAAGCTGAAGTAAAATTTCTGATAAGTAAGGTAATAATATTGAATATTAGAAATGTTGTAGACAATATATTCCTTATTATATATTGAAAACCTACTTTTTCCACCATATATACTTTGAAAACGAGGTCCAGCTGCAGCCAAACCATAGTAAGTATACATAAAGGCATGGACGATACAATTTAAAAATGCATGAAAAGTTCCTAAACCACCTGAAAGAAAAATAAAAATTTTTCTTGTTATATAGTGATGGATTGAGGAATTAATTTTAGGAAATGCATGGTAGTTTAATGGTCAATGTTATGTAGGCATTATGTAACCAGAATGTATTTTTAGGAACATAATAAACACTGTTAATTTATCTGATATCAGTCATTAAAAATTGAATGCATCTAAGTCGAACTTAAGGTGGATCAAACAACAGATCAACTTTAAATAACACCATATAAATTACGTAAGAACTACATTATGTGAATAATTATAATGGAAGCTAAGAAAATGAATAATGCTCACCTGGAACATACTTCACACCGTACCACCAGGAAATAGGCATGATTGCATGATGAAAAACATGAAGAAAGCTAACTAACTCAAATTTCTTTCGGAGGATAAACAATACGGTGTCAAATAACTCAATTATTTTGGAAATGAAAAAAACCCAGCAAGTACTAGCCATACGCATAGCAATCGGTCTTCTTGAATGATCAATAGATTGACAACCAAGCGAATATCCTGTAAACCATCCTGAGACAGCAAATTCGTACACTAGCCAACTCGAAAGCAGAACTAGAGAAATGTTGTAAACGATCATAAGTGGCCGTAGGTTAAACGGTGTTTGGTGCTTTTTCATAATTTTTGGACCCAACCAGAGAACAAAAGTTAGATACAGTAGAACAGTAACAAACACAGGTGTTGGATCTTTCATTAGTGGCCAGTTTTCAACTCGTGGATCAGCTGGAGGGAGGATATTAGCCATAATATCTGGTATCAAATAAGAAAAGTGATAACGAAATCAGGTAACGATAACGTCGGTCTTATCTATTTAGGCGTACATTCGCATCAGAGAAAAAGGCATTGTGGCGGAAAGAGAACAAGGAAGCGGTACAAAAAGATGGTTGTCGTATTTTAGGCTACTACACTAGGGAATTCAAACTGTTATTGAGGTGTTTACAATGAACGTAGACATTCTTTATTTCACTGAATTTACTGCAAATACCCAAGTGACACGAACAATTAACAGATACCTACACCTTAAGCTTGTCAGTACGGAGCGGTGAGTTCAAAAAGAGGTTTCAAAGCACTACTATGCACATCAAAAATTCGCAAGTCAATCCCGGACATCCATACAGTATGACTAAAAAACCCTTCAAGAAGCTGTTTTCAGGCATGTACACTCGTTTACACTACCAGAGCGTTTATATATCGTGTCAATCTCAAAGTAAGAAACATAAGTTACTTCCAAAAAAAGGTACACCAGAGTGATTGCGGTCGTAACAATCTTGAAACATCGCATTTCTAAAGTCATCGTCACTACATTTTATTCTCGGTTCTTTCCTTCTGCTACTAATCGTAATGGGTTAAAAGTACCACATATTCATAAGCTTAAGCTACCACACTTCATTTTAGAACGATGAAAGGAAATCATTCTGATGAAATTAATGAAGCCTCAGTAAAACCTCAAATAGTTTGCTTTATAATCATCGACAAAGAGTAGTAAAAGGAATTGCCCTTTAGTTATTCAGAATTTAGGTTTGTCAAAGTAATATTAGATATTCAAGTATCTAAAAATTGCAACAAACTCATTATTTATCCTCGGAACTTTGGTAAACTGCTGTATTCCCAAAATTTAGTGTTGATTATAATTAACTCTGAATCAGTAACCAATTACAAACGCTCTTGTTAATGACGATGTTCGTTGTAAAATCTCACACCTTAGACGTATTCTTGTACCTGGATATTTAACTCAACAACCACATACAATTTCAGGTACTTTGTTTCTGTGCACAAATTCTGTCTCTCTCAAAGCCGAAGAAAGAATAATCGGATTTAAATGTGTATTCCAGAGGTTCGAGTTATTTAACCATGACACAAAAACAATCAGCGAACATGACGGCGAGTCCTAAAACTTTCTACAGTCATCAAGATGTCGAAACAATCATCCCTATATTATAACGTTTAGTGCGGAGTTAGTATCAGCGCTATCAGTGCAATGCAACTGCATCATAATCGTAAGTAAGAACGTAATTGGTTGAAACACATTCTGTTATGCAGTTACTCTGGTTTTGTGAGGCAAAAACAAGCATTAGATCTAATAAGTGTTTTTTTTCGAAAGTAAAGATATTTTGTCTTTAGGTTTTGGAGATTGAATTTTATCGTGAACATTGCGTATTGAGCATCATTGAGAATATTTAGCTCCTAAAATTTCTGTACTTTGGGTCGAGTTATCGGCATAATTCCTACAAGACCAACAATGAAATATATTAGGTAATAAGAGTAATTCATTATGATGCTTGAGTTTTGTGTGCTGTGAACATGAAAAAGATGGGACATTACTTATACTGTGAAATCGTTAGCAGTATTTCGCGTGGCACTTACCTTATAAGTTGGACAGCACTGACCGCACACGATAAAAACTTTATATTTGAACAGATGTGTATTTTGGTACAACTGTGGTGAAGATTTAAAACAAATTACGTGTTCAGGAAGCTCTTTCTGATTTTTTGTGTATTGCTTATCTTTTTAAAGTCTCTAAAATGATTAGGTTTCGATCACCTCTTTTAAATGGATTTATTGTTGGTTCAGAGCGTTTCGTAAGAAACTATGTGATGCTTATACTCTTGCTGTTTTTCAGATTCATATACTGGTTTGTGTATTAAATACAGAAGGCCTACATAGTGTGTTATTTATTTTTCTAGTATGCTTCTATGAGTGTCTAGTCTTCTCTTGAATGAGTCAACTGAATGTGCGGACACCCCTGTTTCGTTAACAGGTTCCAAGAATTGATGACTCGGTGTGAAAACTTGTATGCTACGGGTATTTTGTTCGTTCTTGGCTTTTCCACTCGCCTGCTATGTCCTCCGAGATGTCTCGATCTAGTGGGAAGAAAAAGGGAGGATATATTACGTTCAAAATCATTTCTTATTATTCTATTCATCAAAACTAGATCACCTCTTAATCTGCGATAGGACAGAATAAAGAGGTTGTAGCAGTAACTAAGTCTTCAAACTAAATAGCTCTGTAAGTTTTCGACATTAGATGCTAACCACCTAGCTGAGGGCGCTCGGTCTTGCATCCGCCACAGATCACGAGTGGGAACGTCGTCCTCAACAACCCCTGCAATCGCTAGCCTAATTAGATCTGTAGTGTTAGTCATTAGTTTTAGCTCTTAATATATTTTATTCTAGCTTTCGGACATACCATTCTATTCATTCTACTTGAGTCATGTTTTGACCTTGTTAATTATTCGCTTATTAGCCTTGACTGTTTTCACATGAGCGTACATGTGTGTACACTTCATGTCCGATGACTCATCACATGTCTGTAGTTCATTGTGTCTGCCTATAAATATTGAGTAATGTTCGGCTTGAATTGGAGTTGGCTTCCCAGCCATCTTCCATACAATCTGAAATGGATTCGAGAACCACGGGCCACTAAAGTGGTGAGCCCTCCAACGAGTATCGTCGATCTAAATGGGGACAAAATCAAACAACGGGCCACTAAAGATCAGACAATCCTTGATATATTGATAGCCTATCAAATATATCTTCAAACCTCCTCACTTCTGTCTTTTGATTTCACTTGGTGGGTACGCTTCATATTAGGTGTTACTAGTTAAAGCGTTGTCAAACTCTGAATACCTGTGGCATCTTCAAGATCTAGCTTTTGGAGCCGCTTTTTGTATCGTAAACCCTGGACTTAGGAAATTGCGCAGTTATCTGCCCTCTGTACTTTTTCCAGGATATACGAGTCACCTTTTAAACAGGAGGTTGCAGCCCGAACGAAGTTCTTAAGTTTAGTTCTCACTAAGCTTGTGCATACTGTAGTGAACTTGGTAGTATCTAACTTAGTGAATGTTGATCTGAAAGCTTAGAGGGTTCTAATCCCCTTAGTCTCGACCTCTAGTAGATGCGCCGTGGTCCTAAATAATGACTCACTGTCATCCCAAGATCCTTATGAGACCAGACTACGGGTAATGGCACTTCCCCTATGCTGTATTCATAAGGACTGAACTGCCAGTATTCGGTTTGAACGCAGGACTGACGAACCAAAATGTATTCGAATAGGCCAGACTACGTTCTTCTGTATGGCTTTGAGACACTCGTATTAAATTATATCAAAACACAAATTGTGTGCTCAATGTAAACAGATATAATTCAGGAAACAGAAAAAAATTATATCAAAAATAAAAAATACCTCAAACGGTATAGCCTGTGCTATACAGCCAGAAGTTTCTCTAACGCAATGCAGAGCGCTAAACAATAAAAGAAACAGTTAATACCAAAAGGTTCGACAACTGAGAATCAATAAAAATATTCCCAACAAGATGGGATCAAATATCTGTTTGCACGGATTCCAGCAATCCTCCCGAACAGACATTCAAAAAGTTTACAGCCACACACTGAGACACGCCGTGACCTCGAGCTTGGTCAAACACGACCTTACTGTTAATAGTCCGGTAACATGCAATAGAAAATTAGGTAACAAAAGAGAAGTCTTTAATCAAAATGATATAATAAGGGCTCAGACGAGGAATACTGAAGAACAAAAGGTATGGTTCAACAAGATCTGAACAAAGGTTAAAATATACGATAGGGAGAAGAAGCAAATCAATGACAGTACTGTCCAACAAAAAAACTGCCGAGGGATTTTCATTGTCCTTTTTTCGTTACAGCACCTATTAACTTTTGTATCCCCGAAGTGCATTAGACACACTTTGCGGCGTTGATATGCATCAGCGACCATTTATATCACTTGATCACATCATTTAAATCTGCCTGAAGTGCGCATGTATCTGTGTCTCCCGTTATTACTCACTAGATTTTACATAGTAGGCGTCTAATAACATTGGGTATTGTAACATACTTGGGAAATCATTTACATACAGTTTAAAAGGTAAAGAACCTGAGATAGAACCTTAAGGTACCCAACTATGTACTGGTCTCCAGGTAGAGCGCTTGGAATTTTTTTCTTATTTTCCGTCTACGACAGCATTCACTGAGTTTCCACCGCCTAGCGTCTTTATCCAATGCTCCCTTGCTATTAAGTTTGTTGTGCGAGATAAACCCTTTCTGAAACCATGTTAAACGCAGTTTAACAAGTTGTTGATTTCCAAAAATTTCATCATGGTCCTTTCGACTATTCTTACCAATATTTTAACTACAATACTGGTGAGGTTGATAGGTCTGTATTTCGATGGAAGTTGTCTTGGTCTTGTTTTATGTATGTTAGTGGTGATTGCATGCTTCCAGCTGATAGTTAACACGCATTGGTCAAGTGACATTGAATGGCACTGTCAGTGGGGCTGCGATACATTGTGCAGTATGTCTCAGGATTTTTGGATGTAGTTCATCCGGACCTGTTGAATTTTCTATGTCTAAGGTACTAAGAGTCCTAAGTTCATCGTCCTGATCAAAGTCCACAGTAAGCAGGGGGTTCGTTGACTTTGTATTTGGGTCTAAAAGAGGTTCCTGAATGAAAAATGCCCCAAAATATTTAGCCATAGCATCTGTTTTTCCATGATTTTCCTCTATCGTTTCAGATTCACTTCCTTCTTTAATTAGGTTAAGAATCCAGTGATGTTCTTGAGTCAACTTCCCAGTTTTCAGCCGATGCTGCAGAGTTGGTTGAAACCCTGTCCGCCTTCCATATGTTGGGACGGGCCGGCGCAATAGTTTGACAGGCCATCTCAGCCATGAGTTTGATTAATAAGACTGCATGATCGCTTCTCCCTCGAGGTCGAGAGAAAGTAATTTGACGGACGTCACCATTGTGTGTGAAGACTAAATCCGAGAAAGACGAGGAGCTTTATGAGTCATATCTGATGGGATCTCTAGTATGTTGGAATAAAGCTGGTGCAGTTGAGGTTTCTTAGAATTTGCAATCGAATGACGTTATCAATTACCTTACTTTTAAGTTTACCCAGTTTATATACGGTGCATTGAAGTTGCCTACTATAATGCTTCCACCCCAATTACACCGGAACTTAAGTTTGCTTAGGAGGAAGTCATCTATTACATATTCTAGACTGCTCTATACTACAACCCATTCAATATTTTGCCGTCTACATTTCAGCCTGAAACGCACTAGTTCAAATGTCCCTGAATCATGTGTCACTGTCTCAAATGCTCTTATGGTTAAGATACTGTTCGTGTACATGATAACCTCGACTCCCCTACGGTTTAATATACCAACTCTGCTGGATATAAAACCAGTCAACTGAATTTCACTATAAAACAATTCTGACAGTAACCATGTTTCTGGAACTGTATTAACATATGGGTTTTCTATATCCACCACTGCCTTGAGCTCCGCCACTTTATTTGACACGCTGCGAGCCTTTGTGTAGCACACCTTTAATTTTGTGGTGAACTTTCCCTTGCCACCAAGGGTGGTTTGAGGGTCGTTTGGCTCCAAAACTTTACAATTTAAAAACCCTGAATTACAAGGTTTCTTTCACCGTTTCGGCGGCGCTCATTTATTTCTATTTCTTCAGCTCGTTTCTTGGTGCTGTCAACTAGGCTGAAACCAATTCCAATCACTTTGCGTGAGTTTTGCAGTATCACGTTTCTTTCTTCAACTGTAGCAAAAGTAACCTACAAGAAACAGGTTCTCTCAGTACTTTCAGAATCCACCTTTTGGACTGTAGTGTCAGTCATCATTTTAAGCCCATATATCTTATTCTAGCTTTCGAGCATTCCTTGTCAATTATTCGCTTATCAGTCTTGAATGCTTTTATATGAGCGTATGTGTGTGTGCTCTTCTTAACCCATTAATCACATGTCTGTAGCTTTATTTTGTCTGACTATAAATATTGAGTAACGCTTGACAAAATGGAGTTGGCTTTCCAGCCATCTTCCCTGCGTGTCATTTTTGCTTTGCTCTGTTTCATTCGCTTCATGTGCAAAATATATGTATTCACAAGTCAATTCTCGTTATTCGACTTATTTAATTCCGTTATTGACTGACGCGATTTAAGTCGACGATTTTACACGAGAATAGGCGATAGCAAACATTTATACGCTCTAAGTGGGAGTCAGATCCACGGGCCCCTAAAATGGTGAGCCTTTCAACGAATACCGTTGATCTAAATGAGGACAAAATCAAACTACGGGCCTCCACAGGACTTATTCTATAAGGCTTACGGATGCTAACTCCTGAAACTGCTTCTGGGAGTGCCTTGCTAATTAAGGACTTAATGTGACTGAGGTCGTGCTCACATTTAGCCTTCGGTTTTTGAAGATACTGTTTGAGTAATATTTTTGAGATATATATTTCCCTCGACATATTTACACTACACTTCAAACTTAGTACCAAGTCGTTTCTTTTATCGAGATTCAAAATTGCCAATCACTGTAGTACTGATGTGGTATAGATCACGAAGGACTTACCAATCCCACCATAAGCATCTTGTAGAATTATGGTCTACTATGATATTAGTACTGCTCTAATAATAGACCTAATCCTAAATTTGTAGATCTGTCATGATATAACCGCCTAATCTATAAGATCTTACGTGGAAGTCACACCATCGACTACACCAACTCACTGTATCGTATCAATTACTAATAAATGATGTAGAACAAGGTTAGGCTAGAGAGAGAACAATATATTTAATATGAATAGAAGATATAAGGTAACATTCAGCAGAGACCACGCCTGCATGGCCGAGCCATGCCACTCGATCAACTCCAGTCCGTTCATTTCCTTGTTCCCGCCTTTTCCATCGTTAAGTATTTCTCCATGTTAAATACTGAATATCTATTTTCCGAGTAGTGTTGTGTTCAGCTTTGAAGATTGTGTGGTTATGGTCTAATGCCACTACAATCTCTTCTCATGATATTCCTTCGAGACCACTAGAGTGAGAAATTGAAATCTCCGGAAGAAAACATTTTGTGAATATTATTGAAGCTGGCCGGTTGTTAGAAGCGGTGCTTATTCCGGCGAATCGGAATGTGATTTGATGCTAGCCTAAGTGGGCACTACTAATGACTTAACCAGAACTAGTTGTGATGCTTTATATGCTCACCAAAACTAGCTATCTCAGTTCCCTCGGACTCAGACATAGTTAGCTCGCAAATGTTACACATACTGTCCCATCTCCATTTCGCCTTCTCTGTACAGCTCCCACAAGCAACACCACACTAAGCTAACATTCATCACTTGTCTCACTCTCAGTCAATTTATTGTCATACGTCGCACTCATTTGGCACCAAAATTGAAGACCTGTTATAGTTAATCTGATTGGTTCGTGCATAAATTATTGTCTGGCAGTGAACATATGGATATGTATTTCAGAAGATTATTTGAAGTATGTATAGATTGACTGAAACCACGTTGCATAGTAACACATTTTTATCACAGTTTTAAATATTGTCTACCGAAATGGTTTTCAGTTAGTTAAGGAATAATGAAACAAAGAAAGAGGTAGAATATTTTTAGAAAGTGGATACTCAAAGGAAATGTGTACGAAATACAGAACAGAATATTCTAGTAAAAATAAAATCTTAACTGTTGTGACTTTTAGCCCGACTAATTATCTTGCAACTTATTCGCCAATTGGAATACGATTTATACAATCTTAGTACTGTACCGAACCAATGACGTTCGACCGATATGAGCAGCCTAACGTCCTTATCGGTCCTATATTCGCCTAGCCCATCCAGTTGAGTCCAAAACATTAATATCAGCTCCCACTATACGAATCATTTATTTCACATATACTGGGTTTACATATCAGCCAAGCAGACCACATCGCACCATAAAATAGGAAATAACATTTAAACTGTGGTGGACCACACAATATACAAATTCAAAAAGTAATGCCAGAGTTATTAAGTACAGATAATAATGTTAACATATATCAGTTAAATGTTATGAAAACAACAGAAATGATTGACGTTAACTCATTCACCAGGTTAGTGCGTGTTCTGATTTGGTCTGGTACCAAAATATCAACAATTATAGATGGTTGATAATTCCAAAAAGTTTGACGAATTCCCAGTGGTATAATCCAACGTAGGTTATGATATATTCCGATTACAGTCTATAAATGTAGAGAGTATTTGATTTAGAGTTCAGTTAACATAATCACAATTGAATGTAGAACGGGAGGTATGTGTGCAACAACGTACTTGTTAGCAATCAACAGTGTGTCATTCTATGAAGTTACACAACGGAAGGAAAGTGTGTTCAATGTCATACACTTAAACAACACGTGCAATCATCTAATGATAAAATGTAAATGCAATGAAAAATTGACAAAATAAATACAAATAACATCAAAAACTATTTACAAAATAAGCTTGTCGGGTATATCCTCACAAGACAAGTTCAGACCAAATAGCGGGTGTGATCATGGGAGACAGTAATTAATATACTAAGTATAATTTAAGAATAGTAAATCATATAATACTCGTCTATGGGTCAAAATGAAGCTTATGCTGAGAGAAATATAGATATACACAGTCTAGTTACTGCATAGTTATACCATAAGAATATATAGATAATATTAGTCCATTAATAGGTCTCAGAAATTACTTGTGATTTAATCTTCACTAGGATATAACACAACTTACTTACTTACTTACTTATGCCTGTTACTCCCAATGGAGCAAACTACCGACAAAATACTAATTATCAGTAATCTTTCATTTAAACAACGATGTGTTTATAAAAAAGGAGTTGGCTGGAACTATACTGAAAGCAAGTTGATTGGCGAGACTATAATTTATGGACGAACCAATCATGTATAAGATAACAGGTCTCCAATTTCGGTTCGAAATTCACTCATCCATTTAGCTAAATAGAGTTTTAGCATTATAACTAATGTCAGTTCGTGATGAAAACCCTAAATCTAATTCCTAATCTTAGCCATCAACTGTAAATCTGAATTATAATTCCCTACACTGGTTTATAACCATCATTTAATCCTAGTTATTAGGTGGACACTCTCAAGTTCACTCTCGCATCTCTCAGATATCGTCCATAAATTCTAGTGTTACCAGTTAATTTTATGGATCATTTTAAACTACTTAACAAACCAATTGTAAGTAATATAATAAAATGTTTGCCGTCATTTAAAATTATATTTTTGAAATCACATTATACAAATATAAAGCAAATATATGTCAAACATTGAGAGAATATTTTCTACAAGGTTTCCTGAGTATCTTCTCTAAAACTAACCCTTGAACCGATGAAAACATTTTTTAACAAGTATGATCAGGAAGTATTCAGAGGAAAATTAACATAAAATGGATATCTTTATATTTATTTATTTGAACACATAAATATTGGTACAAGGGGGGAACCAGATATATATGCGCCACACAATAGCAATGAGAATGGGAAGAGAAAAATGATGTAAGATGAGTATAAGAGAGAAGAAAGGAAATAAATGTGATCATTAGAAGCATTTGAATTATAGTATGAGCTATGAATCCCAGAAATAACGTAATCTGATCAAGATGTACTAGATAAGCACTAACGAATGTACTGTATTTAGAATTCGAAATCAAGCATTCAACAAGTAGAAAGGAATCATTAGTTCATTCAAACACCACAATAAAAAGAGAACAATAACGACCACAGATTTTGTGTATGGTAGTGTAATAATAGTGGGGGAAACAGATAGGTAAAACCAGAAAGAATTCTTCCAGTTAAGAAAGTTACAACCACTTTTTATGAAGAAATTAAGAGAAAGTTACAGCAGGATCTTCACTTGCTGCTATTCAGAACCATATCTGATAACGTCTCTAGTCACTGTGTTACACCATCTCTCGGACCTCAGCTAGGGAGTCGAGAAGGACCAACAGAAGCCAGCCCTATGCAGCTTTTTTCATACAACGACACCATATCATACATTGACCACCTCTCCACTTTTTCCAACCAGTCTCAGAGTCGGTAAATAATTCACGATAAGGAATTCTCTAGGACGACATCCATAGAACATGTCCAAGCCGCCGAAGTCGATGTTTCAAGATGGTGACACCAATTGGATTATCTTTAAAGCTTTTAAATTATTTCACAAATAAACGATTTCCCATTGAATTCACTATTACATGGTTGTAATCCGACTAATATTTTCAAGATTTCATTTTTGCCAATTTACTGACTTTGATTAATTAAATTGGTTTAATTATCATTTAGATCATTTGATTTGATAATTGTTTATGATTATTAGTATTTCATATGACAGACATTGTGCATCTCAAGGTTTTACATCACAGGCTAATTTTAATTCAATCATCATTAGAGAAGTGGAAAGCACAAGGGTAGCTGTTTCGTTTTAGTATTCAACTACTCAATAAATCATATTCTAAACTCCTCCATCCAGGGAACCAAAGTCAAAGTCTTCAAGCTTCTTGACGAACTCTTGATCTTCAGATCATTAATATATTAACATTGGATGAACATGAGACTTATATTTCTTTGTGATTGAATAAAGTTTATATTGACACTGGCACTTACAATTATCAGTAGTTACATTAGAATAGGAACAACACTGACAATAGAATATCGAGCAATTGTCCTGCGATGAAATAAATCCATGAACTGGATTAGACCAGTTGAATCTGCAGTGTATTGTAACGAATTCAAACTTTCCAGATTACATATAGTCAGCGTGCATCAAGTATTTGTACATCATTCATATCCTAATGATATCGTTTCATTAGGATTTAATAAGTATAATGGTTATATGGTGAATGTGAACACAGATGGGTACAATCAATTATGGTTTGGTAAAAGTGAAAACTATTCGTTCAATTCTTCATTTGAAAATCCTTCATCAGTTGTCTTAAATTTCATCCTTCCTTCATTACTCTCTATTCTTGTTCTCTTTGATTTGATCTTCCCAGCCTTCTGTTGTCACGTTTACCACTTTCGATTAGTGTTACATACTACTTATGTCGATATGAGTAGCATACATCGTAGTTACAGTAAATAATTTCCAGTACAAAGTATTCCACATTGTATTTGCAGAAATTCTTAGAAAGTGTCTAGTTTTTGACAGTGTTTAGTTGATCTTCATTTTATAGTATAAATAAACCCAAACTACACCTTCAAGTAAACTTAAGATCTTGGCACGTTTTACATAATCCGAAAACAGAAAATGTTAATGAATTACTTATTATGTTATGACCAGAATTTAGAATTAGGTTATAGATATTTGGAATCGATAGTTAGAATCAAGGTTTAGACTTAAATACTAAGGATTGTAATCGTGATGTAGAGTTTGGAATTTACAGTCAGAATATCAACATAGAGAATATATAGACTATAGTCTTAGATTGTGGCTGTAAAACTTAATCCCATTCACAAATAATAATGTTAAATTATAAACCTTAAAATTACATTCTTTTACTCATCATGATTTTCACCTAACATTACTTACTTACTTACTTACACCTTCTACCACTCGTGGAGGAACATGGGTCGCCTGCCAAAACTTTCCAACATTACTTCTGTTTCGATTCAATGTGATAATCACTCTGTAGTATTTGCTTTGTTTTCCCGTATGATATTTTATTTTGTATAACATACGACATTCTTGTATTCAATTGACATGGACTATACTCAGCGTATGATTTGTTATAACTGTAAGTATTTATCGTATATGTGATTTCATCCTAATTATTAACGAAAATGGGTGTATAACTAATGTATAAATGAGTGTATTTTCGACTGGAGTCATCATCGTCATCATCACGTTTTGGGGTTAATAAATGTTCATTTGTATCAATCGTTGTGGTATTACTTCCGTGCTCTGGGAATTGCAGCGCTTCTTCGTTCTTTCAAGTATATATGATAAGCGATTCCGACTAACAATTAGCTACGATCAGATATAACAATTGATGACGCAGTCATAACAGTCGACCACTAGTCATAACACTAACAAATAGACGAGGCTAAAGAGAACTGAATTGCCAAAATGTTTCATTTTAAAGTTGTAATCAATAATGTCATCTGCGTACCGCGTCTAGTATATCCGCTATAATGTTGTCAACAATTGACTATCGAAATTCACTATAACTTCCTAGACGTAATATAAGAACACACTAGACAAATGTACATATATAGCGAAAGAGCGATAGGGGGGAAAGATTACATAGTATGTTGCTAGGTTGAATTACGTTACCAAACTTCATGTTTCCCTCATTCAAATAGTTTAACTATTATATAATAATATGAGAAATGCTTAAATTTAATGAAAAGAAATCGATGTAAATAATGTTATTGTTATAACTTGCGACCGCCAATTAGGGAGCAGAGAATTATCTATCGGATCAAGGACGCGTAAAACACGTGTGAGCAGCCTAGAGTCCTGATTGACCCTGCTTCCTGCCTAGCTCAATCAGTTAAGTCCAGAACACGAGTCTCAGCCTCTGCGATATGAATCATTCTATTTCAAACATACTCTGTTTATATTACCATTCATTATGTTTATTGGAATATAACAGTTATACAATACATTCATTTGATATTTTTAATTGTTGCAAGGGATTGATTGTTTCATTATTAAGAAGAACTATTATTCAAGTACTTATTTTGTATAGTCGTTCGCTTATAATGAACAGTCAGTGAAAAATTACACTTAAATTTCTACTTTTGACTAGGTATAAGATGGATTCTTGTAGCCCAATTTACAGCTGTGATTCGTTGAATTCACTCATTCATTGTAAATGATATTGAACGGTGATCATAAACCTTATAGAGAAGTCAGAAATGAAATTAGAAATAATGGAATATAGGGTTTTCATTCAATCATTTTGTCAAATCATATCCTTAGTATTGTAAACAAACTGTAAATTTAATAAGATTTTCAAGCGTTCGTGCGCAAGACCGGAGGTTCTCGGTTCGAATCTTGCAAGAGGGGATCGTGGATGTGCATTTCCGAGGAGTTACGTACTAGGAAGATACGGTTGTTTAGTTCTTCTGGGTTTTCCATGGTGGTCTAGCTCCAATTGACTAATGAGTTTAACTATTAAAAGAATAAGAAATTGATAAATCAATAATCAAAACAATAAAAAGAATAGTGATATTTTGTTCAAATCAGGCGTAGATGATTATCGAATCAAATCAAGTGGAAATTTCAAAGTAGATAATCGAAATAGAATCATCCCCCTTCTCTCTTGTTCTCTGTATTTCTGATCAGGAGAAAAGATAACTGAAATGGAAGAAAACTATTAAATTAAAAGAATACAATAAAGAAAATTGCAGTATATTGCTAATCAGACTACTCATACTACTCACTACACTACTACTACTACTACTACTACTACTACTACTACTACTACTACTACTACTACTACTATGACCACTAAATTTACTACAGAGTTAAAGGAAATCCAACATAGTTTTTTATAAACCAAAATAAGTAGAGATAACGTTTTTAAAAAGTTAAGCTTTGAATGTGTTTCCATAGAAATAGATTAATGAATTTTGAGATGGTGGAGAAGATTTATAGCTTAGGTGGAGGAGTCGAGGTGTACAGAACAAGCGGTGAAACGCATTTGGAGAGATTGTAACACTTCACTTCTATCTGAATTTTGTGCTGATGATTTCGTTCAGAAGAACGATGAAAGCTCCACGACCAAACCATCCAACTTAGAAAACAAAACTCCATCAAGATTAATGAATATTTACATGTTTAAATGAATGTTACATTCATGTATTCTCAGATGTTTTGTAAAGTTTCATATATGTGAATGTTTAAGATTACTGCTTATACTATTACTACCTCTACCACTATGGGATTTGAATCGACAACTGCGTCTTTGTGCTAATGTGATATGGCAACTCGAACTGATGTACATACGTAAGTATGAAGTTCTACGTTGTTACTGACTGACTGACTGAATTTGTGACTGAATACTTTCTGGTTTTCAATGATGGTCTAACATTGATCGGTTTATGATCTCAATATTATTTGATAGATAATATACTGAGGAAACAAAGTTTATGAAGCATTTATGTTATACTCAAAGAGTACAGTTCGAATACTCAGTTATTTATAACTGATTGATTACAGACTGATGACCAACGTTATATTTATCCGATCCTATAAAGCTGACTGGATTCTATTGATCAAGTCACAATGTATTCTCTAGTCTAAGTAGTTTGACATCGTATGCACTATACTGAAATCTATGGTAGTTGGAGTTCGTTGACAAGAATCCATGGGTTCATGTTCGTTGTCATTTATCACCCATCAGCAAGGTTTATTTGTTATTTTGAACAAAAAACCGGGATTTCTAATGAAAATTCATCGCTACCCAAATAGCTTATTGGCAACATGCTAGACTATGAAGTTGGATGATACGGGATTGATTTCAACGAGGAGCACTAGTTCTTTCAACAATATAGGTACAGGTTTCTG
This sequence comes from Schistosoma mattheei, assembly GCA_944470405.2. NCBI lineage: Eukaryota > Metazoa > Platyhelminthes > Trematoda > Strigeidida > Schistosomatidae > Schistosoma > Schistosoma mattheei. The sequence continues at coordinate 5,428,917 of OX103950.1, forward strand.
AAGATACCCAACTGGGACAAAACCAAAGTGAAGTAATGTTCCCAGTCGACTACCTTCAGCCATCTAATAATGTATTTATCTATCAGAAAGTAACGTTGAACTAGAAAAGTGAAGTATACAGAACACAAAGATAACAGTGAAAAAGCAATATGAATCAAATCATTCTGAATTTCAACTGAGCATTATCAGGGTAGATGTATTGTAAGTACAATTTGTTTTAATCATATTGAACTATGGTCTAAAGTTCCCTACAGAAAGTAATTTAAAAAAAGTATTTGCTGTAAACAACGTCTATAAAAAATCATAAATATGAGGTTAAGATCAATTATGAAAACCCTTTCAACAATGTGTTTCTCATTAGCCTTTATGCAGTCATTTGATTATACTCCTTTTGGCATAGTATAATGCTCAATTTGCTTCCATATTATGATTACTTCTACATAAGTTTTCCCTTACACAGATATAGTATGGTGTTTTTGTGTTTGTTATGATTTGTCTTATTACGACTTAGCCATTCTTATTGCTCTGTATTCTTTGACCATTGGATGGAAGTAGAAATAACAATAAGAAAAATATTAGTATATTTATAATTCTTACATAAGAATCTTACCCAAATATCCACTTGCGCTGATTAGTTAGTCAGAGTGCCCCAACATAATCCTGCATGGAACATGTTTTAATCCAATTTATATCCTGCAAACAGTGTTCAGTAGCATCGATGTTAGTTACACTACATGATCTACTGATAACCAATTGAGCTCGTCTTTTAATCTCAAAGGTTATACTTTATAGTTTGAATCACAAATCATTTCTTGCATGTGAAGTCATTGATGTCTAATGCTATGAAGTACCATACTAGGCTGAGATATTGTCTAGCGCTTCCAAGTTTACAGTGGTGATCTAGTTTAGATTGGTTCATGATTTCGATAAAAATTCAATAATCTCCATATTGCTATTACTTAAGGTTGAATTTTTTTCGGTTGGAGTTAATATCACGTATTAACATCCGTTACAGTGCGAAAATGTTCTGTATCCACATAGATGAATGAATTTTGCCTGGAAGTCAAAGAGGTTCCATTTGTTCTTTTTATCTATAAAATACGATGTTGATTGGTCAAAAAAAATTTCTAGGACCAAGAGTTTAGGACTAGACTAGAATCTAGAGATAATATAGATTTGTTGGGGACGTTAGATCTCCAGAACTCCCTTGGAAAAGGATCTAATTTTGTAATTTTATTTAGAAAATTCGGATTTCTTTGTTTTCGCGCCAAAGGCACTCTTGCCACCTTCATGTCATACTTCTCACTGGGAAATATATTTAATGCTATTGGTCCGTTGCGTCTTTTAGTATGCTATTTTGTAACTCTCCCAAGGATAGTTTTGTACTGTATATATACGTTTTGATTTGTGTCTGTTGTTATCGCTCGTTTCTGGCTGTTTGCGGAATATTCTTCCCCATTACAAGATTGGACTTCTTCCTAGTTAGCGGGCTGGAACGCATCAATGGCTAGCTTTACTGGTTTTTGGTCACTGAGTCTTTGTTCCATTCGCAGTCTAAGGGAATTCATAACCGCTTCAAACCTAGCAAGATACATCTATTATATATAACCGACAGAGACAGATTTGAGAATCTGATACGTTTAACACTATCATGGTTTGTCCTTTATTATGAAAAATATGATATTTGGTTAGTATTTAAAACTCCCTATGCACCAGCCATCTCATTGCATATCATTTCCTTCACTCTCTATTCTTTATGTCGCTCCCTAACCTGCCTTTCAAATCACTGAGTACATAAATTAAATATATTCAAATCCATTATCATAAACGGCTGATTTAATTCCTTTATATTCACTAACGTGGATTAAGTCGATAATAATATACGAGAATAGTCAGGATGTATATTTGTATATATATATATATATATATATATATATATATATATATATATATATATATATATATATATATATATATATATTGTCCTACTACTACCAGTAGTAACTTGGAATCGTGAAGGGAGGTGGATAAGAGGAAGGCCAAAGAACACATCATGTCGGGAGATAGAAGAAGAAACGAAAAGGATGAATAACAACTGGAAAGAGCTGGAAATGATTGACGAGGACAGGGTTGGATGAAGAATGCTGATGGGCGGTCTATGATCCCTAAAGAGGAGTAACAAGCATAAGTTAGTAAGTAAGTAATGTCGAAATACGATATCACCAGTCAGTCAGTCAGTCAGTAACAACGTAGAACTTCGTACGTACGTACGTACGACAGTTCGAGTTGTCACACCACACATCGACCTGCCTGGCATGGTAGAACCTACAGGAACATATGTTCCAGCCAATATAGCTCGGTTGGGTCATCACGATAGGCAAGCCGATCACCGCGTCAAGGTAGCAGCTTTGGTCGGGACGATATCACCTGCATATAGGAGGTGAGAAGAGTTGAAGTAGTTTAGTCAATTATAATTAGTAAATATTGGAATCAAATATTTGCTCAAAATGCTTAGTCATGTGGTTGCTTTCGAACAGTAGTTTGAAGTGAACATCAGATTCTTGTAAATAGCTATTTTATGTAATATTGTCTTACTACTACTAATAGTAATAATAATAATAATAGCTTTAATACTACTAATAGTAGTGTTACTATTACTAATGCTACTAGTTCCACTATGAATACTGCTAATACTAATACTGTAGTGAACGAGAACACAAGTGGGGGACAATCAATTATACTTAAACACTATATTACAGAATAACTTGGTAAAATCTGAGAACCATACAGTAAATACTTCATTTGCAAAATATCAATCAATCATCTCAAACTTGATCGTTTCTTCGTTCATACACCAATTATTTTCTGCTCTCGTTTTCTATTCTTTGATCTTCTCAACCTTCTATAATCAAGTATTCCACGTCCGATTGGTGATACATACTACTCATATCTGTCGACATCAGTAGCACATACCACAGTATAGGTTCACAATAAAACATAGTTGAAATAATGAAATGATCCATGTGAAGCTTTTCAAACCTGGTACGAAACTCATAAACAGTGCGTATCCATCACCCTTACATCTAATGATCGAATTCCGGATCTTACGACACGTAAGTGAAAGCCTAACTTTTGGACCAATGAGTTTGATCAGTTTGTGATATTGCACGACAATACGCAATTGTACCTTCTTCATATCTGACAGTTGAAATCAATGAGAAATGCTCTAAATTTTATTGTTTTTCGTTACTGGTTGACGTTTGCTAGATATTTATAGAGTAAGGCACCATATTATGAAATAATTGAAGTTTTAAGAGCAAACCATTGGTTGATAACTCGGGGAGCTGAAGTTTAAGCTTATGTCATAGGCCATGAAGATAGTAGATTATACATCAGACCAGATGTACATTACTAAGACGTTCTGTACTAATACTAAACTACTATTCAATGGCTGTTTAATCAATTCATTTCAAGATATACAAACGATAAATTAGTCTCTTCAATATCTTGTACTGCACATCAAAATCAGATATAGAATTTAGATTTTATCAACGATCTTCTCATTACATACACCACGATATGCCATCCCTCGGTATTCATAAACAGCCTATATTATTACAATGACTAGGTGAATATCAACGTATTCTTTGCATAAACTTAATATCCAAGCTAACACTTTTAAAATTTAAGTCCTTCCGGTTTATCACTGTTAACAGTAATTTAAATTGTAAGCATGAGAACAGAAAGCTCTATATCATTTGATCACTGAGTAGGATCAAAAATATGTTATCTATCTATTCACTGAAAGTTCTAATGATCACATTGTGATGTACTTACTAGTCTATGTGTCTAGACATTGAGTACAGTGTGTTGATTTGATTAGTGTTAATCAGTAATCAGTACTTGATGTAGGTTCCAAGTTAACCGAACACTCGTTACTAGGACAAATGGGATATTTCCATACCATATACAATACTTTATTAATCTGAACACATAAATATTGATACAAAGAGGCACCGAGTACATATGCGCCACATAAGTCACTTGGTTTGTGTGTGGGCTATGATACTGCTCAAGTGCCCAACCCAAAGCAGATGGTTTTCTTAGGGGGTCACACCCCGAGACTTTGATCTATAAGGCAGTAGGGCAACACATGGAGATGTAGTCCCATGGCTGTCAGTGGCCAGCGATTAGTTCATACGCCATTTTTCCTTCAGGATACTGGAGCCCATGTGCACCATTGGTTTGGAATCAGGATTTTCCGACTACCATAGGTGGACCATCCGTGTCCACCAACCCGGATATTCTTTTCTCGCTATTTAAATTTCGTAAACAAAGCACCCGTCAAGAGAAGGTAGTGGCTGTATACACGTGGCCATGTGAGAGTATTTCGAAAGAGGGAGCTAACTCTCCCCACCCTAGACTGAACACATTACTTCGGGAAACAAGAGCAGATATGAAAAGGATGAATAACAACCGGAAAGAGTTAGAAAGAATTGCATAGGACGGGTTTGAATGCAGAATGCTTGTGAGAGGCCTATGCTCCTCCACGAAGAATAACAGGAGTAAGTAAATAAGTAATATACATTATTTACTATTCTATGCTTTATTTACATTAAGATTCCCGTTTGCATTCATTTTTCATACATTTTACATTTCATTATCAAGGTAAATAAGTCTTAATAATCTATGAAAAGTAAATTTGATTATGATTGACTTATCTTTTCTCACTTATAGTTTGAATATCATTCGAGGACAGATACAGTATTGTCCATCTTTCTACTAAATTAGCTATTTGAGAAAGACTAACAATCTAATTATACCATCGTCTGTTTGATATCTGTCGTTGTTGTTTCGTTCTACTTCACTCGCTCACTCACTCACTCACTCACTCACTCACTCACTCACTCACTCGCCCGCTCACTCACTCACTCACGCACTCACTCACACACACACATACACAAATAAATAGTTGTTAATGAATATCATTATGCAATACAAAATCTTTCTATTCGGCTTTCTATTAATATGATATCTTTGATTATTACATTAAAGAAAAGAAATGGATTATTTGAAAGAAGAGATTAGATTTATTACGTAAATAAAATTAACGATATTATGATTAGTAGTAATAGTGTGATGCTTGCTACTGATGTCGATAGATATAAGTAGTATGTTTTATCAATCGAAAGTGAAATACCTGGAGGCAGAAGGTTAAGAAGATGAAAGAAAAAAGCACAAGAATAAAAAAATGATTGGTGTGTAAACGAAAGAACAATATAGTCGCGAAATTGCGCAACCAACTTCCATTTCACTGAGATAGATACCTGTCTCTACCCGGCATGGATTAGCTCCACTGGTCACGGTTTCTAGTAACCTGTATCCAACCTGTACAGATGTCAACTTGTTTATCTCAACATAAATGTACAATGTGCGTTGTCTTGGAATTACCTAATATGATATTGTATCAGTAACGTATACTATCTACTATGAACTATTACATTAGTTACCTAATACGATGTACATAATTGTATATCCTTTTGAATTCATGTGATATGATCAACAACTTATGGGATAATACATATCCGGTTAACGTATCTCAAAAAAATCAGATGAAAAATCACAGGTTAAGGATCCAAATTGAACGTCTTTTCCCACTTGAGATTCATCAATTAGATGTAACCTATTTTGAGTGTTGATATTCATACAGAATCAAAACCAGCTTTGTTGTTTTAAACCTCAACATTATACGCCTTAGGCTACCAAGTCCAGATATCTATCAACATGTAAAACGGACGAAAGTTTCATAATGTTAATAATATGACAAGCGGCTGGAGTGCTAATGACATATGAAATTGATTTTTTTTCCTAATCGTTTGTGACATGTAATCAAGTCTTGAGAAGGAGTAATTATATAACATAGTCAATTAGTTATATCTGTTGGCTATAGATTCTCAATAGTATGATATTGTAAATATGTATTCACATAGTAAGTTATTAATTGCTTATTTACGCCTGTTACCCTTCGTGGAGAAGCATAGGCCCCCCACCAACATTCCCCATCGAACTCTGTCCTGGACAATGAGTTATTGATCAATTGGTGTTTAATGCTACTCAATTCAATTTAAGCAAATTCGCTTGTCAAGGAGACTGTAAATGAGTCATATAGAAACTAGTGTATTCAGATATCAGTTTGAATCATTTTGAGTATCAATTAAATCCTTATTCATCATTTACTTTATTCTTAATCTGGATGTTAAGAATTACGGTAATTCCCATTTTCAAGTATTTCAACGAGCAACCGGAGGTACAACAACTTATAAATGAAATTAGATCATTAATAGACAATGTGAACCACGTTATGTTATGGTTTTTACCTGTGACTCAATACATTCCTGAACCTAAGACTACAAGTTTTACTTTCTAATCAGTGATCGTCAAAGTTATTGCCATTTGATGAAGAATGTTACTTCATATGATAATCTGAAAGAGTGAAATCTATGGTGATTAGTGGATTTCATTCAAACAAATTCTCAAAAATTCAAATATGAAACTGAAATCAATAAGGTCAAACAAGCTATGAATAAGTTGCTAACCTATTCGAGGTCAACCATGTTGTATTTCGAATAGATTTACTTTTAAAAAAATGGAGTATTGGATACTGTGATTCAATTATACTGTGGATGTTCTTATGTTTCTACTTGCATCGTCCAATTCATGGTCTCTCAATACCAACTACCAAGACAGATAATATTTCTAAGGACAGAACAGTTATTGAGTCTTATATATTAACAACAAGATTATTGTAAACTTCACTGATAATAACATACTCCGCATGTAACTTTTCTATAGTTAATGCTGGTTCCAAGCCCGGGTAAAATGAGGAAAGTTGAGCACGGGATCAAAAACCTCATCCCGTAGAAAACAACCTTACTAAAAAAAAACACGCTAACCAGGATAAGTACAAGGATGGTTCATTTATCCTAATAGAAATAATACCTAATTATTGAATATAATCACCATTATCTTAACTTATTTACAGCGACAACACAGATAAACATCCATTTATCTACTTCACTATGCTCAATTCTTTCATTCTCTATAATATAAAAGTGTTTCCCAATTTGTTTGCTTTATATAAAGGGATAATAGAAGAATACATCTATATTCCCTTAAGAAATGATGCATATATGGATGTATGTAGGATATAGATCGATAGAATGTAAATACACAGAAAACAATAGTACTTGTTGTTCTTATATTTTGTTTGAAAAACAAAACAAAGTACGAGGCATATTACATTAAGTATTTAGAATAAGTTAGATTCTAAATCAGTATGGTTATTCATGCCAACCACTATAGATAACGAGAGGCAGAGATAGAGAAAGAGAGAGAGAGAGAGAGAGGAGAAAAGAGGTAGGAATGAATCGTTAATACATACTGTTTAACATACAATATGTTCAGATTGTTGGGTTAAGCATAGTTAATTAATTTTGAGAAGATAGATAGATAGATGTGTGGATATATATATGTATAGATAGATAGATGGATAGATAGAGAATAGATTTAATTCAAAATATAGCCGAAAGGGATTTTCAAATCTAAGACAAACAATGTTCACCGTTAAACAACAGTATAAGTATTGTCAGTTAATTAGATTGTACTTCAATTGGTATCTAATCAAATGTAAATAGTCAAGTTGACTAGCTTTATATTTTTAATCTTAAGTCAATATAATTTATGTTTGAATGAAAATGCATTGAATAAGAAGTTGTTTTCTTTTTTGTGGTAAAATGATCTGATCTAATAACAATAAACCGGATCGCAGACGCGCACTGCTGAGGAGTCCCCTACTGAAACAAAACGGCCGTCTTATGATTCCAGGTTTTCAATAATGGTCTAATAACAATCGGTTCATGATCTCAATCAAAAACGTAATAATCTCCGTAACCTCATACTGATAACCAGTAAGAATAGAACATAGTATGGGAGCATAATGTTATTCGTTTTATGTCACTTAAGATTTGACACATTTCCTTGATTCGTACACATGATATTGTGAAAATTGTTAAGTATTCATTATTTATGCCATATATTGATAACTGTTAGATAACTATTGAGAGTCACGAAATACAGGACAATCGTTTAGTTTGACCATGGTACACCTCACTGTAGACCGAAACTTCAGCCTTCGGATTATATTGAGAACGTTTAACCTCTTGGCCATTGGTCGGAAACCATCTTCAACCGATCCGCTTTATTGTGGCTGGTGAAGTCTAACTGGATCGAGTGAGAGAAGGCTATCTACCACAGGGAATGGAAGTAGGCTACATAATGTTGCGACTTGATCGAGATTAAACACACAACATTGGGTCCCTGTCCTGCGTTCAGTAGACCAAACACTAACATTAGACCAAAGGTTGTAAGTTCAAGCGCCCGAGAGGTCTAGGCTGAGTACACCTGAAGAGGCCTCAACTCAGATAAAACAGGTATCCAGTACTTCTAGATCTTCTAACGAATATTATATCATAATTTAAACAATGAAGATGTTTTCAGTTTAATGGGAACGTCACAAATGTGGTTAATAAAACTGGAGCAGAGCAGTTATCGGGATGATATAATATATGAGATCATGTTTTAATCCAGTATGATAATTACTAAGTATTTCATTATTTCAAAATGAATATAAACATCACCCCATTGCAGAAGTAGGTAGCTGTCAGGACTAAGTAGATAAGTGGATAACGTAATGTCGTTTAGAGCGAACGTTACTAAGTTCGAGTCCCGGAGTGATCATCAACTCTGGGATGCAGGTCCGTTCAGCTAACGAGTCCCAAATAAGACGAAACAGGCGTTCTGGATATTGACCAATGAACCTCGAAACCGCTAAGATATCATTCAATAATTTACACATAAAACTTCAAAAATTTTACCATAATACACAAATATCACCCATTAACTTCAATGAACAACTGTCTTACATCTGACATGGTTAAAATCCTTTATTCAATACTCCTGTAAATAGATTTCCAGAAATTTCATCTCGAAGCCAGTCACTATCAACACATACCATTATGATTATTATTACTAGTAGTTATAGTATAGGAGTGTTTTGTGGAAATTCTCAAATCTTTATAATTTTGATAGTTCACTCTTTAATGAGCTATGGATTTATAATACTGATGAGACCTATATTAAAACTAAACAACTGTTCTTTTTATTGAGATCATGAACCAATTGATGTTAGATTTGGATGCGCACTGCTGAGGAGTCCTACAATAGGACGAAACAGCCTTCCAGTGCTTTCAGGTTTCCAAAGGTGGTCTAACAATAATCGGTTCATGATCTCATTCAAAAAAACTTAATCATCTCTACAACCCCATATACTAGTAAACAACTGTTCATTTACTTTCTTATTTCTTTATAATGTAAACTAGGAAAAGTATGTATGTAACCTATTTTCTTTTTACTGTGTAATCCTGTATATTCTTATATGTACAACATCTTGTATAGCACTAATCAATTGACTTGCTTTGCCAATCCTCACCTTCACATCTGCATCTGAACCTCCTTGTTCATCGACCATGCTTCCCAGATATGTGAAGGATTCCACATCTTCCAGAGTTTCTCCATCGAATGTGATTGCATTGATGTTCTCCATATCGTATTTGAAGACCTCGGTTTTCTCCTTGTGTATGCTGAGGCCTACTGACGCAGAGACTGCTGCTACACTGGCTGTCTTCATCTGCATCTGTTCGTGTGTATGCGATAGGAGGACTAGGTCATCTGCGAAGTTCAAATCGTCTATTTGGTTCTGAACTGTCCATTGTATGCCCTGTTTTCCCTCAGATCTCGAGGTCTTCATAATCCAGTCGACCATCAGAAGAAAGAGGAAGGGAGAGAGTAAACAGCCTTGTCTGATTCCAGTCCTTAATTGGAATGCATCTGTCAGCTGTCCTCCATGCACGACCTTGCACTGTAGTCCATCGTATGAGTTTCGGATAATGTTTACAATCTTATCAGGAACTTCATAGTGTCGAAGAAGTTTCCGTAGTGTTCTCCTATCTACACTGGTCAAACGCCTTCTCATAGCCAATAAAGTTGATATATAATGACGAGTTCCACTCAACTGATTGTTGGACGATGATCCGTAGTGTCGAAATTGTGTCTGTGCACTCAGTAGTCTAATGCATAATGTTATAGAGTTTAAAGAGACGATTGCTACGCTCGAGTAGCGAATAATACCAAAATTGAAAGAGACACTTGTAATGAGTGGTACTATTTGGCACTATTCAAAATATACTATATCATAAATAAGTTATCTACAGTTGATAGGTCATTATGCAGTACATGATCGTATACTGTTTTGATTCTGATTGAATTCAATCGACCAAGTAATAATAATGATAGCACGGTCACAGGTAGAAGTAGGTCAACATCGTTTGTACCATGTTGAGATATAAAATGATTTACATTGGTTGGCAGGAATCCCTGAACATAGGTGTTCTGTTAGTTAGCACATAATGTCAATACTGGAAGTATATCTTACTGACTAGACAAACATGACCTAACCAACCATCACATAATGATCAACGAATTCATACAAGAGATCAGTTCAAACAACTCAATACTAACATCTCAGTTTATGTAACAATTTGTTTCGAGTTCAAACTTCACAGGAAAAAGTTATTTTCCTAAAGTTTTCAGACACTCCTTATTGATTATCATAAAATCTAGATCAAAGATCCCTTAGTAACTACCTGTCAAATGTTAAAAATGTAAATTATTTTCTATTTTCTCTACAATCTAAACATAGATACATAAATTAATTAATTTTCATAGTTGAATTAATGAGTCATTTGAAGTCAGACCACCATGGAAAACCTGGAAGCACTGGACAGCCGTTTCGTCCTACTATGGGACTCTTCAACAGTGCGCATCCATGATACCGCCTCACGAGATTCGAATCCAAAATCTGTTAGTCTAGTTTCAATTTACTCTTGAATTCAACTATTAAAATTACTATAATATCCACAAAATTAATTAACTTTAGTTAAAAACATTTTTTCTAAAAAGTAAACATAACCGGGTTCGAGTCCCGTAGTGAACATTAACTCTGGGGTGCAGTTCCATTCAGTTGATGAGTCCCAATTAAGATGAATCACGCGTCCTGTATTCTATTGCTCGCCACTATCCATTTTTGCTTAATAAACAATTTATTGTTATTACTACTGAATATTTAAATGTTTAACTCATTAAATATGATTATTTCCTCAAAGTTTCAAATGTTTACCCACTCCCGTTTATTATCTCTATGGTGTATTAGTTTCCATAGAATGAAGGAAAGTAATGGAACCTTTTTTTAAAATTTTTTTTCTCTTCAAAAGAAAAAAGAAATGATATTCAATGATCAATAGATTATTTTAGTACAGGAAGGAAATCAGTAGAACCAAGTTACTTTTTCCATCACCACCACAATTAACACCCCCACATACCGAATGTATTCAATCAACAAATCGGTATTTCTATGGATTAAACTTTTTTGTTTTATTCTAATAGTTAAAAAAATGTAATGAATTTGTAATGAGAATTTATGGTACATAGTTTAATTAATGGTTAAGAGTAAAAATTGCTTGATTTACTTGAAATGTCACTGAGCCCTAACGAAATTATCTGTGTCGTTGAATATTGAATAGATCATCGATTGCTGACAAAGACAAGCATAATCAACGCGTATCAGTTAATTGTATGCTATGAACTTGCCCATGTAGTGGTCACACTTTCGCTTGTACCGAACTTTAACTATTTCTGTAATAACGTCCTTTGTGTTGTACGATCGTCAAAGCATTCTTAGTATCTCGATACGACGAAGGGGTAATCTACGTTAGGTACTTACCCTTAGGTGTGACTTTGAAAGAAGGTATTGGTCACACCATTCCCGTCTAACTTGAGAAGGCCCCCGATCATTCGACCAAATCATCTACGTTGGTGAAATATATGCCCATAATATTACTTACTTACTTACTTACGCCTGTTACTCCCAATTCAGCAAAGGCCGCCGACCAGCATTCTCCAACTCACTCTGTCCTGGGCCTTCTTTTATAGTTCCATCCAATTCTTGTTCATTTTTCTCATGTCTATTTCCATTTCTCAGCGTTCTCAGTGTTCTTTGGTCTTCCTCTTTTCCTTTGGCTTTCAGGATTCCATGCGAGGGCTTGTCTTGTGACATAGTTGGGTACTTTCCTCAATGTGTGTTCTATCCACTTCCAGAACTTCTTCCTGATTTCTTCCTCCGCTGGGATCTGGTTTGTTCTCTTCCACAGTACGTTGATGCTAATAGTGTCTGGCCAACGGATCTGAAGAATTTTGTGTAGACAACTGTTAATAAACACCTGTATTTTCTGGATGATGGCTTTCGTAGTTCTCCAGGTTTCTGCCCCATACAGTAGAACAGTTTTGACATTTGTATTGAAAATCGTGACCTTGGTGTTGATTGACAGTTGTTTTGAGTTCCAGATGTTCCTCAGTTGTAAATATGCTGCTCTTGCTTTGCCATACCCATAATATACTTTGAATTATTTGACTTTCAGAAGTAGTAATTGTATGTGACCAGTTGTTTCATCCTGTAATGAAATGTGGCTTGATTATTACCTAATTCTTTATTGACATGAATTATTTTAAAAGGATTTTCTTCTGAAAGCCGAGAAACTGGTTATGTATAAAAGAAAACAAATGAAATAGGCAACAGTGTACTTGATAGTTTAAAACTGTGTTAGATTACGATAGCTTTGGGAAAACAAACAATCAATTTCAAGAGAAAAAATTGATCACTTTGTGTGGGTTTGTGCCCCTAATAATTTATCACACAACCATACCGCGAATTAGAGAACAGTGAATTATCAATCGGACCAATGAAACATAAAACAAGTATGAGCAATCTAGAGTGCTTATCGGTCCTGCTTACCGCCTAGCCTCACCTATTAGAGTACAGAACATCAGTCTCAGACTCTGAAATATGAATCATTTATTTCAAGCATACTCGGTTTATATACCAATCAAACAGACCATATTGTACCATAGAGTAGGAGCCAACATTTGTACATGATTTAGCCAAATGTGACTGTGAACATAAGAGGTAGGGATTAACAGACAGAGCATAATTCAAGAATGGTAAATCGTATAATAATAATCGTTCATAGATCAAAATAAAGCTCACAGTAAGAGGAACATGAATATGAATAGTTTAGTTATTTAACAATTATACAATAAAAATATACGCAAATTATTAGTCCATAAATGTATCCCAACAGTTACCATTCCTTATTTTCATCGGGATATAACCTTTGGAAAGAAACATAATTAATTTTCCATTTGTATGTTGTTGTTTTTTTGGTTAAATTAATAAATACTACTACTAATATTACTACTAGTAGTAATTAATAATAATCTACAGTACATGATCATTAAACTAGAATGAATGAACTTGACATCTAATAAATTACTTCTATTCATTTGATTTACTAATAGACTTGACCCTGAAACATTCATAAACTGATATTATATTGACTTAAATGAATATGTAATATATATTATTATTCCATTATATATTTATCCTTACAGAATGTCACAGGGGAATATACATTCTTATAGAGGTTAATCTGTTAATTAATTTAGAACATATTAATTAATATATATACATATACATATATGTATGTCGGATTTGAATTATGGTAAATGAATTTATCAGAAGAGGTTTGTGGAGATAATAATCAACTGCTCACTAGTGATTGACTTCAAGAGATACTCCTGGAGTTCTAGTGAGAAGCCGTTACCAGTGGAGTTCAACCGGGTCTGTTGTGAGATATCAGTTCACTGAAGACAATGGTGGACGGTGGCGCAATTTCGTGAATTGGTTGAAGTTAGACATTAACATCGTTGGATGCCGACTCAGTGATTTAGTTGGTTAAACGCCTGGCGCAAAACTGATAGGTCTTGGGTTCGAATCTCGCGGGGTACGGGATCGTAGATACGCACTGCTGAGGAGTCGCATACTAGGACGAAACGGCCGTCCAGTTCTTCCAGGTATTCTACGGTGGTCTAGCTTCAATTGACTGATGATTTCAATCTGGTAAATGAATTTGTTTATAGTTCGCTATTTGTTGGATTAGTCTTTTTTCTTTCTTCTTTATTATATACTAATGTGAATTAATTGAAACTATACATGAACACTAATGAACTGCCTATTCAATTTGTCTAGATGTTAAGAGTTTGAACATGAAACCGAAAATTCTGAGTTCGAGCCCCGAGGGGGAGAGATGATGGATGTATACTGTTGAGATATCACAATATTAATGAAAAAGTAAGTATTTAATGTTTTCAGGTTTTTAATAATGAATGGATTAGTAACTGATGAATCATATCAATGAAGGCGTAGAAATTTGATATCATTTATCACAGATAAACACACACAAATAAATCTATTAATGATATAAACTGGTTAGAATCTTTCATTTCTAGATAGATAGTAAATGTTGTTGCTACACAAACGGATACTGTAATAATGTAACCAAGTAAACGATTATAAACAGAGTATTTGTTTTAATAGTTTAAATGATCTAAACAAATATCAGTTAGACATACGTTGATTATAAGTGAAGAGATAAGATAAAGAATATAAAAGGTACTTAGACATTGATATTAAATAAACATAAAAGAATTTCATATTCATTTGATATTGTTTGCATGAATTATCTCATTATTGTTTATGAATGCAATGGATCAGTCTAGAAGTAGTATATGTACATCCTGTGTATACTGCTTTGATATTGACTGAGTCATAAGTATTATAAGCAAAGATGGACGGTGCCTGACAGGCGAATTGAGGATGTGCGTTTCATCATATTTCGGAATCATCAACTTGATATACCTGCATTTCTTAGTTGATATCGACTCCGATAAGATACAAGCAAATAATCCGGGTCGGGTAGAAACAGGTGTCTACCTCAGTACAATGGAAGATGGTCGCGCATCTTAGTGGATTGGTTGAGGTTAGACATTAACACCATTGGATGCCTGCTCAGTGGTCCAGTATGTTAAGCGTTCGTGTGCGCGGCTGAAGACCCTGAGTTCGAATCCCGCCAGCGGGATTGTGGATGCGCACTGCTGAGGAGTTCCACAATAGGACAAAACGGCCGTCCAGTGCTTCCAGGTTTTCAATGGTGGTCTAACATCAGTCGGTTCACGATCTCAATCAAATATCAAGTGAATTTAAACTTCATCCGATTGCACAAGTAAGTGGTTATCAAGACTCAATAGCTCAGTGAATGACGTGATACCATTTGAAGTAAACAGTATTGGGTTTGAGTGACAGAATGAACATCAACTGTGAGATACAGGTATATCCAGTTGATGAGTTTGAAATAGAACAAAACTCCTGTCCTATTTTCCACTACCAGTCACAATTCATCTTTGCTTCTAAATGTTGTGATAGTTTTAGTGATTTCATTAAACTTCAATAATACATAATCATTGTTCACCTGTAGTTTCGGTTATTATGTTAAGCCCATATACTTTATTCTAGCTTTCGGATAGCCCATTCTATTCACTCTACTTAAGTCACACTTTGGCCTTGTTATTTATTCGCTTATCAATCTTGACAGTTTTTAGATGAGCGCGTACGTGTGTATACACTTCCTATTCCATTACTCCATCACATGTCTGTAACTTACTTTTGTGTAACTATAATTATTGATTGACGCTTGGTTAAACAGGAGTTGGCTTACCAGCCATCTGCACTCTGCGTCGTTTCTCTTCTCTTTATGCCATTCGCTTCATATACGAAATATATATATTCACAAGTCCATTCTCGTTATTCGACTTATATAATTCCGTTATTGACTAACGCGGTTTAAGTCGATGATTATATACGAGGATAGGCGACATATATAATTCAACAACAATAATCATTACGATCACCTTGGAGCCAGATCCACGGGCCACTAAAGTGGAGAGCCCTTTCGACAACATCATTCGGTCAAAATGACGATTAAATAACGGGCCTTCACACACCCTTACACTGTAATCTAATTTATTTCGAAAGTAAAATTCATCAAATTATTATTATTATTATTTTTTTGATAGAAATAAAATTAAATATTTCCGGAAACTAATGGTCATTCAGTTAGAAATGTGAATTCGTCTAAGTTTGTTTGTTTCTATTCAAAATAATATTCAATGACATGTGATCTATTTGACTGGTGTATATAAACTCAATCTGTTTGAAATGCATGATTCATATCATACAAGTTGAGATTGAAGTTCAGAGCTCAACAGGCAGGGCTATTCAGGAAGAAGGACCGATAAGGATTTTTTACTACTCGTATAGGTTTATACGTCATTAGTCTTATTGATAAGTCACTGTGATCTAATAAACAGTATCATTACGTTATATATATATATTGATAGGGGTACAAAGTTACAAGTTATAATATGAATAAAAACAAGCTAATATCTTCAACAGTGTGAATCCACAACCTCGCACCCCACGAGACTCGAAATCAAGACCTAACAGTCTCGCACGCAAGCGCTTAACCAGTAGATCACTGAGCCCGTGTTCAACGGTGTTAATGTCTAACTTCAACCAATCCATGAAAATTGCACCACCGTCCACCATTGTCTTCAGTGAGCTGATATCTCACAACAGACTCGGTTGAACTCCACTGGTCACGAATTCAACTATTAAAATGACTTAAATCTTCATAAAACCCCTACTGAAAGTAATATTCATTTAAAGTTTAATGTATAATAATTTGGACTATTGAGTTGTCACTATTTTTTGACCTTATTTTCTGTTTATTCTAAGAATTTTCTAGATTCTTAATTAATGCATAAATTAAGAACTGTCTGGATGTATTAATTCTGTAGATAAGATGTTCAATAATGGGAGTACAAGGTGTTTAGTTCAAGATCATAATATTGAATCAGTTAGATGAATGACAACTTGATCGATAGAATTCAATAAGCATAAAGAAAGACTTGTCATCAATGATAATAGTCATTTTTATATACCGATGAGAATAAGGAATGGTAACTTGTGGGATCTATTCCTGAACTATTACTATACGTATATTTTTATTGTATAATTGTTAAGTAACTAAACTATTCAGATTCAGGTCCCTCTTATTATGAGCTTTATTCTGACCTATAGAGTATTATTATACGATTTACCATTCTTGAATTATGCCCAGTCTATCAATTACTATCTCCCACATTCACAGCCACATTAGGCCAAATGTTGTACAAATGTTGGCTTCTACTCCTATTGTACAATATAGTATTTTTGATTGGTATATAAACCGAGTATGCATGAAATAAACGATTCATATTGCACAGGCTGAGATTGGTTTTCTGTACTCTAACAGGCACGGTTAGGCGGTAAGCAGAATCGATAAGCACTCTAGACTGCTCGTACATGCTTTATGCATCATTAATCCGGTCGATTATTCACTATTCTGTAATTGACCGTATCATTATGTTATACATTAATAAGGACACAGGGTACAAGTTATAACAGTTTTAGTGATTTCAGTATAATTAGATATTTTAATGTAGAGGGTTTAGAGGGGGATTGATTTAATTTATTGATTGTGTTTGTCATAGATTTTTCCCTCCTGGAGTAATGTCTAAAAACTATAGACCTCTGAACAACTAGTCTTTCATAGTATACAACTACAAAGCATTAGGCATCCATGAATTCATTGGAGATCAAATTCAGAGAATTTGGATCAAACACCGAAACATAAGAATTATTATCGGTATTATGTCGATATTTATCACATTGTGCTACAGTGTGACGATTATTCAACTGTCTCATTTTCAAAATATCTGAAAGTCACTGGTAGTAAATTCTCAGCAAAAGTTCAGGTAAACCTTGAATTTTAATAGAAGAGATCTTGTAACAATGGGTCTACTTTTAATTTTCCAGTATTAATAAAATCAAATGAGTATTGGCTATCTATTTGATATAATTAGGAAGGAAGGAAGGAAGTAGGTACATCAAGCCGACCAGTCTCAACTAGAATAACACACTAGTTCTGGATTGTATTCCTGGTAATAAGGATACAATTGCTTTCAGATAATTTTATCATAAATTTGATTTGGAATAGATTACAATGAATAACTAGTGTAGTTAAAGGTTAATGAAATATACATGAAATGGAGATGATGGAGAAGATTTGTAGCTCAGGTGGATGATTTTGATGGAGTTTTCTTCTCTGAGTTGAATGGTTTGATCGTGGAGCTTTTATCGTTCTTCTGAACTACATCATCAGTACAAACGTCAGGTAGAAGACTCAGCTCAGAGAAAAAAACTCCATCAACACATGAGATTACTCGACAGATATGCCTTTCATCATTCAGTTTATCACAGTAAACGGAAATTATGATACATAAATTGTAGCATATCCGTGCCATACTGTGGTGTTTGAATGAACTAATGATACCTTTGTACTTGTTGAATGCTTGATTTCGAATTCCAAATACAATACATTCGTTTGTGCTTTTGTCTCACTTCTTAATTCAATTACGTTATTTCTGGGACTCTTAGTTCGTGCTATAATTCAAATAATTCAAAACATTATACATACTTCTTTAATGAATAAACATACACGGAACTATTCATGAAATCTTAAAGCTTTTTTTAATTTTTATATTGGTTGTTTGAATCGTCCTATTCATGTTTAGGATCAAAACTGATCCGTTTCTTATTGGTGTATGTGCATCCTGTGAGATGTAGTTATAACCAGATGACGAGTGCTAAACACGACTAGACGAGCCAACATCCATCTGGACTCAATAGCTGAGTGGATAACGTGATGGCACCTAAAGCAGACGATACTTGTTTCATGTCCTGCAGTAAAAATGAATACAAATACATTCAGCTGACAATTACCAAATGGGATGAAACACGAATCTTGTATTCCATTGCTGGTCACCATCATCTGCATTGAATATTTCTGTTTGCATTCTGTTTGTCCTATTTTATGCCTGGATCTACTGGCATCCACTAGTATTGATCTTTAATCAGAAACTTAGGATAATCTCCCACAGAATGGATACATTCAAAAAGAGATTGACAAATTGTAGTCTGTAACACTAAAAATAATAAATCAATTCTAAATATTCCTTTATCTGAATCTATTTAACTATTTATGACCCCCAGTAAATGAATCCAATTAGATCGTTTGCTGATTGTTATCGAAATATACCTACCGCCAATTCTCGTCTATTAATCAATCGACTTAAATGGCTTTAGTAAAAAAAAATAAAACTAAATAATTGAAATACGAGAATGGATTTTGAATATATTTTCATATATATTCCATACAATCGTTGATCCAAACAAACGATCAGAGAAACAAAGCGGAGAAAGTGGAAAGGACGGAGTGAAGCAAAGTGAATCGGAGAAGACATGTGAACCAACTTCGATTTAACCAAGCTCGACTTGATATTTATCGTTAGACAAAAATAAGTTACAGATATGCGGTGAATAGGGTAAGGGATTAATACACACGTTCATATAAAAACAGTGAAAACAGTCAAAATGTGATTAAAGATGAATGAATAAATTGGTTTGTCTAGAAACTAGAATAACCCATATGGGATTGAAATGGTACTAGATGTTATATCCGATGAAGATTAGATTACAGGTAACTTCCAAGGTCTATTCATGGACTAATATTCTATAAATATTCTTATTGTATAACTACTCAACAATTACACTATGTATATTTATATTCCTTTTATGATAAGCTTTATTTTGACCAATAATTTATTATTGTACGATTTACGGTTCTTAAGTTATGTTCAGTTTATTAACTACTGCCTCCCACATTCACAGCCACTTTTTGGGCTTATTTGTGTACAAATATTATTTCCTATTTTATGGTACGTTGCGGTCTGTCTGGTTGATATATAAACCGGGTATGTCTGAAATAAATGATCTGCTCTGATTCGGAAGCTGGTATTGTGTTCTGTACTCAAGTGGGAGGGCTCGTAGGACATAGGACCAATAAGGACGCTAAACTGCCCGCACCGGTTGAACGTCATTGGTTGGCCTAGTGTGAAGATTCGTATAAGTCGTATTCGGATTGGTAGATAAATCGTGTGATAGAAAAGTCAGACACCCAAGGTCATAACAATTGGCGACGGGGATTTTGGCAATCATAACACTAGATATTACAAACTAAATACTATAAGGCAGTGAGATAAACCGATTGGTAGGTTATATTAAAGACGTTAAGAATATTGTCGTGGACGTGAACATTATAAAATATCTTAGTGAAATCTGTGAACCATACATCAAATACTTCATTGTCAAATATGCATCAATAGTCTCATACTTAGTTGTTCTTTAGCTTTCTTACCAATCACTCACTGTTCTCGTTCTCTTCTCTCTTCAATTTTCTTGACTTTCTGTCACCAGGTATTTCACATTCATTTGACAATACATACTACTTATATCGGTTGATATCAGTGGTACACATTAAAATATCACCACCACAATGATAATGTTTATGAACTGATAGAAAAAACGTAGAAACATTTC